>JARHVA010000684.1:2305000-2702500 GCA_037957365.1 Torreya grandis | reverse complement strand
GTTATTTTTATTCATTAAAAACATAAATCTAGCTTATTAATATTTATTGTAATATAAAATTATATGGATACTATTTGAATCATTTTAATAAGTACATCATAATGTTAGAGTGCTAAATGAATTATAATATTGAATATTTTTATTAAAACTTATGAGCATATGCAGTGATGGAATTGGAAGTGTAAAATTGGCAACATTAAGGGTGTCATTAGAAAGTTGCCATTTTATGAAATTGTTGACATCTGAGTTACTAGAAGTGGTGTAGATAGGAAAAAGTGAATGGCTCCCTTAAAATAATCTCAATCTCTCAAGGACATATAACTTATAATGGAAACAAAGATTCTCTTTATCAATGTTTGGATGTGTTACAAAGATTATGCACATGCCTCACACTTTTCTCTCCCCTAGACTATGAATAAGACTCCCTTAATCCAATGATTGGGTTAAACTAAACATACATCACTCATTAGGATCTTATCTTTACCCTCAAAAAATTTGAACTTCCCCAAGTTCTCTCTCTCTCTGCTCTCCTATGCTTTGAAGTTGGACTGTTCTCTCCCCACTTCTTGGTCTCTAGTCCCTCTACCTTGGGTAATTGACATGAAAATCTAATGCTCTTCCAATAATAAATTCAAATCTTGGTGGTCTAACACCAAAATATTTCCACTCCCTTCAACTCTTTAGAAAATATATTCACACTATTCCTTATACTTTTAACAAAATCAAGTAGTGAACACCATGGCTTGCGTTCAAAGCCAAATATGGTCTCAATAATTAAGAATTTGACTCTGTTGAAGTATAAATGGTTGTATTTAAAGATGAATTACATTAAATTTACACCCATAATCCCCACACCATAATAATAAAAAAGGTTAGAATTAAAATGTTTCTACTCCTTTGATTTGGTACAAATTCTCATTGGGTTATCAATGGGTAACTCCCAACATTAGCCACTAGAGATTTCTCAATAAATAATAGAACCTTAACAAATACTCTTTTATCTAGATTAGAAGATTATAAATTGTTTGGTCTATGATGGTTGAACCTAAAAAGGTAAAAAAAAAATTTGATACATTTTACACCAAGGTTTCCCCATCGGGGATAGACTATTTCATTCATAGATCCCTACTCCCAAATGTCATGCTTGTGGTCAAATTATGTCACTAAAACACATATTTTGGTTATGCGTGTGAGCTTAATAGCATTGGAAATAAATTCAATATTTTTTGACCCTTCTGGATAGAACCCTTTTCATGGTAAAGTGTCCTGATTGGAGAATAAACCATGCTTTGAATAAATATTAAGAAAATTTTGCACATTTTTTGAATTGAGATCTTTAGAAAGATTGAAATTATGCATTGTTAAATAAAGAACATTTATAAATATATTTTTATACTACCAACTAAATTTATATTATATATAATGTCATGTTCCAAATTAAAATTAAAGCTAAAAAAAATGGACTTGAATATGGTATATACCCTCATTGGCCGTTGGGGGAATGCCCATTGTACTATTAGAAGAGTGCCACTTAACTCTCCTAGATAAAGTTCTCTAAGGAATGAAGAAGAGGATGACATAATTCATGCAACTATTTTGCATTTTCTAATAGTTCACCTCACCACTAGAACCCTCCTTTTAGAGGGCATGGTGGTTACTATTGGCCAAATTTGGCCCACATACCAAGTTGTGACCAAATGGATCAAATTGTTAATAGATGAGTGAATGAACAAATCTTTTAGATGGAATGAGTGGACTAGAGAGATCTTATGGTGCTCATAAATTTTTTGAAACACTTTAAGTTTGCTTAAAGTGTATTTTGTCCAATTCTAAGGGACAGGTCTATAGAGCAAAGAGGAGGTTCTTGAGCAGGTTTCATGGTGAAACCAAGAAGTTAGGGGTCATAAATGTAGTAGCATTGGGCCTACATAGTGATATAGACTCCAAAAAATCTATGGAATCCATTAGCATTTGTAAAGTACAAGCTAGAAGACTTTGGGTTCTCTAATGAAGACAACTTTGGGTTTCTAGAGGAGCACTACTTAAAAAACTTTATAAGTAATCAACAGTCAGAACCTAAAATAAGTAAAGGGGCTTGACAAACCTAGTTTGGTCTAAAAAAATAGTGCTTCTCAGGTTCTTCAAGGGACAAGTCTTCTCCAAAAGCTAAGGGTCTTTTCTAGGCAAAGTAGTCCACTTCAAAATTTCTAAAGGACAATTCCAATTTTTCTAAAGGGCAATTCCAATTTTTCTAAAGGGCAATTCCAATTCTTTCGAAGGGCACTTTTAGAGCAGAAAGACCAAAACAAGATTTCTAAAGCCTATGTTCCTTTTGGAAGGACTATTTGAAAAAATCTCGAAGGGTCTCTTTCCCTTTGGGAAAGTCCCTATCAAAAATATCGAGGGGAAATATGGAAAGGATCTGAGGAACAATTCCTTCAGATATTTGTCTAAAGGAAAAAAGGGAAGGAGCGAAAACAAGAAGTCTAAAGGAATTCCTTCAAGAGAATTTTCTGAGGAAAAGATCAGAAGCAATAAGGGATCCAAAGGAATTGTCCTAGTGAGTGATAGTTGTATAGGTGATAATTTCATGATGGAGGACTAGCTGTTGGGATTCAAATGTCCAATGACAGCCCTGTGAACATCAACCTTTGGGGGTGATAAAATAGATGTTAAGAAGTAATCAAGCTAGAAGAACATGAAGACATCAAATTGGAAAAGCTTGAAGTAAACAAGCTCTGAGAATCTATAGTAATCCAACGTGAAGGCTTCGAAGTAAGTAAGCTTGGAGAACCCAAATTACTCTTCATAGTGTGATTTGGGGTTCTCCACATACTTTACTTAAAAATAATTTATAAGTGGAGAAGTTGGGAGAGTCCAAAGTTGAGGATCTCAAAGAACCCAAATTACTCTACAAAGAGTAAATCAGGATTCTTCAAGGACTTAGCTTTTAAGTTTATAAGTTAAGTAGCTTAGAAAACCTGAATTACACTGTGAAGAGTAAATTGGCTTGTTAAGGCTACTTAACTTAATAAGCTAGGTCCAATGGCATGGTTTTAAGGATTGATGGTGGATGAGAGTCACGATCAGATGAATGAGAGGTTTCCACATGGGACAAGGGCATTTAACTATCAAAAAGATCTATAGTGAGTGGGGGATAGAATAAGTTTTTTAGACCTAGTATAGATCAAATTTTAGCAACTTGTCAATGAAACAGGGACTAGGCATTAAGCAGAGTGTTGTCTATTATAATTATAGGAAAACTAATAATTTAGATTGGTTTTCAACCTATAATTAATTTAGGTTTAGGTCCCAAAGCATAGAGCAGGTATGTGATTAATGAAAAGAGCAGCCCAAGCCATGCTTTTGATAAACCACTACTTAAAGCACACACAACATGGTTGTGTCAGTTTTAAGATATGAGGACCTTGTCCTCACAATGAAGCCAAGTGGAAGGTATGGTGAGATTCACATAGAAAATTTGGGAGATTGTAAAAATAGGTGGAGCTCATTCAATGATCATGGACAACATGCCCCTCTCTTTTTTCTCTCTATTTCTCATCCCTCTTCTCTCTTGTCCCTTTCTTCTATGTATACAGGCTTCCAAGTCTATTGTAAGGGTTCTCAGTTTTTAGAATTTTTCATCTTTTTGGGAGATGGACATTCATTGAGATACTACAAAGTATGCTTTTCTTGATTAGGCTTGGCCTTGTCAAGTCCATTGTAAGAACTACCTCTTGATGTAGTAAGATGATTTCTTTTCCTATCTCTTGTCATTGGTTAGTGCCTTAGTATGTTTGTGCTTGGTGGATTCATGAAAGAGATTCTTCCTAGTCTATCAGCCTTCTACTTGGCTCTTTAATGTATTTTCAAGCTCTTGTAAGTCTATGTTAGTGTTCTGTCTAAACCTCTTTCAGTGTGTTAACTTGATCTTGAGATTGTGTAAGCCATAGTTGTCTTATGATTGATCTAGTGTGGGTTCAAGCATAGATGAGCATCCATTTTACTTTGGTGCATCACCTGATTAGCTTTCTTAGTAGCCCTTATCCCCTTTCTAACTCTTTTCCCCATGGATAATTAGTTTAGCATTAGTTTATGTGAGCATCAAAGAGGAACTGGCCTACTCAGGAGGTTCAACCTCACTATAGGATACCCACACCCTGAGGTTGTTCCCATGCTTGTTTCTAGAAGTGAGAGAGCCTAAAAAACTCTCCCACAGGGGTATAATTCCAATCTATAATAGTTTTTGGCATGCCTGGTGGGATTAAGGTCCAACGCTGTGGAAGGATTTTTGATATTGTCCTTCTACTTGTCAACCTTTGGAGGCATTCTACAAACATCAATGGTGACTCCAAGTATTTATCAACTAGTTTGAGCAGTCCACATGCCTAATCAACATATTTGCTATGTATAATCAGCCATATTTTGACCAACATGTGTATTCCCTACTCAAAAACACACTTATCAAGCTAATAATGTTTATATGTTCCCCCAAGTGGCCCTCAAATGACCTATCATCCCTATCATGAGCTATCTATACCAACACTTAGGCAAACTTTAGTGAGCCTTGACAAGCATGCACTAGAGTTGTGCTCACAAAAGTGTTATGCCTAAAATGTCCCTACTCACTAGATTCATTATGTGAGGGATTCATTACAGCAAATGAAAGCAGGATGGGCCCCTATTCATAGAGCAAATTGGAATAACCTCACTGATGACATGATGGATTTATATGGTTACATTCAAAGCATTGAGGACAAGATGGAGGGACTTGAAGAATAGCAGGGCCAGCCTCACCAACCTTTGGTGCCTACGTATAGATCACCTCAGCCTTCTTATGTGTCACCCATTCCTCCTCAAGTGATCATTTCAAGTGCTCCATCAAATCTTCCAAGTTATTCATATGTTCTACAATCTTTTCCTTCTAGGAAATCTATCCAAGGGGGTTCTAAAAAAAATGAAGTGCCTATTATGGAATAGCTTGTTGTTTGGGTCCAAGACTTCATCCCTTTCTAAGATCCTTCTTCTATTCTTGACCACCTTAAGGATGAGCTATTTCAAGAGAACATAGAAAATCAGATCAGAGAGTTAGATCTGAAGGCAAGGAAGGAAGAGAAAAGGTAGAATCAAAAGATGAAAGTAGAACTGCTACCTTTCCCATCTTGGAGCCAAGTTATGCAGCCAGGTAAATCCAAGGTCATTAAACTTCCATCCCTCCCTCCTCAATAGCCTCTATCTTTTCCATCTTGGTAATCCATTTAGAGCAGTGGGTCAAAGAAGGAGGTGGTGATATTGAAGTCAGATAAGGAGCCTTGTAGCCTCCACTCCTTTCCCTTCAAAAGCCTAGAGCCTTTCCTTCATGGAGAGCCATTCAAGAAGTGAAGTTTCAAGAAGAGATGTCAGATGTGGTGATCCAAGAGCCAATTCAAGAGGAGGATTTAGTGGTTGAAGGAATTAAAAAAGAGAGCTAAGCTCAGCTCAATGAGCTTACCCTACAAGATTTCTATGACTCTTTCTCCCTCCCTCAAGAGCCACCAAAGAAGTTATTCCCTAGCTGGTAACGCACTCTCTCAAGCTGAAAGTAAGGTGAAATTTTTCACCATCCCACCATCTCCCTCTTGGATGAGGAACATGTTTTGCAAGGAATAAAGGAGGATCTTGCAGTCAAGTTTGAGCCATTGAGGGAGGAAAAATTAGTTTTGGACCAGCTGTGGCATGGCTTTAGCTTTAAGGAATTAGAGCCTGAAGGTAGTACTGATGCCTTCATTCTTAAGAAGGAATGTATTTAGAATGCAAGTGAGAGTAAGGAGGGTTTTGTTTGGTCCCAAGAGCTTCCATTTGGCATGGTTATGGATAAAGATGATCAAAGTGCAGAGATTAATGCAATCATTCAGTTGGCTAACCATGTTGGAGAGGGCACAAATGAGCAAGAGGATCAAGATGAGGTTGAAAGTTGACCAATCCCAAGATGAGTTGTCTATTAAAGGTAGTATTGATGTCTTCAAGAATGAAGGGGAATTGTCAGATCCAAAGCCATAAAAATATGACATGTTAGGTCTTAGATGGATTGATGAACTACAATATGACTCCTTTACATGCAAGTTAAACACATATGGAGTTGAATTTGGCATTGTCTTAGATGACCAAGAAGAAGCTACTTTTGGGATGACTTAGATATGTTTTGCTTATACCTAGAGAGAAAACTAAGCACCAACTCAAAGGAGCCATCACATGTTGTGCTTAATTCAGAGCATAAATTTGAGCCATCAAATGTGGAGATTGCAAGATCCTCCACAGTCTAACGTAAACCAAGTTTGGAGGACATGAACTAGTATGTCTACATTGGGGACATGTTCATTCCATTTCATCCATTAGAGGTCATACCAAAAGGTTTGAATATAAAGCTACTTGGTTCACCAATTTTGGTACCTCCAAAGCAAGGTATCTTTCATCTTAATTTATTATAGGTGAATGATACTCATACTTTCCCATTTAATCTAGGAGGGAGTACTTGTAAAGTGTAACCTTGTACATAATAGGATAAATTTCATGCTTTCCTCAAATTTCCTTTTGCACGTTTATTTTATGTTTTTTTTTTCCTTTCCCTAAGTGCCTTTGGCACTTTGCATTATTTTTGTGCTATCCTCATTTCTTCAAGAGGAAGTTCCACCAAGGTTTAACCTTGTATCTAGTTCAGACTAGGTCAATTGTCGAGGCAAATGGAGACTCCGTGCCCAATGGATTAGACTCTGATCGACTAAGCTAGGTTATCAAGCTTAGTAGGCATGCTTCCCTACGAGTAGCTAGAAATGTTGGCCAAATTTGGCCCACATACCAAGTTGTGCCTAGATGGATCAAATTTTTAATGGATGAGTGGATGAATAAATGTTTTGGATGGAATGAGTGGACCATAGAGATCTTATGGTGCTCATAATTTTTTTGAAACACTTTAAGTTTGCTTAAAGTGTATTTTGTCAAATTCTAAGGGATAGGTCTGCAGAGTAAAGAAGAGGTTCTTGAATAGGTTTCATGGTGAAACCAAGTAGTTAGGGGTCATAAATGCAGTAGTATTAGGCCTACATAGTGTTATGAACTCCATCAAAAAAAAATATGGACTCCATCATCATTTGTAAAGTACAAGCTAGAAGACCTTTGGTTCTCTAACAAAGACAACTTCAGGTTTCTAGAGGAGCACTATAAAAACTTTATAAGTAATTGGTAGTCAACATACCCAAAATAAGTAAAGGGGCTTGACAAACCTGATTTGGTCTCAAAAAATAGTGCTTCTCAAGTTCTTTAAGGGACAAGTCTTATCTAAAAGCCAAGGATCTTTTCTTGACAAAGTAGTCCACTTCAAAAATTTTGAAGGGCAATTCCAATTTTTCCAAAGGGAAATTCCAATTCTTCCAAAGGGCACTTTTGAAGCAAAATGACCAAAAAAAGAATTCTGAAGGGTATGTTCCTTTTGGAAGGACCATTTACAAAAATCCTGAAGGGTCTCTTTCCCTTCGGGAAAGTCCTTGTCAAAAATCCTAAGGGGTAATTTGGAAAGGTTTTGAGGAACAATTCCTTCAAACTTTTGTCCAAAAGAAATAAGGGAAGGAGTGAAAATAAGAAGTTTGAAGGAATACCTCTAAAATAATTCCTTTGGGAGAATTGTCTGAGGAAATGATCTGAAGTAATAAGGGACTTAAAGGATTTATCTTAGTGAGTGATGGTTGTATGGACATCAATTTCATGATGGAGGACTAGCCATTAGGATTAAAATGTCTAATGACAGGCCCATGAACATCAAACTTTAGGGTGATAAAATAGTCATTGGGAAGTAATCAAGCTGGAAGAACCCAAAGACATCAAGCTATAAAAGCTTGAAGTAAATAAGATCTAAAAATTCATAGTAATCTAGCATGAAGGCTCTAAAGTAGGTAAGCTTGGAGAACCTGAATTACTATTCATAGTAACTGGGAGAGACCAAAGTTGAGGAGCTCAAAAAACCTGAATTACTCTACAAAGAGTAAACTGGAATTCTTCAAGGACTTAGCTTATAAGTTTATAAGTTAAGTAGCCTAGAAAACCTAAATTATACTATGAAGAGTAAATCAGGTTTCCAAGGATACTTAACTTAATAATCTTGGTCCAATGGCATGGTTCTAAGGATTGATAATGCATGAGAGTCATGATCAGATGAATAAGAGGCTACCATGTGGCACAAGGGCATTCAACTAGCAAAAAGATCTATGATGAGTTGGGGATAGAATAGGTTTTTTAGAATAGGTCTTTCAAACCTAGTATAGATCAAAGGTCAATAACTTGTCGATGAAAGAGGGACCATGCATCGAGCACAGTGTCATCTATTATAAATATAGGAAAACCAATAATTTAGATTGGTTTTCAACCTATAGTTAATTTAGGTTTAGGTCCCAAAGCATAGAGCAGGTATGTGATTAATGAAAAGAGCAGCCTGAGCCATGATTTTGATAAACCATTGCTCAAAACACACATGACATGGCTGTGTCAATTTTAAGATATGAGGACCTTGTCCTCATAATGAAGCTAAGTGGAAGGTATGGTGAGATTCACATAGAAAATTTGGGAGATTGTAGAAATAGGTGGAATTCATTCAATGATCATGGACAACATGCCCCTTTCTTTTTGCTCTCTATTTCTTGTCCCTTTTCTCTCTTGTCCCTTTATTTTATATATACGGGCTTCCAAGTCTATTATAAGGGTTCTCAAATTTTAGATTTTTTCATCTTTCTTGGAGACAGACATTCATTGAGATACTACAAAGTATGCTCTGCTTCATTAGGCTCAACCCTGTCAAGTCTATTGTAAGAAATACCTCTTGATGTAATAAGATGATTTCTTTGCCTATCTCTTGTCATTGATAAGTGCCTTAGTATGTTTATGCTTGGTGGATTCATGAAGGAGAATATTCCTTGTCTATCATCCTTATACTTGCCTCTTTAATGTACTTTCAATCTCTTGCAAATCTGGATTAGTGTTCTGCCTGAACCTCTTCCAGTGTGTTAACTTGATCTCAAGATTATGTAAGCCATAGTTGATTTATGACTGATCTAGTGTGGGTTTAAGCATAGATGAGTGTCCATTTTACTTTGGTGCATCCCCTGATTATCTTTCTTAGGAGCCCTTATCCCCTTTATAACTCTTTTCCTCATGGATCATTAGTTTAGCATTAGTTTTGGTGAGCATCAAAGAGGAATCAGCCGATTCTAGAGGTTCAGCCTTGATAAAGGATACCCACAGCCTGAGGTTTTCTCCATGCTTGTAGATGGAAGTGAGAGATCCTAAAAAACTCTCCCATAGGGGTGCAATTCCAAGCTATAATAGATACTTATCACCTCAGGTTGGTGGACATGTATGTACATGTTTCGACCTTACAAGCTGGTATGTGTAGGGAAAAATGTATCACCTCAGTTTGACTACTTTTCATCCTCAGTGTTGGGTGATGATGAGAATGAAGATTATAATGTTGATCAAGGGGGTTGAGATCCCATACATGATATTATATCATACCCCTTTAGTGGTAGTTAAGGATAAAAACATGATAATTTATCACTCCCTGTCTCGATGGGGTTGATAGTGCCAAATGCTTAAGTTTTACTATGGAATGTACATGTATGTATGTATATTTACATGTGGTTATGATTTTATATAACTTTTAGCTATATTTATTGGTCTTATGCCTTGGTAGTTTTTCATAGGGTTTCTGAATTTGATTTTTTGTGAGCTTTTTCTTTAGGATGTGTCTTTATACCACTGACCTTTTTTATTAGGTATTTATTTATATTTTATTTATCTAAACAAATATATATGCATACTTTCAATCAAAACAAGTGTCATGATATGGATTTAGTACATATTCTTTAAATAAATGTATGTTGTAAAAGAAATAAATTATGCATTTTATTGTGCAATAGAATTTAAAATTTGCATCTGTGTGAAGTGTAATATACATAGAAATATTCTAATTTTGAATTTTGGAAGATAATTTATCACAACCCATCATGATGGTATAAATTTGTCTTTATTACTTGATGCATAATTATTTTAAAATAGCCACAAAAACTCTACAATCGAGCTTAAACTATGAAAATCCTATAAATAAATATACATGCTACCAAAAATAAAAAGAACTTAGAATTAATATGCAAATATAGAAGATTTTAGATGAATTAGAATTAAAAAATCTACAACTAAAAACAAAAAAAAATCAATATTACCACTCTTTTCAAGATTCACTTATTATTGTTCAGGTTAGAAAAGAAAAATTCATAAAATTCAAGCCAAATATCTTTTGTAAAGACAATATTAATGAAATACTTAAAATACATGTATTTTTGTGTGGCACATCTATGTGAAGGCATTAATGGACATTGACAAGGTGAGATTTTAATAATTTTCTTTTTTCAAGGAGTAATAATGGTAAGCATCTAAAAAAGTATTCCTCACACATGGGGCCTAGGTTGGATTGTCACCACACAAGTGTGAGTGTCATGCTCTACATCTAGGATCAAACCTCAGCTAGTGATGATTCTTTGGAATCATATGGAAGGTGTGAGGCCCATTGTAGAACTGTCTTGTCTCCACTAGGGTTAAACCCCACTCAATGATGTTTCCTTAGAATGTGATGGAAGGTGTGGGGCCCATCAAAAAAGTAGGATGTTAATGTGTGTTGTATAAACTCATACTTTCCATATAGGACAAGCTCTATGAAGTGATGTTTCTTTAGACTCAAATGAAAGATGTGGGACTTATCATAAAAGTAAGATATTAATATGTGTTATATAAACTTAAATTCACCCATATTAAATATAGACCAAAGAAATTGAATAAATAAAAAGGTAGCTCTCCTTCCACCCAAAAATAAAATAAAATCAAGCCCTCCTTCCACCTCTAACAACAAACACCACCACCACTAAAAAAATAAAAATAAAAACCTTCTTCCAACTGTAAAGTGGGTCGTTGCATGGCAGGACCATGGAAAATAGGGAAATTTCTCAAAAGTTTATACGTACAAGTTACGTCAAGCTCATGGGCTACAGAAAATCATTTTACATATTATGATGTTTCTGTAGCCTGTGAGATTGATGTAACTGTACTTATAAACTTTTGAGCAATTGGAACATGCTACAATCCTTCATTTTCTTGGGTTTTGCCTTGCAATGACCAACTTTACCTATTAATATGCACATTGTACTAGGTCATTTAGAAAACTTAGCTCTTTATACTTTTATTTAATTTTTATGACTAATATTTTGTCTCGACATTTGGGTGGGGTTTGATTATGGATGGAGAACATGCCTCACATCTTTTATATCATACTAAATAATTATTACTTTAGTGGAGTTTGATTTTGGATGGAGAGCATGACGTTTTCATATATATATATATAGACAAAAATATATGTGTTTGAATCTTTTATTTATATTATGCTTTCAAAATATATTTTACTTGATTTTTATATATTTTTCTTTTATTACTCAAACAAGAATCAAGGGAGTGGACCCAATAGTTTCACACCCTAACTTCGTGCTTACACGATGCTTAAACTATGTAACATCAACACATAAAATTGATGTCAATGGATAGTTTAGCGCGTCTACTTAGAAATATGTATGTATAGAGAAGTTTTTATATGTATGCATAGAGTGATTTCTTAGAGATATGTGGTTGGATTGTTGGAGGATGTAACACAAAAGGCTCCTTAGAGGGTAGAGTGGTATTTCAAAGGGTAGAGTAGTTTCTCAGAGAGTGGAACAGAGGGGTTTCTCAAATGGTACAGTAGAGATGGCATATTAAACATCAAGCAGAGTGTTTTTCCATAGGGAAGAGTGGTTTCTCGAAGGGCAACGTAGAGATGCCATAATAGATTTTACGTTGATCGATTTATATAAGGGTAGAGTAGTTTCTCACAAAAATATAATAAGCCATTTTTTGTAAATGCCATAACCTCTCATGATTCAGAAGAGCAACAACATATATCTTTCATTTGTGTGTTTTCAAATGATTTAAGTTGTAGTGACTTTAAATTTAAATCAATTTCCATTTCAAGGGGTTTAAACCTCTCCAAAAGTGTAAGTGTGTGTGTGTGTGTGTGTGTGTGTGTGTGTGTGTGTGTGTGTGTGTGTGTGTGTGTGTGTGTGTGTGTGTGTGTGTGTGTGTGTGTGTGTGTGTGTGTGTGTGTGTGTGTGTGTGTGTGTGTGTGTGTGTGTGTGTGTGTGTGTGTGTGTGTGTGTGTGTGTGTGTGTGTGTAAGAGGACCAAGACTAAAATATTTAGGTAAGTCAAGCACTGAAACTTTGGGAGATGGTGATTTATGAAGGCTCTACTGCAAAGATGTTTTCTTTGGGGAAGATATATGCAAAAACATTAATAAATAAACCATCCAACTCATCTTGCTACCTATTTGGGTGGAGTTCATTGCCATCATTATTAACATTAGCATTTGATTCATTCATAGATGATCTTCTTTGCAATGATCCACAACTAGATTGTGAATGCATATCACCTTTCTTGCATGAATCTTGAATCTTATCACAATAGTCCATAATATAAATTACAAGATTATTTTCTATTGTGTTGATCATGCGAATGAAAAAAATGTAGATTTACCTCCCAGACGACCTAGATTTAGGCTTTAATAATATTAAAGTATCTAAATCCAAGTTTTTAGAGCATGAGGTGGCATAATATGAAATATGTAGGACTTGAAGTTAGGGATACCAATTACTACTCCCCTTCCCCTACCTGTAATTATTTTTTGAACAAAAATGTTGATTTTGATATAAAGATAATAAAAATTACTATCATGTGAATGTAGACCTTGAGGGCTTCCATCCACATACTAGTAAATGGTATGTCTTCCAAGCCATGTTGTGTAGGGGAATAGAAATGAATATAAAGCACATAATGAAATGATATGTATTAAATGCATAAAATATGAGGCACACTATGACATGAATTTAGAAAATTTCCATGCCTTATATTAAAATAATAGTAAATTTAGAGTCAGATGGGAATGAAAAGAGGCTAACGATGTGGGTTCATCTATGTGTAACATTTCATCCCTCCAACATGGAACTTCCTTGCATATTAATGAGACAAGTGTTTTCCAACATGGCCATATAATTCAAAAAACCATATTGGTTGATATAAAAAAAATAACATTTACTGCTATATCATTCCCACAACATGTCAAGTTGGGGAAGGAGGTACGCAAAAAGGTAAAGAGATATTTTTATGGTGCTCAGGGAGGCAATAACTCACCATATTAATGGAGGAAAGCTTGGCAATCCATAACAAAAAATGGCAAAGGGATGGGAAAAAAAATAGGAACAATGAAGGAAGAATAACACTAATAGCCATGCAAAAAAAAACATTATTATGGGTTCAATTATAGGCAAAAAATATACATGAATGCTTTCATCCTTCCATTTTTCTAACTTAAATTCCTCTATGTAACATGACATTGCCAAGAAATTTTGGGTAGCTTCCATTTGTTTTGGGGGAGGAGGAACATGAAAAGGTAGAAAGAAATATTTATTGGTGTAATGCTCAATCACTCCATTAACATACCATTAAACATTTATTTCAAAGTGAAGGCACGAAATAAATGAATAAAGAAAGCACGCCAAAAAATAGGAACATAAAATGCAACAAAAAATAGGAACATAGAAGGCACAATAACCATAACAGTCATTCAATAACATTAATAACTACGAACATTTTTTACACATAGGGAATTATTAACTTTCCCTATTAATGGTAAATATCTCATATAAATATGTGGAAAATGGTGGTGCCCTCAACATTAATGAGCCACATATTTTCCATCTCAAGTTCAAATTGAATAAATAACATAATATAGTGAATGGAAAACATATGAATAATAGATATGTCATTCCATTAACATACCCATAGATATTTACTCATATGTTAATGCATATAAAATACCATGAAGAAAGAAAGCAAATTGAAAAACTAAGAACATATAACAAATGCAACAAAAGACCTGAATATATAAGTCTCATTAATTATAACAACCATGTGAAAATATTAATAACTAGGAATGTTTTTAACATGTAGGGTGGCATTAACTTACCATAATAATGGAGATAAGCCTATCTAGTTATGTGTAAAATGGCAATGGAATCCACATTAATAAACCAAGAGTTTTCCATCCCAATTTCAAATTGATTTAATAACACAACAAATTGAATGGAAAACATATGAATAATAACTATTCCATTCCATTGAAATATAAGTAAAAATTCACTTAGATGTGAATGTACACAATAAAAAACATGAACAAAGATAACACAATAATAATATTCAAGTGCAAATAAATAAAACACTATTATGGGTTCGGTTACAGGAAATGTTGTCACCCAATCTTGCACCATAGAAGAGGGTGTTCAAGTCTCCTCTATATTTGGGAAACATGGGATTACTTCTAGTATGTGGGTTTACCTATAGGTAGAACTAGACCTCTAGGTTTAAGGGCTAGCTCCCTAAATGTATCTGGAAATGTTTGTCACCTACTTAACTAGTTATTTGTGGGAAAAGAGATAGAAGTTTGCATGAAATGAAACTAATCTAAGGGGGTGATACACAAATATTATTTCCATAAGACCATCATACTTATACTATCACAACGAAACAAGACCTACAAACTAGATTTAAAGTCTTAAAAGAATCTAACATCAATGTTTCAATATAGAGATGATATGCATGAGGCAACACAAGGAAAATGAACCAGAGAGTAGATTTCACACTAAAAGAACAATTATATACTTGAAAAGAGACTAAAACACTTGAATACTCTCTATGTGACATGTTAGAATAGGAAATGTTGCATAAACATGAGATGATAAGGAAAGCAAGGATAGAAAATTATCACTAAATTCACCATTTATCACTTGGCAAACTTAGAAAAATGTTCATGAACTAAAAACCAAAATTTTATTAATTTTTTAATGGCAAAATACAATGTCATTCCAGTAGGGCTTTACCATACATGGTGTGGTATTAGTCTACAAGATCCAAAATGGCTACTACTTATAGAATTAGAGAGAGAAGAGAATAAAATGAAGTCCAAGAGTCACTAAGACATGTGTCATGTTGAGAAAATGAGTTATACATGAAAGAGATGAATATTTAACATAAAATTAAATTTATACTTGGACAAATGTCCCTCAAAATATGAAACTCCTAAAATGTGGCATAGGATTCTTCATTACTTGTTCAAAAAATTGCCTTCATCATTTGGGCTTTTTGGAATGTCCCACAACTAGGTAGGCATATATTTTATGATTTTAATGAGAGGATGGGTTTTATAAATGCTCCAAAATGCATTGGTTTTATCCCTAATCATCAATATTATTATAAACATGAGTTATCACTGCTTGCAGTCCAAATAACTCCTCTTCCACTCACCCCTGACACTTGGCACCAAATTTATCTTTAGTTTTCTAATTTGATCCATAAAGAGGAGTGTATGATAATTTTTAAGAACCCTCATGGCCTTATATTCCTTAGGTATACCTTGAAAATGTGTCTCACTTAGAGTCTTCACCCTCTCACTAGCTTGTTCACTATGCCATATTTGACTAGTTGAGATGAAGGGACTTGCAAAGAAACTTGTGAGATATTATGCTATAATAAATGTACATGAGGGGTTAGATAAAGTCCCAAAATATCTCCCAAAGTGACAAGTTTTATGCATATAGACTCATTTAGGCATCATGCTTGTTTATCATATGGCAGCTTCAAAAGGGCCTACGGATTTGTTTGGGGACTTTTAGGGAACTTGTCCCTATAGCTCAGTCTTTCACTTAAACATGAATTATTCCAACTTGTTTGACTACATAATGTATCAAAAAATGTCTCTCAGTATATCATTTAACTATCCAAACTTCATAAAGGTATATAAACATGACAAAGTCCTCCATGTGAACCCTCATATCTATGTATAAGCAACATGTAGGTGGACATCTCAGGTTGCAGGGTAGTGAAGTTGAGATGATAAATGTGGTCATGGTATATGAACTTATAAATAGTTATAAACTTTAACAATGGTCCCCCAATTGATCATCTCATCTTGAAAATTTTCAAACTAGTCTCAACACTTCTCATTTCAACATGTTTAGTCTCTTGTAGGTGTTGATATAGTTGCAGTCAAGGTAGTGATTGTGGTCATGAGTTATTTACATGGTGTATGAGAATTCAACAAGCTCCCAAACTTCTCAAATGTATTCAAGTGAATGATAATAACCTTGAGGGTAGATTCAAAAAGTTGGGAGACAAAAAAGGGACATAATGAAAAATACAAAGCATTTTCTTTAAAGGGCATACACCTTTTTTTTTAAACCAATGAAAAAACAAGGAAGGTTCAGTCCCAACCCTAAAGGGCATATACACTTTATAGTCCAAAGGGCATACACCTTTTGGACTATAAAGAATGCACACCCTTTGTAAAGGGTGTATGCCCTTTATAAAGGGTGTGCATCCTCACCCTTTTTGGATTGAATTTTTTTTTTGTAATTCGAGGTTTTTCAAAAGACATGTTTATATAGATTTTTTTTTGCAATTAGAGGTTGTTGTTAAGCACTTTGGACTATAATTGTTTTTTTACATGTTTGATGTTTTAAAATGATATATTTAGTAAAATAAATGTTAAGTATAAGTTTTCATAATTTAAATTTATTCTACTAAATATAATAAACTAGGGCCACTCAACATCTTCTAAAATTGATTACAGTGTTGTAGGATTTATCATTTATAAGTTAGTTTTTCAAATTCCATTCCAGTCAATACTTAATTTTTAGAATTCCAGGATCAGAAGATAGAATGAGAAATGATGTTAAAAATCATGTTACGTATGTAATAAATCTATACCATTGAGGATTACATGTATGTTTTACTTAAGTATTCCCTATCTATTTTATCTACTTGAGTATGCTCTATCTAACTATATAATAAAGTCATGGCTTGATCTCAAGGAGTATTTCCCTACCAAAATACAAAATTCATATCTTGATATTTATTATTCCCTATTGGTGTTAAATTAAGTACTCCACTTACTCAACCTGGTCTACTTCAAGGTCCTCTAAAACATGATTACAATTAGGTCTCTTCCTAATCATAAATTATCTCTTGGTATATCACAAAAGGTCTTCTGAGTATTGGTATTGAAAGACTAATGACCTTATTCTTTAGTATTATCTCTAGACTTCTTAGCCTCTATATTTAGATCGAAAGACACTTTCAATGACTTGAAATAGGGTACTCAGTCCCAAGATAGTAATATACCTTCAAGCAAAATCGTTATTTGACTCCTAAAGTACTTAATTGTACATCCCCACTTATTTTAATAATACTATGAGGGTTTTACCCATTATTTGACTCTAGCTTTTTAGTACATGAATATTTTCAACTCAAAACTAAGATGACAACAACTCTACCCTTTATAGGCCTATTAGTTGAAACTCTACCTCTTAAGGACTTGATACAAAGATGTCTACAACTACCTTGTTTTTTGGACTCATTCAATTAAAAAAGTCAATGAAAATATGACGATAATGATACAAGACTCATAAGTGTCTCTGCATATTCTCAAGATACCAATTAGATCACCAAAGTGCCTAAAAAGTTGACTAAGTCCAAAGTATTATTATAATATTGTGTATAGGCATGTTTGGTCTTGAAAAGGTGTTATTAATTGAAGCTCATCAAAGGATTATTATAAATCTTTATTAAGATGTTTGGAGACTATCTCTAAGGATAAGAAACCAATTTCCTTTATTGCTTTCTTAATAATTAGAATTCAATGAAAACTCTATTCTTTAGGTCTGGATGGTCTAATCTACTTACTTGGAAGGATATTGACTTAGATTGACTATCTAATGATTTAAATCATTTTACTTTTAAGTATTCTATAGTGTTTAAATAATAACATTGGACCTTCATAAGAGGTTTATAGTCAATCAACAAAGTTGGAGATGTACTATACTTGGAGTTTCCTATCTTTGCCTTAGAATCTTCTTAACAACCTTGTTCTCAACTTAGAAAATGAAATTTAACTAATGGGTATATTAGTATGCATTAATGAATAGCCTGCATCATGTAACCTATAGCATATATATAGTAATGATATAATCATTCATACATTGCATCTACCACATACATGGTACTACATATCTTCATGTGGTCATGATACGGTCACTCATATTAGATGTGAATGCAGATAAAAATGCCAATGCACTCCATTTCCATATAGACCATTAACCCCCAACCCTAAACATTGAAACCTAAACCTTGAACCCCAAACCCTAAGCCATAAACCCTGAACCATTAACACTAAATAATATACCTAAACCCTATAACCTAAACCCTAAAACTTTAACCCTTAACCCTAATACATTATACCTAAACCAAAAACAACAATCCATGAATCCTAAACTATAGAGCCTTAAAATATAAACTTAAAACATTAAACCCTATACTTTATACCTTAGACCCTAAACCCTAAAACCTAAATGTAAGCCCTTAACCATAAACCATAAAACTAAAATCCTAAATCCTAAACCCTAAAACCTAAATTTAAGGCCTTAAACCTAGGCCTAAAACCATAAACCATAAGTGATAAACATTAAACATTAACTCATAAACTATAAATTCTAAACCCAAATAGAAAACTAAAAACTCAAAACCTTAAACACTAAACCTAAATCCCTAAACCCTAAATCTAAAATCCCAAACCCCAAACCATAAACACTAAACCCCAAATCCTAAACTCTAAGACATAATCCCAAAACACTAAATCCCAAACCTTAAATACTAAATACTAAGTTCCAAACCCCAAACACTCAACCAAAACCCTGAAACTTACACCCTAAACCCTAAAACTTAAGTGTGAAACCATAAACCCAAAACCCTAACCCCAAACACCAAGCCCCAAACCCTAAAATATAAACTCTTGGTCTCTTGAGCCATAAATAATAAATCCCAAACCTTTAAGCATAAAATATAAATTATAAGCCCTACATCTTAATCCCTAAGCCATAACATTGAAACTTGAACCCTAAATGTTAATCCCTATACACTAAACCATACATTGTGAATCTTGAACCATCAACCATAAACCTTAAACCCTAAATTTAAAAATCCTAAAACTCTATCCATAAACCATAATCTTGAGTTATTACCTACATAGAGAAAGGAGAGGGGGCATTGGCTAAGCCATATCATGAAAGGATAGGGGTCTTTCTAACCTATATAGAGAAAGGAGTGGTTAAGGACATTCATGTAAAAGGCTTGAAGGTGGATTCAAGATGAATTCCTAGGTAAGTGTACCAACTTGGGGGACAAAAAAAGGCCTACTCGTAGACATGATTTTTCTAAAATTTTAGAAATGTGAACTTATGTAGATAATTAGAGATGGCTACACTCAATATTTGAAGATGGCATAAAAACATGAATTGTAGCATTTCGATTCTAGTTTCTATTTTTTTTTTTGAAAAATGGTTAAGTATAAATAATTTAAACATCTAAAATTTTAAGAGGACCTCCTATTTTTTTTTAAAAATTAAATTGTACCATTCAGTGTGACCCACCAATTTTTTAGCATCGTTAAATATTGTTAGAAACCCTTTGATGAATATTTAGATTAGATATTCTACTGTGTTACCAACTTTATTTTATATTTTTTTGATGAATATTTTTAATTAAGTATATCCTAAAAATTGACAAAAAAATGGATAGCCATCTGTGCGACCCACCCTAACTACCTCAAAAAAATGAAATTTGATTTTTTTTTAATGTGTGTAGAATTAAGCCTAGTTTGTTACCATATAATTTTTTTTTCAATTGGATCAACCAAAAATAAATTAGTTAAACATGAATAGGCATGTATGGGTGAGGCATGTAGTCACCTAAAAAAGGTGTTGTTATAAATTAATATAGTTTGAACCCTTAAAATAGCCTAAAAATTATAAAACTCATACATTTAGAAAAATGACAACATGCTCGTTGTAACGGTAACAATTTTTTAAATTTTGATGTTGAAATCCATAGCATATTTGATGATTGAATTTGAAATTTGTTGGTTTTTCCTAAAACTCTCAGTCTTAGTTGTAGATGCATAGTCCCAAGCCTTTGGAAGTATATGTTTACATTTATATTGTTACGTCTAGTTTCTTATACTTTAAATTTATTTTAGTAAATATAAGAAATTATGGTCAATCATCATCTGATAGAGTTGGTCTCATAGTTGCATGTGGAGAATAGTTTTTTAAAATCCAATCAGTTTAGTACTTAGGAATTTTTAGGGTTTAAGTATTAAACCTAGGGATTTTAGGACATAAATTTAGCAATTGATATCCATTTTTGGTAAGCATATAGTCATTTTTAAGTTTTTGTGACTTCCAAATTGATCCCTGGCATTTCTAGGAGTTTTAGGTTCATCAAAATTGAAGTTTTCAAACCACTCACTTTGAAATTGATGTAAAGTGGTGCTATTTGGGTAACGTAGGTCATATTAATGACCTACACACATAAAAAAACCAATTTAAATGTTAATTTCACTTGATCATCACCCCTTATTCATCCTTGATCACTTCCTACTCATCCCTCATTATCCCTAATCACTCTCTCATCTATCCTCATTGTCCCTAATCACTTTTTCATTGACCCTCACTATCCATAGTCATCTCTAATCACTCCCTTATCATTCATAATAACTCCTATATTTAATCTCATTATCCCTCATCATCCCTAAACTCTCTCCCCATCCTTCTTCATCTCTAATCACTCTTTCCTCATACCTCATCATACCTAATCTCTTCCTCATCTCTACTCACTCACTCCTTATCCCTCCTCATCCATAATCATTCCTTCATTGATTATCACCATCCCTCATCATCCCTAATCACTCACTTCTCACCCCTCATATTACCTAATCAATTAAAATTATGATAATATTTTTTCACGTTAATCTTGTTAAGATTTTTTTAATTGATTCACAACTTTGGCACAAACACAATTGAGTTTTTGCAAGGCAATGACTTGGGTATGATGTGTCCATTATCCATGATTTCAGGAATCTACCACTTGATATATTCATTCTCTAGAAATTATATTTTGTATAAAGAGGTTTGAGTTATAGATAGTTAAGGGATAAAATCAATAGTATTGTTTAGTGTATATTATGCAGGAACTTATTTAGGTGATTGAAAGATATCCTTGTATTCATCTAGTTTATGGTTCTACCAAAATTGACTTTGTTATTATTAGATAAAACAAACTATGATATGGTGACATAATTATGTAATTAAACATTTAATTCTTATCATTAATAGTATACTTCTTACTAGAAATAAAAATATTCTTGCAATTCTTAGAACTATTGACTAAAAGCTTATGAACTAACTCCGATATATGGTATTTTAGATCTAGACAATCTATCACAAAATTTAAATTATTTACTTCATATATTATATGTAAATGGTAAATACATGGTTGAACACATTTAAAACATCACACACCTATAATGGTGAGATGTCACAAAGGATTGCATATTTAAAAATTTTGATTTTGTACACCAAGTGACACTATTAGGTGATCCATTTTTGAAGGCCTACACTAGTGTGTGGTTATGGATGATGTATAAATTTCAAGTTAAATTTTTGAATTTAATATGATTTAGGATAAATTAAATTCTTTAGACTTCCATTATAAATGTTGAAGTGTATTGTATCACCTTTGATCCACATTTGTTAATGAAATAATATTTTTAATTCATATAATTTTTTGTTGAGGGAAGTAGAGATATTTTTAGTACCAACCATATCATTGGGTTCATAATCTATTATCTACTTAGCTTTTTATAATGACAGATAAATTATACCCACTTATTTAGATGTGAAAGTAGAGAGCTCATAGTGTGACAATCTTCATTGGATTGAATATTGAAGATATGAATTAAGCACTAATTTCTAATCTTGGACTACTTGTTCTAATCATTTGAAAATTATTTTCCACTCTTTGGTATGACTAATCAATAAATATACATACAAATAGAATGCCTTAAATATAATTATTCGAATCATAAAATGTCCTCATATGAAAATAAATTTATTGGTTTTAGGAAATCACATAGCTTGGTGATCCTCATGTATTTACTACCCATTTTTGGTGCTATGGTGGTTTTACTTGCTTCTCTTTTTCTGTTAGATTTTCAATTGTGAATTACATCATTTCTAATAGGCCCATATTTCTTCATAGGTGTTAGGTATTTGTGTTTCAAATTTGCCTCTACATCATTTTGATCACTATGTCTTACATTTTATGCTAGCACTCAACTCTCCACTTGCATCTCCTAACATTGTTAAACTCCAAAAAAATACCAACATCAAGTTATTAGATGGAGTGATTAAGGATGAGGAGGGATGAGTAGGAATTGGGTAGAGATGATGAAGGATTTATTAGGGATAATGAGGGATAGTGAGGGTCAATGAGGGATTGATTAGGGAGGATGAGGGAGTTATTATGGATGATGAGTGATGGTGAGGATTAATGAGGGAGTGATTAGGGGAGATGAGGGAGGAATAATGAGTTATTATAGATGATGAGGTATGATGAAGTAGTGATTAGGGATGATGAGGTGATGTAGGAAAAACACTACCTAATATAAATAGTGATCTAGTTTACATGTTTAAGGTCTTTAAAAAGTGGTCAAGGTCATACGAAGTCTTTAGGAGTATTTCTAAGTTTCTAGTTTTGTGTAAATTTTGGATTAGAGCTGTATTGGAATTTCCCACCAAATTTTTCATTTGAATTTTTGAACTTTCATAGAGACTTCAATCTTGTTTCAAGAATTCCAATGTTGAATTTAGTGTGGTTAGACTTTAGCGAGGATTTTAGGATGTTACAACACATATACCTAAACTCATATTTGAGAAATATGTTATTATTTGAGTTAGTTGAGGACACTCTCAACATATAAAAGAAGTTAGAATTCAGTTGATGGTTATTTAGTAATAAGAGTCTTGTCCATGTCTTACTTTGTATTCATAGATAGATTTAATAGTTTTGGAGGGGGTAAGATTTGAAAGGATGAATGTAAAGAACCCAAAACAAGCGAATAAAGACAATTTTTGATTATTTGCAAACAAAAAATAAAATTGACCTTGTATCTTCTTGAATATGTGCAAAGATAGTTGACAGTGTGCATGATCATGAAACATGACTAGTAACAAGTTATTTATGTTATTTGTGTGAGTGGTAAGTTGAAAATACATTTTATTTGATGGTGATTATAAATTTATCATTTTAGTTTCAAATCTTTTGAATTTTCAAATTACAAACTATAAACCTTGTGCTTTTACAAACTGTGCCTTGAAATCTGAGTGAAAGTCAGAGTCTTGTGGAAGAGGAGATTATATTTTGTGGGATTTTGGAATGTATGAGTAATTATTAACTTGACATAATAATTAATTAATAGTATTTAAACATTTTATTTTGTTATTATATGAAGGACATTTTATGTTAAACAACACAACCCTAGCTTCTAAGAGCAAAAATTTTGAGTATACATTTATGCGAGAAGGTATATGCATGTATTGGATTGAAAATTTAAATGTATATAGTGGTGAGTTGATTATAATATGATTATGAATTTTTATAGTCTTTCAATTAGTTTTCATTTATTTGGATGATAAAAAATAAAACTAACACAGTCCTATAGTCATCAAGAAACTTAACACAGTCAAAGTGGTATCTCATGGAAATTGGCAAATCGAGTGTTATAAATGGAAGGAATTGATTTTTTAAAGTGTGTAAACATTGTATAGACAATTTTCAAAATTCATGTTGATATAGAACCCTTTTTTTAATGAATTATAACAAATAACCTCCTCTAAGATTACTACAGACCTATGACTGAGTACACAATGTATTTAAATTTGGTTAAGTCAATCTATTGTAGCTTAAAAATGGAAATGTAACACTTGGAAAATATGAATAGGATAAAATCAGACCTAATACAATATTAAAATTAATTATAAATTCCTTTGGAAGATTTAAATATCATTTTGACCCTTTTTAAGTCTGTGAAATTGGTCTAAACCTTGTATTAGCATTTCTACTTTCAAAGTGATTTTTTAGGAGTTGTAAGTGTCAATAACTCATGAAATTTAGTGAAAATTTTGAGTTCAACATGAAAAAATAATATAGTATTTTTAAGTTGTGTAAGTATGGATAAGTATGGATGGGGGAGGACTATGTGGTAGATAGGGTAGAAGGAAACCTAAAGACCTAATCTGAGAGTAGAAAGAGCCAAAATATGTTTCAAATAGTTGAACAAAAGCCTATAAATTTGTGAATAAATGGGATATACTATAGGGTATCCATAAATTATGTTTATTTTATGATTTGAGTCTATACAAGAAGATTATATGATAGAGTAAGAGGTCGTGTATGATATGAGAATTGTGTTGAAAAGTTAATTAGGGTTTAGAAGAAGATAAAGAAAACTCAAAAGAGTGGAATGAAATTTGTCAAATCCCTTTTAAAACCTAAGTAAATAGATACAATATTTGATCCAAGTTGTTATAAATCATAAAGACTAGTAAGGGGGATAGTCTTAAAGTAATAGAGATTAAACACATTAAGTAAGGAGAATATAATGAAGAGTTTTGTGAGACCATCCAAAGAATGGTGGAGAATAAATGAAATGAATAAAATATAAATGTGAATTTTAAATGTGTGCAAGTTCCAAAGATAGAGATCAAGAAAGAAAAGACAAAGTGAAAGCTACATGGATATTGGGAAAGAGCTTAGATAATCAGATTATGCAATAGGGCTCTAGATCATGAGGGAAGGTGAGGGGAAATGAGGGAGTGATTATGAATGATGAGGAATGGTGAGGGTTAATAAGGGAGTGATTATATATGATGAGAGATGAGGAGGGATTTATTAGGGATGATGAAGTGGTGATTAAGGATGGTAAAGGCTAATGAGGGAGTGATTGGGGATGATGAGAGATGGTGAAATCTAATGAGGGAGTGATTAAGGATGATGTAGGCGTAATTAAAGGTGATGAGGGATGGTGAGAGTTAATAAGGGAGTGATGAGGGATGAGGATGGAAAAGTAGTGAGTTATTAGGGATGATGAGGCATAGTGAGGGTTAATGAGGGAACAATCAGGGATCATGAAGGAGCTATTAAATATGACTAAGAGTGATTAGGGACAATGAAGAATGATGAGAGAGTGATTAGGGGTGATGAGGAATGAGTAAGAACTAATCAATGATGAGGGAAGGATGATGAATAAGTTAAATTAATACAAGGTGGTTATTTGATGTGTATAGGTCATCAATGTGACCTACGCTACCCCAATAACACCACTTTGTATTAATTTAAAAGTGATTGGTTTGAAAACTTTAATTTTGACAAACCTAAGACTCCTATAAGTGCAAATAATCAACCCAAAGACATAAAAACCTAAAAAATGACTATATGTTTATCAAAAATAGATATCAATTACAAAATTTATGTCCTAAAATCTCTAGGTTTAATACTTAGACCCTGAAAATGCCTAAGTACTGACCTGATTAGATTTTGAAAAATTATTTTTCACATCATAAGGTGTGAAACTATGAAACAACTCTATTAGATGGTGAGTGACCCGAATTTATTATATTTACTAAAATAAATTTAAGTTATAAGTTTGCATTTATATTTAAACTTAAAATCAACATTTAGAGTAGTAAATATAAGCTTATGGACAAAGTTGGATTCATGTACAAATCCCAAATTCTCATGGAATTGGTTTTGAAATTATAAAAAAACAACATGTATGCATTATATAATGTGTATGCATTGTATAATACACTATATAATGCATACACATTATAAAATGCATACACATTAGGGATGATTAACTATAATGAGATTTGATGAGGGAGTGATTAGGGATGATGAGTGGTCTAATGAAAGATGATGAAGGATTGACTAGGGATAATAAGAAATGATGATGGTTAGTGAGAGATTTATTAGGGATGATGAGGGATGATGATAGTATGACTAGGGATGATGTTTGGGATGATGAGAGAGTGATTAGGTATGATTAGGGTTGATGATGTTTGATGATGGAGTGTTAAGGGATGATCAATGACAATGAAGGATGTTGAGGAATGATGAGGGAGTGATTAGGGATGATGTGGGTTGATGAGGGAGTGATTAAAAACAATGAAGGATGATGATATTTGATAAGAAGTGATTAGTGATAATGAGGGACAATGAGAACTAGTGAGGGAATGAATAAGGATGATAAGTGAATATGAGGGTTGATGAGGGAGTGAGTAGGGATGATGAGGATCAATAAGGGAGTGTCTTATGTGAATTTTGAATGATGTAATATGAATTTATTCTATGTGACTTTGGAACAATGCATGAGATTAGAATTCAAGAATGCATGGATTGACCATCTATCTGATTTTTGTTTTTGAGTGAATGGTATCTTTTTAGAATTAATTTGAATGGTGTTTTGATTTATTCTATTTTGAATGGAGTCTATTAGGGGGATTAGCTACATTCATGTATAGTATAAGTTATTGTATCATGATTCCAAGTAGATATCAAATGTCATGTATGATTAAATGCATATATATATATATATATGTCATGTATGAGTGATCATATCATGACTATAGGTATGTTATAATTTATATGATACAGGGCAATCATTATGCATCATGATCAACCCATTGATTGAAAAACCCATAAATTATTTAAAAATCCACCTTCAAGCTTGGGTATTCAATTAGGTAGGGCATACTCAAGTAGGTAAAGTAGGTAGGGCATACTCAATTAGGTAAAATATGGGGCATAATCAATGGTATAGATCTATTACATATGTAACATGATTTTTAACCTCTTTTCTCATTCTATCTTATGATCTTGAAATTCAAAAAACTAAGTATTGACTGAAATAGAATTTAAAAAACTAACTTCTCAATGGTAACTCCTACAGCTCTGTAATCAATTTTAAAAGATGTTGAGTGGCCCTAATTTGTTATATTTAGTAAAATAAATTTAAAGTATAAGAATATAAAATGTAATTTTCATTACATTTTATATTTTTATACTTAACTGTTAGGTTATGGAGCTAAAATCTTGAACTATGCAGGCAAAGAGGAGGTTGCTGAGTTCCAAAAGTACTGACGTCGGCAATGTAATCGAGTCGGTCATGATGAATGCAGAATGAAACTGGCATTGGCAGGGAGTTAGTTGATGTCGGTCAGCACCAGTCAGACAGGGACCGATGTTGGTAGCCTGTGTGTTCCAGAACTGTTCATTGCACGAACAGTTAGTTTATTGAACTGATTGTTTGCATGTAAAGGCTATTTTGAGTCTTGAGCTACGTGGATAATTATTCTAAATTAAGAGTCTAAGTTATAGTTAAGTCTGGGATCTATTTATAGACCCATTGGCAAGTATTGTAATTATAAGCTGAAAAGGAAGGCAAGGAAGATCTTTCCATTGTAAGATCATTGAGTTGCAGGTTGTTGCAAGCTCATAGGAGATCTACATGTGTACGTAAGGTCTGCTGAATTACAGGTTGTAGGTTCATGGGAGATCTACTTGAAGTACTTTAGAGTGCTTGGTACTGGTAGGGTTATTACTGACTGGTTGGAGAGGTGAACACCAATTCTTTGTGTGAGTTGTGTGTTGGGACTATTTTTGGTAGGAGAGTGAACTCTTGAAGAAAATTAATGAACACTTGAGGTGTGGGAAGCTTCTGGAAGGTGGGAGAAGAAGTGGCATCTTCTTTATTGTATTATTTTCTATATGAGTATTAATACAAGATTGTGTATTGTCTCTCATATTCTGTGCTATTTGTGAATTCTAGTTACTTGTTACTTCTGGATAATTCTGCATGTTTAATTGCTTGTATTTGGTAATCATATTGTGCTCTTTCTGGGGAGCAAGATCCTAACAAGTGGGATCAAAATAGGTGTGTTTGTTCTTGGATTCCCCAACAACTGGTATCAGAGCTTTTGGTTGGGATAGTAACAGGTTGTATCAGATCTGGTTAGTGTGTGTTGATTACAGGTTACTCACAGTGGTTTCTGTTTGAGTGGGAGTAGAGCAATGGCAGAAGATAGTAAGCTACGAATGGAGATGTTTAATGGAAAGAACTATCAATTATGGAGGATGCAGATTGAAGATTATCTGTATCAAAAAGATTCGCACTTACCGTTGGGTGGGGTTGATTGCAAGCCCTGGGATATGAAGGATGAAGAATGGAAGGTTCTTGATCGGAAGGCTCTGAGATCTATAAGGTTGAGTCTTGCATCATCTATGATTTCCAACTTATCACACGCTAAGACAATGGTAGAGTTGATGGAATCTTTGGCAAATTTATATGAAAAACCCTCGTTATGAAGCAATTATTTAATTTGCAAATGTTGGATAGTGGATCTGTACATAGTCATCTTAGTGATTTCCATGGTTTGGTAAACCAATTAAGTTTAGTCAATATTGATTTTGATGATGAAATTAAGGCCCTCTTAATCTTATGTTCATTACCTAAAAGTTGGGAGAGTTTGGTAATGGCAGTTAGCAATACTGCGTATGCTTCAAAAATCTTAAAAGTGGATGATGTTGTGAGTGTGATCTTGAATGAAGAAATTTGCAAGAAAATCATAGGTGAATCATCAGGAAATGCTTTGAGTGTGGAAAGCAAGGGAAGGAAAAGGGAGAAGATCAAGCATGGGAGATCAAGGTCAAAGATAGGCAGGAGATCCATGTCCAGGTATGGCAAAATAACCTGCTGGAAATGTGGAAAGCAAGGGCACTTAAAGAGAAATTGCAGGTCAGGTGAAGATCAACATGATGGACATGAAGAAGAAGTAGATGTTGCGGATTTCATTGCATAGGATGCTTTGGTATGTTCTTTGGATAAAGTAGAATCTTGGGTTTTAGATTCTAGTGCCTCTTTTCATGCATCCCCAAATAAGGAATTTTTTCATGAGTATGTCCAGGGAGACTTTGGAGAAATTTTTTTAGGGGATGGTAAGCCTTGTCAAATGGTTGGCAAAGGGAAAGTGAAGCTGAAATTGTAGACAAGTAACGCATGGGTGTTGAACGAGGTCATGCATGTCCCAGTTCTGGAGTGGAATTTGATTTCTGTAAGAAGTTTGGGTGATGAGGGTTGCACAGTAACTCTCACAGCGGACTCTTGGAAGGTTACCAAGGGTGCACTTGTTGTAGCAAGAGGTAAGAAAGTAGGTACGATTTATCTATCTACTTGTATTATTGATTCTCTTTCTGGGTTATCTACTTCAGTTGTAGATTCAAAGATGTGGCTTAATAGGCTTGGTCACATGAATAAGAAGGAGATGCATGTTCTTGAGTCAAAGGGTATGCTTTCAAATCTGAAAGGCATGGATCAAGATTTTTGTATGCAGAAGAAGAAGGTGACGTTTCTTGAGGAATTCGATGTTCATGACAAGAACAGGAAAGTCTTAGTTTTCAAGGAGAAGATGACGGACAGGTATCAGTCACAAGGGCTAAGGAATTTTGAGCAGAGCAAGGGTGATTTGGACAAGGGTTTGATCCAAAAGGAGCTCACAGGTAAAATTCATTTCTCACAAGCAAAACACAGAGATCAACATCAGTTAGAAAATCAATGTCGACGTCCAGATAGGGACCAATGTCATCTATGTGCAGACTGATGTCAGTGACTCAAGGACAGATAAACATTGGCATCGGTTAGGGGGAACCGACGTCGGCAATGAGGCAGTCGCATGGAACTAACATCAGTCGGGTGCAGACTGAGATGTGACCAACATCAATTACTGAGATGGATTTTGGGTGGATAGCAAGCTGTCAAGGAGTCTCAAGTGCCCATATGGAGGACTTAAAGGGTAAGTAAGCCTCAAATTCACCATTTCCCTTTTTTACACTACTTGTTGCTCACTGATGGTAAAGAACCAGGAAGTTGTTAAAGAAGCAGAGCAGGTAGATCCAGGAAATAGTGGGAGCTTGGCATGGATGAAGGATGTGATTCCTTGGAGGAGAACCAAAAGGGAGTTTTTGGGTGGAGTTGCCAGCTGGAAGAAAGCACTGAGAGACGAATGGATGTTCAGGATAAAGAAGAGTGGAAATGGACACGTGAGACAGAAGGCTAGGGTATATGGTCCTGAATAAGCTACAGGACAATGGAGGTTTGATCATTGTGTTTCTCTTTACCAGGTTGGATAATATTAGCTACATTATCCTATTACTATATGATGTGCTTATTGCAGGGTTACATATATAGGGAGTTGCTGAACTAAAGGTAAAGCTAGTTCAAAGGTGTGTCATGAAGAATCTAGGAGCAGCAAGATTCTTTGACATGAGTGTGTTCTAGGGACACGAAAGGTCACAGGTTGACTTTGTTTCAGGATGATTGTGTGAGACCGGTTAGCACGCTGATGGTTGGACAGTTCACAGAACAGTGTCTTGATTCACATAATGAGGTTAAGTGCATGGTATGTACTAGACCTGAGTTTTCCCAAGCAGTGGGAGTTGTCACAAGTTTGGATCCAATCTGGGAAAGAAGCATTGGAGGGTAGTTCAGTGGATTCTTAGAGGGACCAGCAGCAGGTGCACATGCTATGCAGGGTCAAGTTATTTTCTACATGGGTTTGTAGATGTGGATGTGGCAGGTGATTTGGATGACAGGTGTTGCACCATAGGATTTGTGGTGGTTGGTCTTCAAGAGTGATCTTGAAGAGGGATACAATGCCAGGAAACAAACTAGATGATGTACAGGTATATGTACAGTTTCATTTATTTATCTCCAAGTGGGAGATTGTTAGGTTGTGGAGCTAAAAGATAAGACTATGCAGACGAAGAGGAGGTTGCTGAGTTCCAAAAGTACCAACATCGGTAGTGTAACTGACGTCGGTCATGATGAATGTAGAAGGAAATTGGCATCGATAGGGAGTCGGCTGACGTCAGTCAGCACCAGTCAGACAGGGATCGACATCGGTTGCCTGTGTGTTCCAAAACTGTTCATTACACGAACAGTTAGTTTGTTGAACTGATTGTTTGCATGTAAAGGCTATTTTGAGTCTTGAGTTGTGTGGATAATTATTCTAAATTAAGATTCTAAGTTATAGTTAAGTCTGGGATCTATTTATAGACCCATTGGCATGTATTGTAATTATGAGCTGAAAAGGAAGGCAAGGAAGATCCTTCCATTGTAAGATCATTGAGTTGCAGGTTGTTGCAAGCTCATAGGAGATCTACATGTGTAAGTAAGGTCTGTTGAATTGTAGGTTGCAGGTTCATGGGAGATCTACTTGAAGTACTTTAGAGTGTTTGGTACTGGAAGGGTTATTACTGACTGGTTGGAGAGGTGAACAGCAATTCTGTGTGTGAGTTGTGTGTTGGGACTATTTTTGGTAGGAGAGTGAACTCTTGAAGAAAATTACTAAACATTTGAGGTGTGGGAAGCTTTTGGAAGGTGGGAGAAGAAGTGGCATCTTCTTTATTGTATTATTTTTTGTATGAGTATTAATACAAGATTGTGTATTGTCTCTCATATTCTATGCTATTTTTGAATTCCAGTTACTTGTTACTTCTGGATAATTCTGCATGTTTAATTGCTTATATTTGGTAATCATATTGTGCTCTTTCTGAAGAGCAAGATCCTAACAAGTGGGATCAAAACAAGTGTGTTTGTTCTTGGATTCCCCAACAACAACATTTATTTTACTAAATATATCCTTGTAAAACATCAAACATGGCAAAAAAATGCATTCCAAAGTGCTTAACAACAACCTCTAATTTTATAAATATATATATGTGTCTCTATGTGTGTCTTTTAAAAAACCTTGAATTTCCAAAAAGAAATTGTAGTCCAACTTTAGAAAGGATGTACACCCTTTAGAAAGGGTGTATGCCCTTTGTAAATTGTGTACACCCTTTAGAAAGGGCATAAACCCTTTGAAAAGGGTGTGAATGCTTTTCATAAGATGTATGCCCTTTGTAAAGGGTGTATGCCCTTTCAACATTTCAATTTCTTTTTGTATTTCCCTCTAAATCTGCCTTGGGTATAGGCTTGGAGAGGTCTGAACCTATCTTGAAATTGGTCATGGAGCAACCCACTTAGTTTCTAATAAATTTAATAGCTTTTTTCATCTTTATCAACACATCTGATAAGGAAGCTTTTATTATTTTAAAAAAAAATTATATGGGTTTGTAGAAGATAAAGTGTAGTTTTAGAATATATAAATTTTTTTTATGTTAAAATGTTATTTATAATTATTAATTAATTAATACATAACATACCTCACTATGGACTATACATATATCATCACAAATTCCCTTATAACTTTTTTAATATTAATCGAAAGTTTATAAAATTTATATATCAACAATCTACACATTGTCAACTATGCTTTAAAAAAATGATTATCATGAAGTTAAGGTCAAAAAGTTGTGTTCGTACACTCTTAGTTTTAATTTTTTAGTTGTCTTGACTTATAAAATTATTTAAAACTTATATATATATATAATAAAAAAATTAATAAAAATATTCTCAATAATCTTCACCATTTCACCTATCCATCTATGACGTTTCATACAAAACTTTAATTATTTACTAAAAAAAGTGTGTTCATACACATGCAATCTCCATATCTTTTCACAAAAAATGACCAACTTATTGTCAAAAATGTAGCTATTTCACACAATTTTATCATTTGGGTATTGAAAAAAAATTATATATGTAGAAACTACATTCAAAATTACACAATTCATTTTCTTACATCATTGTCAAATTCCTTTTTGAAGTGTCTCTAACATTCTCTCCAAGTTTAAATATTTTTATTTTTAATAAAAAAAGTGTCACTTTATACCCACATTTTGTCCCCCATTATCCTACATCTACCCTTGAGACACTTCTAAAAATTTTCAACACTCATTTAGATGTGATATCCTTCTATAGGCACCTGTAGATGCTCATTCATGGTAGATGACTATGTATCTAGTTTACACTGACTGTCACAACTCTTTATGTGCCATCTAAAGGATCTAAATTGCTTGTTCATGCTTCTAATAAGTTATACAAACCCTTTGAACTCTTCATTACATTATATGTACTTTTTCACACTTCAAGACACCATGACTGAAGTCAAAAACGAGTAGAAGGCTAATTATGTTTTCATATGACTGTTTCCTTTCTCAATACATGATATTGAGAGACCCCACTTGGAAATAAGGTGATTGATATGACATGAAAAACATTAATCACAACATCTCACATTCACATGAAACCATTGCAGAGAAATAAAACTTTTGCAAGTGGTGAAACTTGATTGCAACCTCACTTGGTGACATCAACATATAATTTGAACTTATTGACCCATCAAATCACTTTCAACCATGAAACCAAACATTAGAAACATAAGATAAGGAATTTCACATCATATGGAGGTAAATTCATCAACTAATCTATATGAACTATCTCAAATTGGAGTAAAACTTACAGGGTGTGGGAAATAATAAGTCAAAATGGACAGTCAACTTGTTAACGATGGTTCATAAAGTAAGCCAATCCTTTCAATCAAAATATGAATTTAATTTTGACCAAGTTTACTATCCACCACTAAGAGTATTTTACCTATAAGTATTTCTATTAGCCATACCAAGAACAAAGCTACTAACTAGTTCTGCTTACCTAATGGAATGATGGAGAGATAGAATGCTTTTAGCCCAATTTTATAACTTTCAAACCATGTCAATCATGTAAATAAATTCATGTAATCTGAATATCCATTCGATAAGTGTTTTTTATGTGCCACTCTCTCCCATAGGTTGTACAACCTTTGAAACTCCCTCTTTTCACTTGTTTTCTCGATTTTTAGTTAAGAACCTACAAGTTTCAATTAGGCCTGACATTCTAGTTTATAAAATTGTATCACTTCATTTATAACCCATAAAATGACCCCTAAGTGACATCAAATGACATAAAAACTAATTTTAACTATGACCATAGATAATATGACATTAAATCACATAAAATTAACTATGACACACCCTATAAAATATAATTAGACACCTATATCATGTTTTGGACTATAGGGGGTTGAACCATTTTGACTTGTGGATATAATGGTCAACATTCTTAGCGATTTCCCAAGGGTGATGTGCTTACTATGCCAAAACCAATTGCTTAATCCTATCCATTGGGACATGGAGTCATATGTACACCAATTTCACACACAAATTTCCTTTGACACCACACAAAACATAAGAAAAAGACACAAAATAAGACACACCAAAGGGAAACAAACATGTGTTCAACTAGAATACTTATGGAACACAAAAAAACTAAAAGAAAGACACACACACCCAATATAATATTTATAAAACCTCACTCTTGAGATGGAAAGGATATTATCATACCTCAACTAGGGTCAAAGATAGTTCCCATTTCATCTTTGTCACTCCATGAAGGTAGTCTAGCATGAGAAGCATGTCCATCATCAACCACTTGCACATGTGAATGTTCAAGAAGCCTATCACATCTATGCATTCTCATGTCTACAAGTGGGATATTTTGAGCCTTCATGAATGCTCTTTATTATTATCTAATAGCCTTGATTGGAGCTGCAATTTGATTTATATTTGCTATCTTTGATATACCTTCTTAAAACTATAGATTGGGATGTATGGCAATGGTCTCAACCTCTCTATCTTCTTGTGCATGATACACTTGATGATTTGAAACTTCAAGCTAGTCTTCACCATGTTCCAACACCTTTACAAATTATTCTATATCAAGTGGATATTTTAACTGTCCTTGAAGCACAACTAAATTTGTTTTGACTACATACTTTTGGACAATAGTTTGATGTTCCTCTTTCTTAACAATATGGCCCTTACTTTCATGCTTGATAAAACATATAAGAGCTTGATCATTAGTATCATTATAAAACATATGATATACACATTTCTTGGGAAGATAAGAAACATTACTTAATTGGTCAAACTCTTGACATATGATATTGAATCTTAGCCATAAGTCATCCTCCTTTTCTTCATGGGTGTCATCATCAAATGCATCTTCATCAATAACAATCATGAATACATCATCTTTCCCACTATGGTCATCAATTAGATTCCTCAATCCATCATCATAATATGTATGAATCAAGTAGTTACCTTCAACAACTTATGAATCATGTTCAACACTTAACTTATCTCTTTCAAATGGCTCCTCGTGCATGATATAAGTGCCAAGGTCAGTTTGCTCAAACTATATATAAAGATCATGTTCATAATCATCTTCACCATATTAATCAAGGAACAAGTTATAAATTCCCTCAAGTTTGGAAGAGCCATCATCCACATTGGACTCCTCCTTTTCATTGATCACATAATTCAATTTAGAGATTCTTTCAATGTAGGGCTCAATATGAAATATTTCAAGAGGCTAACTTCTTATGGTCACCTTGGTTCTATAACTTGTCCTCAAATATAATAAATACCAAACATATGAGAGATAGCCACATATCTTGGATGTAAAGTCCCTTGAAATACAAATTGTAAAATGAACAGGAAGGTCTACCACAATAATGTCTTAAAAGATAAGAAAGCTAAGACAATCATGTAAGAAAAACTTCAAATTTTTTATCAACACTATTATCTTATAAGGTATACCATATAGTTGAAGCACTCATTTTATATGGGGTTCATATTTTAGGCCCAAATTATTAGGTATAAATTTGGGCATGACTGAAGTAGAAGCACCACTATCAACTATGCAATTATGTACCAGTTTGTCACCCACTATAAGAGTGAGGTATAATGGTAGAGGCTTCTCAGCTCTGGTATATATTTCAATGATGGTGTTAGGGGAATTTTTAAGAGCAACATGACCATGAATTTGAATTTAAGGTGAAATATTAGTAGGGATAATAGATAGCTATTTTATAGGAGTTCTTTTTGGCAACACATATGAAGGACATCCCACAAGGAGATATATGCTTTGGCACTTCTAAAAGAATCCACTATGTTTAGGGTAGTAGTACACACCTTATATTGAGTCTTTATTGGAAAAATATTGCTTGAAACTTGAGGAATTAAGACACTTTGAGCAGATCTTACCACATTTTGACTTCAAGGAGGTGTAGGAGTGTTTGGAGCTGCCATGCTTGCAACCATGCTTTGCTACCTTGTAGAGGGATTAGATGAACTTGTAGGCATGCTATTACCATATCCTTGATATTTATTCTTGGATCTTGTATTATCTATAATAGATTTTCCTTGATTGAGCATAAAAGTATCTTCCACCAAGAAGTTAATGAAACTTTCTCCATGAGGCTAACAGTCCTCATTTACTTGCATCGTAACTTCATCTTCAACTGATAAGAGAGGAGTGACTCCTCTTTGAGTAATTAGAAATTTATTTCCACCCTCATTAACATACATGAATTATCCTTGTTACCAATATTCTCATTAAACCAACTTTTTAAGCACCGGTAACATCTCTCTTGCATTGGTAGTGGAATTATGATTATACACATTGGCGGTCCTATTGAAGTTAGGTTGCCCTTGACCTCTTTCTCTCTGATATTATTAGCCATATTATTGCTGATAGGGGTATGAATTTTTATAGGCACCTTTTTTCATGTTAGCTTTCCTATTTTGAGCTTATAAATATCAGCATTTTATCTCATAGAACTTAGACCTTGAATTCCAATCAATATCATCTCCTACCTTCTTAAGAGCAATATTAGGCTTAGTATTTGAATTAGGAACTTGATCCACACTTGGAGTATTATTTAATAGAGTAATATACACCTTAGGAGGCAACCTTAAAGCTTGAATGAGGCCATTCTCAGCTCTAATGACAAGTTCATATGCTTCGAGAAGAGTGAAACCACCCATGGATTGAAGCATGATATAAATATCAGTACCAATGGCTCTCAAGTAGGTAGGGAACACAAATCTAGTAGGTGCTCTCATGGAAGGAGGTAATCTATACCAATTCTTTTAAAACCTATCATTTAAGTCATGCATTATTTATTTTGGGCCTATTTTGATCACATTGAGATAATGTATAAGAGAGGTATGGTCACTTTCATCTTCAAACCTTGAAGTGAACAACATGTAAAGTCATCCCATGATGTGATGCATCCACCAGGTAAAGTCCTATACCAATCAAAATCTTTCCCTCTAAAGCAAATTGAAAGGATTCTAATGGAAATATTATCTTGATTGACATTATGGAAACTAAAAAAGTTGGATAAATCCCTGATGTGTTCATTAGGTATAATATGACTCTCACCATTGAATGTGGGCACACTCTTTATGGCATTAGGGGGAATGGCATCATATGATTGAAGATGAATTGGATTTTTAGTATTAAAGGCAGGGAAGGCATGAGGCCTCTCCATGTTTTCTTCAAGATCTTCAATTTATTCAATATCTTCACCTTCTTGGCTAGAAAAATCTTATTGCTCCTCAAAAGGAAGATTAGGATGAGGGTTTTGAGCTTCAAGAGGAAGTTTAGGATGATGAGGTGGATTGATATTATTGAAAAATATATTAGATGATGACCTATTAAGAACCATGAAGCATGAGATCAAATTTATGATAAAATAATGGCCTTGAACAATATTTCACCTTTAATGGAGTCACCAAATTCTAAGTAGCACACCAATTTGTAGCTGATGTTTTCAAGACCAACATTCACCTTGACAAGTTATCTTGAAGATAATGAGTCCCATCAAGCATGATAAAAATATTGTCACTAAATATTTCACACTATAGGAGGGTGTTAAAGCCTCCTCTATATTTTGGAAACATGGGAATACTTATAGGTATGTGGGTTTACCTATAGGTAGAAGTAGACCTCTAGGTTTAAGGGCTAGACCCCTGAATATATCTTGAAATGATTGTTACCTACTTAACTAATTGTTTTTGGGAAAAGAGATAGAAGTTTGAATGAAATTAAAATATTTTAAGGGGGTGATACACCAATATTATTTACACAATACCATCATACTTTTACTATTACAATGACACAAGACCTATAAACTAGCTTCAAATTCATAAAAGACTTTAACATCAATGTTTCAATATAGAGGTGATATGCATGAGGCAACACAAGTTAAGTGAACCAGAGGGTATATTACACAATATAAGAAATATTTTACACTTTAAAGGATCCTAACACACTTGAATACACTCTATATGACCTATTAGAATAGGAACTCTTGCATAAACATTAGAGGATAAGGAAATCAAGGATAGAAAATTATCATCAACTTTACCATACATAACTTTGCACACTTATAAAAATGTTCATTAAATCAAAATAAGACTTTTATTAATTGTTCAAAGGTAAAATAAAATGTCATTATAATAGGTCTTCACTATACATGGTGTGGTATTAGTCTACAGGAGACCAAATGGCTACTACTTATAGAATTGGAGAGAGAGGAGAAGATAATGAAGTCCAAGAGTCAATAAGATATGTGTCATGCTTAGAAATAGAGTTAAAAATAAAATATAGAGGAATATGTAACAAACCATGTAAGGTCTACTTGGATAAATGTCCTTTAAAACATGAAACTCCTAAAATGTGGTGTAGGATTCTTCATTGCTTGCTAAAAAAATTGCCTTCATCATTTAGCCTTTTTCAAACATCCAAAAAATATATAGGGATAGATGTGATGATTAAAATAAGATTTATGGGTTTTATAAATGCTCCAACATGCATTGTTTACATCCCTAATCATCAATATTCTTTTGAACATGAGTTATCACTACCTACGGTTTAAATAACTCCTCTTCCACTCACCCCTCACACTTGGCACCAAATTTGTCTTCAATTTTCCAATTTGATCCATAAAAATGAGTTTATGAAACTTTTTTTGACCCACCATGTCCTTATATTCCTTAGGTAGACCTTAAAAGGCCTCACACTTAGAGTTTTCACCCTCTCACTAGCTTGTTCACTATGCTAGATTTGTCTGGCTAAGATGAAGGCACTTACAGAGACACTTGTGAGATTTTATTCCACATGAAATGTAAATGAAGGATTATATAAAGTCACAAGCCATCTCTAAAAGTGAATTAAATCTTTTGAATCTTCCTTGAACCTATAAAACATTAAAAATTATCAAAGAAATCCATTTTCTTTCATGTCTGTACAAGTAGGGTAACACTCAAGTTGATGGGGAGGAGCCATAGAGAGTCCTTTATAACCTCTAGGCATATAATAAGCCATTATATTCAATTTTTATTCCTTTCTTACTTCATTTTATCCATCAGGTTATGAATCAGGGTTTTGGAGGGTTTGGAGATGTTTTGGCCCTTAAAGATTTTTCATATAATAGTAACGTTAAATACACTAAAAAATGACACTAAAAACTTTTTAGGGACCCTCTATAACTTGTCTTGTATCCTCACTCCCATGATAAGTGTCCATATAAGTGTAAGCATTCAAAGTTGCCTATTCAATCTCTTCTCTTCATTCCCTACAGGCCTAATGTGGTTTGATCCAAGAAATGGCTTATCAATTGTTTTATATGCACTCCAATAGATTTAAAACTTATTATACCTCCATATAAACATGTTTTAATGGATTATAATGTTCATATAATCTTAGAGATGGTAGTAATACCCCCTTAGCCATTAGTCCTAACCAAGACCTAGTAAGCTTAGCCTGCATATCCATAGGTTTGAACCTCTTTATTTGGTTCTTCACCACTATGTATTGTTCCTAATGTTGGTATAGATGGTATACATCTTTCAACATATTTATGTAAGACCCCATTAATCTATAACTCACATTGTCTTCTTCTTTCTCCAAAATTGACATATTTTCACCCTTGGGAAGTGCCCTCTATCTGAGATAAAGTAGAGGGCTCTTACCATATTATCCCAATAAAATGGATTGTTTGGTGAAATTATTCAAGTGATGGAGATGATATATAAAAATTCAAAGGTATTATTATACCATTAGACCCTCCAAACACCACCAATCCCACAAGGTAGACTGTCAAATGACTGACTATGTGTAAGGTATAAAGTATGACTATAGGTGCATATTTGAGGCCTTTATCTATATTGTATCCATATTATGAGGGTGACTTTGGAGTCCTTTAAAATAATTTTTATCATCAGACCCTCATCAAACATTCCATTTTTTCTCTTCTCACTTTGATTGATATGGACTACAGATTGAGTTTTCTTGTTTGAGAGAGACACATGTAGGTGGTAGCATATGGTTTAACCTTTAAAAAAATTCCTATAGACCTCTATAGAGTTCCTAAGATCATTTTATATTTATTTATATTCATTCACCTCATTTTAAATCCATGCCAAAATCAAAAACACCATTTTTTAGCTCACTGTTATCTATAGTCAACTATAGTTGACTGATTTAGAACAAGCAGGGTCCTATAGGTGAGAATCCAACTTCAAACCTATGTCATATGGTTTGAGATCCCTTTGATGTCCTTGGAGGTATTTACAACTAGTAGGTGTTTGTGTTTCTATGTCCAAGCTCACCTCATGGACCTATGAGAGTTTATAGTCAGTTGTAGGTGAGTTGTCTCATTGCAAATGACACCTATAGGTGTATCTATAGACCAAAAACATAATACTCCAATATTCATCGATGATCCTTGAATCCTAATAATGAATATCACTTGATTATAACCACTTTTCATGATGATTAGTTCCTATATTTCCATCTTTGAGGCTTTCAAACACTACTCTCCTCTAGTCTCTAATTCATTCCTTTTTTAAAAGGATATTCCCTTAGGATATGGATATTAAGTTTTTTCATATAAAATCATCTAGGCATCATGCTTGTTCATCATATGGCAGCTTCAAAAGGACCTAGGGCTCTATTTTGGGACTTTTAGTGAATTTATCCCTAGAGCTCAGTATTTTACTTGAACATGAATTCCTCCAACTTTATTTCCTACTTAATGTCTCAAATTTTTTTTTCATGCTATCATTAAACTATATAAAATTCATGAAGGTATATAAACATGTCAAACTCCTCCATGCCAACCCTTATATCTTTGTATAAGCCACTTGTAGTTGGACATCTTAGGTTACAGGGAAATAAAGTTGAGATGACCAATGTTGTCATGGTATATGAACTTAAAACTAGTTATAAACATTCAAAAAGTTCCCCTAATCAATAATATCGCCTTGAGGAGGTTTAAACTAGTCTAAACACTTCTCATTTCAATGTTTTCAATCTCTTGTAGGCATTGATATAGTTACAGTCAAGACTGTGAATGTGGGCATGAGCTATATGGATGGTTTATGATAATTCATAAATCTCCAAATATTTTCAAAGTTATTCAAGTGAATTATAATAACCTTGGCATTCTTAAAACATGAGTAGTGGGATTGCAATATCACTACTTATGAGTAGTGGTATTATAATGGTATTATCAATATCGCTACTAGACATGCAAATAGATACAAATAAAATAGTTAAAACATAATACCATGAATTGCAGTGACAATATTATGAGTTGCATATCAATACCATAAATTTACAAGTAGTGGTATTGTCACTTAACCGCTAACAGTTTAGTCATAATACCATGACTTGGTTAGATAAACCTATGACTTACAAGACAATCATGCTACTATGTTTAGTCAAAACCACCACTTATAGAAATTATAGGACCTAAGTTCCCCAAAGCTCTGACAACCTCACCCATGTAGATGTGATATCCTTCTACAAGCACCTATAAATGCTCATTTATGGTGGATGACTGTGTATCTAGTTTATATTGACTATCACAACTCTTTATGTGCCATTTTATGGATATAAAATGATTTTTAATGATTCTAAGAATTTATACAAACTCTTTGAACTCTTCATTACCTTATATGGACATTTTCACACTTTAAGACACCATGACTATAGTTAGAAACAAGCAAAAGGATGACTGTGTTTTCATATGACTATGTCCTTGCTCAATACATGATCTTGAGAGACACAAATTATAAATAAGTTTATTTATATGACATTAAAACATGAATCATAGCATATCACATTCACATAAAACCATTACAGAGAAAGAAGCCTTTTACAAGTGTTGAAACTTGACTGCAACCTCACTTGGTGACATCAACCTATAATTTGAACTACTTGACCCATAAAATCACTTCCAATAATGAATCAAAACATTTGAAACATAATATTAGGAATTAAAAATCCTCTAGAATCAAATTCATCAATTGAGCTATTCAAAATGGCTCAAACATGAGCAAAACCTACAGGGTGTGGGAAACAACAAGCAGTAATGGACTTTCAACATGTAAAGTATGTTTCATAAAGTATAGGAATCCAATACTTTCACTTAAAATATTAATGTGAATATGAAAAAGTTTAATATCTATCACCAAGATCATTTGACTTGGAAGTCTTCTTACTGGCTATATGAAAAAGAAACCTGCTAACTAGTTTTGCTTGTCTAATGGAGTGATGGAGAGATTAAATGTTTTTATCCCAATTTTGGCACTAAAAAGAATTTAAATCATGGAAATGTAGTTAGGTAATATAAATAAACATTACATAATATTTTACCACATGTCACTCTCTCTTATACGCCATGCAACCTTTGAAACTCCCTCTTTTTCACTTTTTCTTGATTTTAAGTTAGGAACTTTCAAGATTCAATTAGTATTGACATTAATGATAACTAATATTAAATATTATATGTTGGAATTAAGTTATAACACTTGTCTACTTTATAAAATTGTACTTCATTTATAACCCATAAAATGACCCCTAAGTGACTTCAAATGATACAAAGACTAATTTGAACTATGACCAAGGCTAATAAGACATTAAATCACATCAAATGAACTATGACACACCTTATAATATATTAATATACCACTATATCAAGTTTTAGAATATAGGGGGTTGACCCATTTTAACTTGTGATCAAAAAGGTCAATAGAAACACACCTACACGTGATAGGTGATTCAAACGATCACTTCCCATCCACCATTGGGTGGGTGTCAGCTATCTCAATGATCTTTTTATTTCACTTTATTCACCTCAGTTCAAAATTCACCCTTATTATGGAAACTTGGGTGTAGCAATTCACATGCACATGATTCAGCCTCCTCAGTTCCATCTTCTTTTAGTGCTATGCTTTCTTACAAGCATGCCACTCTTTCTTGGTTGATTTCTCTGTGCTTTCATGTATCTTACTTTAACCTTACCTGCCCCATATAAATATTTTCACTAATCATCCAATGCTTCATTATCTCCTTTTGATTCCTTACACATGAACATTTTGTGCACCTCCCTTCATCAACTCGTACTCATCTTTCTAAACCTAACAAACTTCACGTGCCCAAAAACTTAAGTATCTAACCTTAGGTACTTAGAAAGAGACCATACTCAACTCATCTGACTAGATTCATACATGTAAGTGATAGAAGAATTATTCTATGGGCCTAAAAATTCCACACCTATTCATGCAACATAAACAAAACAACATAAAGAAATATTTGTCTTGCACCAAATGTTATTATGGTCAACACAAAACAATCAACTTATGATTGGGAAGTTTGTGTCTGATGGCATAAGCACCATCCTATTGACTATAGGGATTTAATTTGTTACCATTAAAATGCCTAAGGAGTATTTCACCCATCAATATATACAACTTACATGTACCAATCTCTAATATACTATGGATGATATAAGGTCTCATCCACCTAATCTATAATTTACTTGAGTGCTTGATGTACTTTACATCATATAGCAAGACTAGTGCACCTTCGCTAAAAACTTTGCACTTGGTGTGATTATCATGTCATAAATTTTGGTACACCTTTTCTATTTGTTGGATCCATCTAACTTAGGTGTGTGTCTGATCTAATCACTCCATGTCTCCCAGACATGTGCTCAAAGACTCTTGGTCATCTAATTGACCAATACACATGATGCATAATGAGGGCACTAAAAATAAAATAGGGAAAATGGTTTCAGTGCCAGACACTAGTTGAAATAGTTTAGCCTTATTCAATCACTTCTATGTAGTGTGAAAGGCCCACAATAATATTGACACCTAGTCATCCCAATCTTTCCAACCAACGTCACATATCTTGTGAGGTATGTTCCCAATATCTTATTGAATGCTTCAGGAGTGCCATTTACTTGGGGATGGTATGATGTCATTTTATGGTGTGCCACCATATATTCAGTTATCAAAATATGAATGGTTTAATTTATTAAGTGCGTACCATGGTCACTAGTCAAGCTAAGCAAGCATCCGTAGCAACTGATGATATTCTCTTAGATAAACCTTGTTATAGTGGTGGTTGTATAATCTTTGGTTGGCACTACTTTATCCCACTTGGTGAAGTAATATGTGGTGTCTAAAATGTATTGTGTACCTTATAGTGGGAGTAATAGACCCAACAAATTCAATGACCCATTTTTTTAATATTTCCTAGGCAAGGATGGGGATGAGAGGCATCTCATCCTGATGGTTTGGTTTTCCTGTGCGCTAGTAGATGTCACATATTTTGCTCATTATTTTTCATCTTAGAACAAGGTTGCCCACTAGAAGCCTAATTATAGTACCTTATGCACCATAACATTTCTAGTGTAATGGCCTCCAATAATCCCCTCATGCACCTCTTGCCATATTGAGTCTCATTCATGCTCTAGGACATATTGGTTCATGACTTAATTATAGATCAATTTCTATAGTTCCTTAATAATGAATTGAAAAGGGGTGATGTGAACTAAAAGCTACTTATTTTCCTTAGTCATCATGGTTTGGGTAACATATCCATATGTTAAAAATGTTGTTATCTTTACCAAGTCCTCATAGATATGCTTGACCCTATAAAGTTGTGCATCATGTATATCATCTTCAATAGGTACTGCTGCATCACTAGAGTTGATGTAGGATAGATGTTTTGGGCTCGATTTTTATTTTCTAAGATTCACTACAATGTAGAATTGGAAATCTTGAAATAAAAAAACCCACCAATAAATGTGCTCGTGAAGAATGGGATTATTTACCAAGTACTTAAGGGTCTTGTTATTAGTGAAGAAGATGAAGGGGGTTACCAATAAATATTATCAAAACATCTGTAGAGTGTAGACTATGGAAAGAACCTCGCACTTAGTTTTGGTATAGTTATGTTCTACCTTGGTTAGTTTTATGTTTTTGAAAGAAATGGGATGATCTATTTTGCCTTTGTCTAGTTGTGCTAGAATGTCATTGATTGTAGTACTAGATGCATTGACATGGGCATAGAAGGGAGTCATCTAGTTGGGAAATTATAATATCAACATGCTTGTTAGTTTGAGCTTCAAGGTCTCAAATGTATATTCCTACATTGTGCCCCAATAGAATGCACCATCCTTTTGCAAGATCTCTTCTAAGGGAATTGCAATCTTGGCATAGTTCTTTATGAACTTTTGATAGTACCAGTAATGTCCAAGAAAGGTGTAAACTTATTTTTGCATTGATGGGGTGTGAAGCTAAAGGATGGTTGTAATTTTTTACATATCAATGAGTAGACCATCCTTGTAGATGATGTACCTTATCAAATTACCAAATGGTGTTGTAAAAACACACTTATTAAGGTTCAAAGAAACTTTCTTGGATATTGAAAGTTTTACAAAATAATGGACTCATGTAAAGGAGAAAGAAAAATTTGCTTTAATATGTCTTGTAACTCCTTATATGTAATAGGATTGGGTATTTTGGTTAGAATTTTCATATATCTAAATATATATTCATTGATTGGTTCTTTTGTTCCTTGTTTGATCTTTACAATTTGAGCATAAGAAATATTTTTGGTAATGTTAATATAAAAGTATGCCAAAAATTGATCTATAAGAGGTTTGAATGCTTTCACAGATTGGAGATGTTAGTCATAAAACCACCTCAAATCATAGTCTTTGAGGCTCCTTGGAAATAATCTGTTCAAAAGTTTGTCATTTGAAGCATAATCAAGGCATGCCACATAGAAAGTTTGAATATGTTGTTTAAGATCACCCTTGTCATCATAAAGTGTGAAATTAGGTGAAAAAAATATAGTTGGCAAAGGGTGAAAAGATATCCCAAGTGCAAGAGGATTATGCAACACATCTTATAAATCTATAACATGTGAAGACTTTGAAGCACTTTTTAATGTTTGTAACCTTATCCTGCAAGTTCTTTATGACTTGAAGGATCAATTGAATTGTAGGCCTAGTGGGATTTTGAATAGCAATTTGAGTAGTCACCAAAGGGGTCGTAATTATGTTTTGAGTAGTAATAGGAATTGAAATCTATATTTGTGGTGAAATAATGGTTAAATTCATAATAGATGTGTCTATAGTAGTTTTAGGGAAGAAAGGTTGGGACACATAATGCATTCCCCCATTAGATGTATTAAGTTTTAGTGTGAGTTAAGCTATAGTACCTTCTAGGAATTCACTATTACTAGGTAAGGCAGCCTTGGTTTTGTCTTGTTTATTTATTTCATCTCTTGTAACATACAAAAATGCATCTATTAATCCCTTGTTATTATTGAGATAAGTAATCCATGATTCTTCATCTTCCATTTGGAATTAGGTTTTACCCTTAATATTTTCCATTGCTTCACAAATGAAAAGTTAAAAATTTGAAATAGAGTACAATAATCATAAAATTTTAGAAAACTCTAAGTGGTCTAGGGTTTGAGGTTCAACTATTAGGTTCACCAAATGTTTAACCATTATTTAGATTGTGAAAATCGTACTTGGGTAGATAGGGTTAAGGATATAAAAATGATAGGGCACAAGGGTGAATATCATATCTACAATAGACTAATAAATGTACTAAACTCAAACGTATTATATGCTAAATTTATAAAATTAAGATAGGTTATTAATGTAAAGTACAATTATGTTAGATATATAAATGACATAAAATAAATTACTTGGTTGATTCTAATGTTAACATAATATTGAATCCGGTACAGACAGGAAGCAAATAGGAAGACAGTTCTAGATCAATCGTCAGATTCTAAATCTAGTGTATTTGGATCTCTAAACACTTACGTCAGCCTTAAATAGTCATATCAATGTTAATGTTTTAGTTATATGCTAGTTTCTTTTATGTAATATCTTCTCAAATAGGATGCAACCTCCTAGATACTTATAGGTTTGACTTCGCTTTCATTCTAGTGTATTTAGATCTATGTCATGCACTATCGCACCTGGTAAAATGGAACAATCCTAGCTTTCATTCTTCAATGTGACCTTGGGGGAAAATGGGTTAGTGTCCACACAGTGTATATCTAAATTTAAATGAACTTGTTATTAAAGGGTGCTGCCTACATAGACAATACTCTAGAAGAGGGCTTCATACTCATGTAGTTCTCCCCTAAATGTTGGCCAGTGTGTGAATCATGAAATGTGTGTAAAGTATGTACAATAGTGGCATAGCTTGTAACTTGGAAAATATGACCTTACGACTAATAATTTAGTATTTCATACCTGTATCTAATTTTTTCCTTTGATTGATATCAAAATAGGGCAAAATAGGAAATCTTTTGATAACTTGAGTGCTCTTTTATTTTGATTGCTAGGTGAGGAATGTATGATGATTGATATTGTATTTATACCAATCCTATCAAGAGAAACTCACATTAAATAACTTATGCCAACCATTATAATAAATTTCAATTGAAAATTAGATAACATTAGGGTGATGAACACTTACATCGGGCTAGGATAGTAACATTGATGCTACTATCTGTCTTATATGTTAGTGTCCAAGGAGTAGAAACATTGATAAAGGATCTTAAATTATACAGGTGTAAGATAGATACATTTTAAGTATTTTGGGAAATAAAAAATGTTTGTGTCATCAATATAAATCTATTCATACTAAGAGATAGGCCATAGGGCATAAGATAGAGTAGATGCAAGGCTTGCAGAATCAAGGAGAGTGTATAACTATGAGGAATATCTAGGGTCTGAGTTTTCCAAGTATACAATAATGAGGTGCTACATAATCACAAAATATCATCTATACATTACTATAATAAATGGGGGGGGGAATGTAGACACATAAAATTAACATTTAAGCCAAAATTATGCACTTGTGACCATTATTTTACAACTTAGCTCTAGATGTATCTTAGGGCCCCTCTTTATCACTCTTAACCATCTTGAACACTCTTATGAGTTTAAAATTGACCCCATAATGTACTCAACCCTATTATTATCAATTTTAGACACCATTTAGGCCATATCTAACACTCAACATCATAAAATCACCTATTGTATAGGAGTGCCCTAGGGACAAGAACACACCACTCAAGTGTCCTTCCCCCCTCCTATCTTCCCACCAAATAATGGATAATTTACCAAATTTAAATCTATAATAAGGTGAGACCATGTCCATAATAATCCCCAATTGAAGGATTTTCAATGGTATGATTATATAGTCTCTTTTTAAACCATTTGGCATAGGAAGAGGCTTCCACACCAAAAAGCATGAGAATCATAGTTTTACATTGAGAGAATAATACCTATTTTTCCTAATTCTGATTGCATACAACCCTAGTAGACAATAACTCAAGTTTGAGTACATTTTATAGGTTAAAATTGATAGTTAAATCATCTAATCACACCAATATAGCACCAATATCTAACATATTATATCAATTATTCACACACCATCGTAGCATGGGATAAATACATGAAGTTTGATCCCTCTTCAGATTATTGATATGTAGGAAATAATCAACACATGGGGTGTTAAGGTTTCATCCAACTTTAGTCACTAACCCCTTTTTCTCATTAATTTTCATTGGTCTTCACATGTCCAGGAACTAGGGTTTTTGAATTGAAATCAGTCACATAGGGATCTCCATAAGTGATCGTAAGCTCTTGCACTAGATAGAGGCTCTATAGATGAAGGCACAAAGAACCCAAAAATCTTAATTTCCTTAATGTAATTGGATATGAGTGCCCTAGGTTAGACATGAGCACCACCCCTCTAGTGTACTCTTCATAGTGTTGTTGTCTACACCTAAATCCAGTTTTAGAATCTTAATTTTAGTTACCAGACATCTCCACACAATAATTTTCAGACCATGATTCCTCCTAGAGGCAAAATTTATAGCTAATTATTTATTTTCTTCTTAAAATTTTCTATTTTTATTAAGTTTCTAGAATACAGTTTTTCCAAATCAGAGAATGTTATCATTATTATATTATTCTCCTAATTTTGCACAGTAGTGTTGTCATCTAGGATTTTCACATAAGTCCCAAATTTTATAAAATAGTTTCCCACTGACATTAGTGGCTACAATTGTCTATTACTATTGATGTAAACCTCCTCTTCTTACTTCTTTACTATAAGATAGGCATGAGATCGCTTCTTATCCCCCTTATGTATTTCTAATGTTTTCTTTTCTAATGGACCTCTATTGGATTTCAATCATTCTTCCCTTTGAAAGTATCACTTTTGAAAATTAATATATCACTGGGTTTTCATTTAAATCCTATCAAAACCAATTATTCCTTTCCATCATCTTTAAAATAGTCACCTTAATGTCACAAAAAACAATTTATGATTAAAGTTTATAAACCATTACATAAAAAAATGTATACGTAAACATTTCATGTAAATTATGAAGTTTAAGGAGATATTTTTTACATTGAAGGCTTATTTTATGTTTCATTGACAATGTAAGGTACTATTAACAATCTCCATCTTATTTTGGATGATTTATTTCTATCATAAATGATTTCAGTCTTAAGGATTTTTATTTATCATATCAATAGTGGTGATGTTTTGTGTTTGCACCATGCTCTTTTCATTTATATGGTATTATGGATATGAAGGTTAGGTGATGGTTTGGGTGCATATGTACCATCATGGTTGGGTGTATAAATTCATTCCATTTTATCTTGGTATAATTTGCATAGAGTCTCAAACACATGATTTTAATATGTTTTGAAATTTTAAAAACTCATTTAATATTAAATATAATAAAAAAGATTTGATTTCAGAAAGGTTTTTGCAAAGGATAACAAAGCCATTAACCTCACCTTAACAATGTTAAAAACCCATCTAAAGAATTAATATTAAATTTAAGTGAGGTTGGCAACTGTAATTAGGTAATATACACATTGATTATAATGACTATTATAGTTGGAAACAAAGCTTTGAGTATATGGTGAATGTCATAATGGAATAAAATTATCCATTCCCATTAGCAATTGAAATTTTTTTTTCATAAATTTGTACATTTTGGAGATATAAATTAATTTTTAAGGTTTTTTATAAAACCTTGTGAATCACCTCTATGAAATAATATATACATTTATGAGATATATATTGATTTTTTTAATATTTCATGAATTATTTATACACAATAATATATTAATATTATTAACAATTGTTAAATTTCAAAATTATTAATGTCAAAATATATATCATCCTAAAGTAAGAATCTTTAGAATACTAGTCAACATTTATCTATGCACCATGAATAATATTAGTGATTCTAGTATATTTGTTGTTGGCATGCCTTCACATTGATTCAATGAGTTTGACAACATCCTTTTATAATAAATTATGTGCACATCCTGAGTTGTTTGATTAAATACAACATTTAGAAATTATTGCATTAAGAGAAACATTCACTAAAGTCACACTTATATCGTTCCATAATATTAAGATTCGTTACTATGCATGGAACACAAGTAAATGCTTGAACCCTATCATTATAAGTGATGTGACCCATGATTGATGTACATAATATTATATAGCTTTACCTTCTTGGTTGTGCTCTAAAGAAAATTTTATTTTCCTTTTTTTTATAATATGCCTTTACCAAATGTTTGACAATTGTAGTCACATTGATTGCAATGATGCACTTAGGATATTCAAATGTGTTTTTTAATTAAAAAATATGTTAGTTTATTTATATATATATATATATATATATATATATATATATATATATATATATATATATATATATATAATATATATATTAATTTTGTAATATAATACATTTAGTTTTAATAATAAGTGGTAACATTTGAAATTATAAATCTCAAAATATATATCATATTTATATAATAATTTTTAATATTCAATTGAGAAGCATATTGTAATAACTGAATGGCCTTTTAATATGACTAATGTCTAATAAATAATAATTAATTGGTCATCATGAATAATAGGCTTATATCCTTGAAATCTATAAGACTAAAAAAAATTGTGTACATGATGGAAAAAAATAATCTAAAGGTCTAAACAAGAAAACCTAATCCTAACCCAAAAAAAACACACACACAAATATATTTGGAGTCTATAGCAAAAAAGAATAGATTTATTAATGAATAAGGAGTTATCATCATATATTATTCTCCTTGAGATGTTCTTGCCACATCATATTCTATTTTTGAACCAAGCTCCCTTCCAATCAACTTTTATATAACATCATTACTAGTCTTTTCTTCCCATGTAGCTCATATTTTATAAACTTCAATAATTTTTTTCTCCTCATTTTTAGATATAATGTACCTAAAACAAAAATACTCTTTACTATATTTGGAATTTTTTGGATCGAAGAGTTTGAGAGCATCCCTATAACATCCATTTTGTGCACATATTGAATTTTTTGAAAAATATAACTTTCATATCTTACTATATTAAGAAAATTTTCATTCTATTTTGTAATAATTAATTAATATATAATTAAATATGTTTTATATATTTAAAGATAATTTATTAATTAATTTTTATTATTCAATAGTGTGGTTAACAAAAATTTATATGTATGTTCTTGAATTATTATAAGACCCTTCTTCACATAGATAAGTTTGGAAGTAAAATGCTCCTGAAAAGCTTGAGGGGAAAAATAAACATGAGCTTAATTATAAAATTATTAGTTGATTGTGTGGCACAAACACAATATGTATTACTCACTTCATATGTCATAATTCATGATTATGCCTTTTTGGGGTTGAGTTTTATCTTAGACTTAATTTCTTATCTTTTATGAGTCATTGTTAAGACACCAGTGGTGCATATTTAACATTCAAGGATGAATGGGCGTCTAAATAAATGATTTTGAAAAAATGGATCATTTTTATGGAATGAGTGGTGCATACTTAGCATTCATATATGAATGGGTTTATAATGAAATGATTTTGCATAAATGGATGTTCAAGTGAGTATAGTGGTTTTTGCCCCCTTTGGTCATGAGATGGTTACAAGTGGTTACATATATCACATTACTAGGCCTTTGTTAGAAAAAAAATTACAAATTTTGAGATATTAAGATGAATTAATAAATATTATTAAACCCATAAGTGGTTGGGAGTATGTATATTGTAAATAATAACATGCTTGTTATTTTTATTTATTAAAAACATAAATCTAGCTTATTTATATTTATTGTAATATAAAATTATATGGATACTATTTGAATCATATTAGTAAGTACCTAATAATGTTAGAGTGATAAATAAATTATAATATTGAATATTTTTATTAAAAATTATGAGCATATGCAATGATGGAATTGAAAGTGTAAAATTGGCAACATTAAGGGTGTCATTAGGAAGTTGCCATTTTATGAAATTGTTGACATTTAAGTTACTAGAAGTGGTGTAGATAGGAATGAGGGGAAAAAGTGAATGGGTCACTTAATAACTAGTGGTGTTACACTAATCTCAATCTCTCAAGGACATATAACTCAGAATGGAAACAAAGATTCTCTTTATCAATGTTTGGATGTGTTACAAAGATTATGCACATGCCTCACACTTTTCTCTCCCCTAGACTATGAATAAGACTCCCTTAATCCAATGACTAGGTTAAACTAAACATACATCACTCATTAGGATCTTAGCTTTACCCTCAAAAAATTTGAACTTCCCCAAGTTCTCTCTCTCTCTCTCTTTGCTCTCCTATGCTTTGAAGTTGGACTGTTCTCTCTCCACTTTTTGGTCTCTAGTCCCTCTACCTTGGGTAATTGACATGAAACTATAATGCTCTTCCAATACCAAATTAAAATCTTTGTGGTCTAACACCAAAATATTTCCACACCATTCAACTCTTTAAAAAATATATTCACACTATTCCTTATATTTTTAACAAAATCAAGTAGTGAACACCATGGCTTACGCTCAAAGCTAGATATGGTCTCAATAATTAATACTTTGACTCTGTTGAAGTATAAATGGTTGTATTTAAAGATGCATTACATTAAATTTACACCCATAATCCCCACTCCATAATAGTAAAAAAGGTTAGAATTAAAATGTTTCTACTCCTTTGATTTGGTACAAATTCTCATTGGGTTATCAATGGCTAACTCCCAACATTAGCCACTAGAGATTTCTCAATAAATAATAGAACCTTAACAACTACTCTTTTATCCATAGTAGAAGATTATAAATTGTCTGTTCTATGATGGTTGAACCTAAAAAGGCAAAAATTTGTTTGATACATTTTACACCAAGGTCTCCCCATTAGGGATTAACTATTTCATTCATAAATCCATACTCCCAAATGTCATGTTTGTGGTCAAATTATGTCACTAAAACACATATTTTGGTTATGTGTGTGAGCTTAATAGCATTGGAAATAAATTCAATATTTTTTGACCCTTCTAGCTAGAACCCTTTTCATGGTAAAGTGGCTTGATTGGAGAATAAACCATGCTTCGATTAAATATTAAGAAAATTTTGCACATTTTTTGAATTGAGATCTTTAGAAAGATTGAAATTATGCATTGTTAAATAAAGAACATTTATAAATATATTTTTATACTGCCAACTGAATTGCTACTATATATAATGCCATATTACAAATTAAAATTAAAACTAAAAAAAGTGGACTTGAACATGGTATGTACCCTCATTGGCCGTTGGGGGAATGCCCATTGTACTATTAGAAGAGTGCCACTTAAATCTCCTAGAAAAAATTCTCTAAGGAATGAAGAAGAGGATGACATAATTCATGCAACTATTCTACATTTTCTAATAGTTCACCTCACCACTAGAACCCTCCTTTTAGAGGGCATGGTGGTTACTGTTGGCCAAATTGGGCCCACATACCAAGCTGTGCCTAAATGGATCAAATTGATAATAGATGAGCGAATGAACAAATGTTCTATATGGAATGAGTGGACCAAAGAGATCTTATGGTGCTCATAAAGATTTTGAAACACTTTAAGTTTGCTTAAAGTGTATTTTGTCAAATTCTAAGGGACAGGTCTGAGAGCAAAGAAGAGGTTCTTGAGCAGGTTTGATACGTATGTATTTTGTCAAATTATAATGATACAGGGAAATCATTATGCATATTGATAGACCCATTTATTAAAAAACTCACAAATTATTTAAAAATCCACCTTCAAGCTTGGGTATTCAATCAGGTAGGGCATACTCAAGTAGGTAAACTAGGTAGGGCATACTCAATTAGGTAAAATATGGGGCATAATCAATGGTATAGATCTATTACATATGTAACATGATTTTTAACCTCTTTTCTCATTTTATCTTATGATCCTAAAATTCAAAAAACTAAGTATTAACTGAAATAGAATTTAAAAAACTAACTTCTCAATGGTAACTCCTACAGCTCTGTAATCAATTTTAAAATATGTTGAGTGGCCCTAATTTGTTATATTTAGTAAAATAAATTTAAAGTATAAGAATATAAAATGTAATTTTCATTACATTTTATATTCTTATACTTAACATTTATTTTACTAAATATATCCTTGTAAAACATCAAACATGGCAAAAAAATGCATTCCAAAGTGCTAAACAACAACCTATAATTTCATAAATATATATATGTGTCTGTGTGTGTGTGTGTCTTTTTAAAAACCTCAAATTTCCAAAAAAAAATTGTAGTCCAACTTTAGAAAGGATGCACACCCTTTAGAAAGGGTGTATGCCCTTTGTAAATTGTGTACACCCTTTAGAAAGGGCATACACCATTTGAAAAGGGTGTGAATCCTTTTCATAAGACGTATGCCCTTTGTAAAGGGTGTATGCCCTTTCAACATTTCAATTTATTTTTGTATTTTCCCTCTAAATCTGCCTTGGGTATAGGCTTGGAGAGGTCTGAACCTATCTTGAAATTGGTCATGGAGCAACCCACTTAGTTTATAAGAAATTTAATAGTCTTTTTCATCTTTATCAACACATCTGATAAGGAAGCTTTTATTATTTTTAAGAAAAATATATATGGGTTTGGAGAAGATAAAGTGTAGTTTTAGAATATACAATTTTTTTAATGTTAGAACATTATTTATAATTATTACTTAGTTAATACATAACATACCTCATTATGGACTATATACATATCATCACAACTTCCCTTATAAATTTTTGAATATTAATCGAAAGTTTATAAAACTTATATCTCAACAATCTACACATTGTTAACTATGCTTTAAAAAAATGATTTTCATGAAGTTAGGGTCAAAAAGTTGTGTTCGTACACTTGCAGTTTTAATTTTTTAGTTGTCTTGACTTATAAAATTATTTAAAGCTTATATATATATTAAAAAATTAATAAAAATATTCTCAATAATATTCACCATTTCACCTATCCATATATGAAGTTTCATACAAAAATTTAATTGTTTACTCAAAAAAGTGTGTTCATACACATGCAATCTCCTTATCTTTTCACAAAAAATGACCAACTTATTGTCATAAATGTAGCTATTTCACACAATTTTATCATTTGGGTGTGTATATATATATGTGTGTGTGTGTGTGTGTGTGTGTGTGTGTGTGTGTGTGTGTGTGTGTGTGTGTGTGTGTGTGTGTGTGTGTGTGTGTGTGTATGTGTGTGTGTGTATATATATATATATGTGTGTGTGTGTGTGTGTGTGTGTGTATATATATATATATGTGTGTGTGTATATATATATATATATATATATATATATATATATATATATATATATATGTATATATATATATATATATATATATGTATGTATGTGTGTATATATATATATATATATATATATATATATATATATATATATATATATATATATATATATATATATATATAGAAACTACATTCAAAATTACACAATTCATGTTCTTACATCATTGTCAAATTCCTTTTTGAAGTGTCTCTAACATTCTCTCCAAGTTTAAATATTGTTATTTTCAAGAAAAAAAATGTCACTTTATACCCCCATTTTGTCCCCCATTATCCTACATCTACCCTTGACACACTTTAAAAAAATTTCAACACTCATTTAGATGTGATATCCTTCTGTAAGCACTTGTAGATGCTCATTCATGGTAGATGACTATGTATCTAGTTTACACTGACTGTCACAACTCTTTATGTGCCATCTGAAGGATTTAAATTGATTATTCATGCTTCTAATAAGTTATACAAACTCCTTGAACTCTTCATTACATTATATGTAATTTTTCACACTTCAAGACACCATGACTATAGTCGAAAATAAGCAGAAGGCTAATTATGTTTTCATATGACTATGTCCTTTCTCAATACATGATATTGAGAAACCCCACTTGGAAAAAAGGTAATTGATATGACATGAAAAACATTAATCATATCATATCATATCACATTCACATGAAACCATTGCAGAGAAATAAACCTTCTGCACGTGGTGAAACTTGATTGCAACCTCACTTGGTGACATTAATTTACAATTTGAACAACTTGACCCATCAAATCACTTTTAATTATGAAACCAAACATAATAGACATAAAATAAGGAATTTAACATCCTATGGAAGTAAATTCATCAACTAAGTTATAGGGACTAAGTCAAATAGGAGAAAAACTTATAGGGTGTGGGAAATAACAAGCAAAAATAGACAGTCAACTTGTTAAAGATGGTTCATAAAGTATAGAAACCCAATCCTTTCAATAAAAACAGGAAGTTGAATCTGACCAAGTTTACTATCCACCACCAACATCACTTGACCTAGAAGTCTTCCTATTGGCCGTACCAAGAAGAAAGCTACTAACTAGTTTTGCTTGCCTAATGGAATGATGGAGAGATAGAATGGTTTTAACCAAATTTTATAACTTTAAAATCATGTCAATCATGTAAATAAATTCATGTAATCTTAATATCCATTCCATAAGTTTTTACCATGTGCCACTCTCTCTCATAGGCTATAAAACCTTTTAAACTCCCTCTTTTCACTTGTTTTCTTGATTTTTAGTTAAAAACCTGCAAGTTTCAATTAGGCCTGACATTATTAACAATGAAATTTGACATATTGGATATTGGAAGGAATTTATAACACTTGTCTAGCTTATAAAACTGTATCACTTCATTTATGACCCATGAAATGACCCCTAAGTGACATCAAATGACATAAAAACTAATTTGAACTATGACCATAGCTAATAAGACTTTAAATCACATAAAATTAACTATGACACACCTTATAAAATTTTACTATACCCCTATATCAAGTTTTGGACTATAGGAGGTTGACCCATTTTGACTTGTGGTCAAAATGGTCAACATTCTTGGTGATTTCCCAAGGGTGATGTGCTTGCTATGCCAAAACCAATTACCTTATCCTATTCATTGGGACATGGAGTCATATTTACACCAGTTTGACACACAATTTTCCTTTGACACCACACAAAACATAAGAAAAAGACACACAAAATAAGACATGCCAAATGGAAACAAACATGTGTTCAACTAGATCACTTATAGAACACAAAACAACTGAAAGAAAGACACACACACCCAATATATTATTTATAAAACCTCACTCTTGAGGTGTAAATGATATTATCATACCTCAACTAGGGTCAAAGATAGTTCCCATTGCATCTTTATCACTCCATGAAGGTAGTCTAGCATGATAAGTATGTCCATCACCAACCACTTGCACATGTGAATGTTCAAGAAGCCTACCACATTTATGCCTTCTCATATCTACAAGTGGGATATTTTGAGCCTTAATTAATTCTATTTATTATTCTCTAATATCCTTGATTGGATTTGTAATTTGATTGATCTTTTCCATCTTTGATATACCTTCTTACAACTATAGATTGGGCTGTATGGCAGTGGTCTCAACCTCTCTATCTTCTTGTGCATGATACACTTGATGATTAGAAACTTCAAGCTAGTCTTCACCATGTTCCAACACCTTTACAAATTATTCTATATCAAGTGGAGATTTTAACTGTCCTTGAAGCATAACTAAATTTGTTTTGACCTCATAAGATTTTTCTAAGACTGTAAACTTTTGGACAACAGTTTGATGTTCCTCTTCCTTAACAATATGGCCCTTAATTTCATGCTTGATAGAAAACTTAAGATCCTATTCATTATTCTCATTATCAAACACATCAAATATAAATTTATTGGGAAGATAAGGAACATTACTTAATTGGTCAAACTCCTGACATATGGCATTGAATCTTAGCCATAAGTCATCCTCCTCTTCTTCATGGGTGTCATCATCCAAAGAATCTTCATCAATAAAAAGCATGAATACATCATATTTCTCACTATGGTGATCAATTATATTCCTAAATCCATCATAATCATATGCATGAATCAAGTAGTTACCTTCAACAACTTATCAAGAATGGTCAACAGTTAACTCATCTCCTTCAAATGGCTCCTCATGCATGATATAAGTACCAAGGTTAGTTTTCTCAAACTATGCATAAAGATCATGTTCATAAGCATATTTACCATATTCATCAAGTAACAAGCTATAAATTCCCTCAAGTTTGGAATAGCCATCATCCACATTAGACTCCTTTTCATTGATCACACAATTTAAATTAGAGATTCCTTTAATGTAGGGCTCAATATGAAATCTTGCAAGAGGTTGAGTTCTTATGGTCACATTTGTTTTATACCTTATCCTAAAGTATAATAACTTCAAATAAAATGATATATATCCACATATCTTGGATGTAAAGTACCTTGAAGTAAAAATTTCAAAATGAGGAGGAAGGTCTACGACAATAATGTCTTAGAGGATAAGAAAGATAAGACAATCATGTAAGAAAAATTTCATTTTTTTATTAGCCCTATTGTCTTAGAATATGTACCATCTAGTTGAATCAATAATTTTATATGGGGTTCATATTTTAGGCCCAAATTATCAGCTATAACTTTGGGCATGACAAAAGTAGAAGCACCACTATCAACTATGCAAGTATGTACCAATTTATCACCCACTATGAGAGTGAGGTATAATGGCAGAGGCTTCTCAATTTTGGTATATGGTTCAATGATGGTGTTAGGGGAATTTTTAATTGAATTATGACCATGAATTTGAAAATTGAAGGTGAAATATTATTAGCTATAGTAGATAGCTATTTTATAGGAGTTTTTTTTGGCCAAGCATATGAAGGACATCCCACAAGGAGATAGATGCTTTGGCACTTATAAAAGAATACACTATGTTTAGGGCAGTATTACACACCTTATCTTGAGTCTTTTGAGGCAAAATATTGCTTGAAACTTGAGTAATTAAGACACTTTGAGCATACCTTACCACATTATGACTTGAAGGAGGTGTAGGAGTGTTTGGAGCTGCCAGGTTTGCAACCATGCTTTTCTACCTTGTAGAGGGATTAGATGAACTTGTAGGCATGATATTACAATATCATAGAGATTTATTATTATATATTGTATTATATATAATATATTTTCCTTGATTGAGCACAAAAGTATTTTCCACCAAGAAGTTGGTGAAACTTTCTCCATGAGGCTACCAATCCTCATTTACTTGCATTGTAACTTCATCTTCAACTAATAAGAGAGAAGTGAATCCTCTTTGAGTAACTAGAAATTTATTTCCACCCTCATTAGCATCCATTAATTATCCTTGTTTCCAATATTCTCCTTACACCAAGTTGTTATGCACTGGTACCATCTCTCTTGCATTGGTAGTGGAATTGTGATTATACACATTGGCAAGCCTATTGAAGTTAGGTTGCCCTTAACCTCTTCCTCTCCCATATTATTGCTAATAGGGGTATGAATTTTTATATGCAAATTTTTTCATGTTAGCTTTCCTATTTTGATTTTATAAATCTTGGTATTTTATCTCATAGAACTTAGACCTTGACTTCTAATCAATATCATCTTCTACCTTCTTAGGAGCAGTCATAGGCTTAGTATTTGCATTAGGAACATGATCCACACTTAGAGTATTAGGTAATATAGGCATATACAACTTAGGAGTAAACTTTATAGCTTTAATGAGGCCATTCTTAGCTCTAATGGTAGGTTCATATGCTTCGAGAAGAGTGCAACCACCCATGAATTGAACAATAATAGAAATATCAGTACCAATAGCTCTCAAGTAGGTAGTGAACACAAATCTAGCAGGTGGTCTCATGGGAGGAGGTAATCTATACCAAGTCTTATAAAAACTCTCATTTAAGTCATGCATTATTTCTTTTGGGCCTATTTTGATCACATTGAGATGATGTATAAGAGAGGTATGGTCACTTTCATCTTCAAACCTTGAAGTGAACAACACTCTAAATCCATCCCATGATGTGATGCATCCACCAGGTAAAGTCCTATACCAATCAAGATATTTCCCTCTATAGGACATGTAATGGATTCTAATGGAAATATTATCTTGAGTGACATTATGGAAACTACAAAAATTGGATAAATCCTTGATGTGTTCACTAGGTATAATATGACTCTCACCATTGAATGTGGGCACACTCTTTATAGCATTAGGGGGAATGGCATCATATGCTTTAATATGAATTAGATTTTTATTATTAAAGGTAGGGAAGGCATGAGGCATATCCATGGTTTCTTCAAGATATTTAATTTCTTCAATCTCTTCACTTTCTTGGCTAGAAAAATCTTCTTACTCCTCAAAAGGCATATTAAGATGAGGGTATTGAACTTCAAGAGGAAGTTTAGGATGAATAGGTGGAGTGATAGGATTGAAACATATATTAGATGATGTCCTAGTAAGAACCAAGAATCATGAGATCAAATTTATGAAAAAACAATGGCCTTGAACCATATTTTACCTTGAATGGAGTCACCAAATGCCAAGTAGCACACCAATTTGTAGTTGATGTTTTCAAGACCAGTATTCACCTTGACAAGTTATCTTGAAGACAATGAGTCCCACAAGCATGATAAACCTATTGTCACTAAATATTTCACACTAGAGGAGGGTGTTCAAGCCTCCTCTATATTTGGGCAACATGGGAATACTTCTAGGTATGTGGGTTTACCTATAGGTAGAAGTAGACCTCTAGGTTAAAGGGCTAAATCCCTGAATATATCTTGAAATGCTTGTTACCTACTTAACTACTTATTTTTGGGAAAAGAGATAGAAGTTTGCATGAAATGAAACTAATATAAGGGGGTGATACACCAATATTATTTACACAATACCATCATAATTTTATTATTTCAATGAAATAAGACCTATAAACCAGCTTCAAAATACTAAAAGACTTTAACATCAATGTTTCAATATAAAGGTGATATGTATGAGGAAACAAAAGTTAAGTGAATTATAGGGTATATTACATACTCTAATAATAATTTTACACTTTAAAGGAACCTAACACACTTGAATACACTCTATATGACCTATTAGAATAGGAACTCTTGCATAAACATGAGAGGATAAGGAAATCAAGGATAGAAAATTATCACTAACTTTACCATACATCACTTTGCACACTTATAAAAATGTGCATGAAATAAAAAATACTTTTACTAATTTTTTAAGGAAAAATATAACGTCATTCCAATAGGGATTCACCATACATGGTGTGGTATTAGTCTACAAGAGCCAAAATGGCTATTACTTATAGAATTAGAGAGAGAGGAGAAGAGAATGAAGTCCAAGAGTCAATAAGACATGTGTCATGCTAAAAAATGGAGTTACACATGAAAGAGAGAGGAATATGAAACAAACCATGTAAGGTTTACTTGGATAAATGTCCTTCAAAACATGAAACTCTTGAAATGTGGCGTAGGATTCTTCATTGCTTGCTCAAAAAATTGCCTTCATCATTTATCCTTTTTCAAACATCCTAAAAATATCTAGGGATAGATGTGATTATTACACTAAGAGTTATGGGTTTTACACATGATCCAACATGCATTTGTTACATCCCTAATCATCAATATTCTTTTGAATATGACTTATCACTGCCTGCAGTCCAAATAGATCCTCTTCCACTCACCAGTCACACTTGGCACCAAATTTGTCTTCAATTTACCAATTTAATCCATAAAAATGAGTTTATGACACTTTTTAAGACCCATCATGTCTTTATATTCCTTAGGTAAACCTTAAAAGTCCTCACACTTAGAGTTTTCACCCTCTCACTAGCTGGTTCACTATGCTAGATTTGACTGGCTAAGATGAAGGCACTTGCAAAGACACTTGTGAGATTTTATGCCACACAAAATGGACATGAGGGGTTATCTTGAGTCACAACACATCTAAAAAAGTGACTTAAATCCTTTGAATCTTCCTTAAACCTATAAAAAACCAAAAATTATCAAAGAAATCCATTTTCTTTCATGTTCATACAAGTACAGTAACACTCAAGTTGATGGTAAGGATCCCTAGAGAGTCCTCTATAGCCTATGGTAATATCCTAAGCCATTATACCCCTTTTGGATGCTTTTCTTCATTTTCTCCATTGGGTCATGAACCAAGGTTTTGGAGGGTTTGGAGATGTTTTGGCCCTTAAGGATTTTTCATACAATAATAATGTTAAATCCTCTAAAAAATGACACTAGAACCTTACTAGGGACCCTATATAACTTGTATTATATCCTTGAGCTCCCATGCGAAGTGTCCATATAAGTGCAAGCATTCAAAGTTGCCTATTCAATCTCTTCTCTTCATTCCCTATAGGAATAATGTGGTTTGATCCAAAAAATGGCTTATTAGTGGTTTTATATGCATTCCAATAACTTTAACGCTTATTATACCTCCATATAAACTGTTAGGTTGTGGAGCTAAAAGCTTCACCAGGATGCAAACAGGAGAAGTTACAGAGGATGCAGAGTTGCAGAGAGTTGTTGAATGTGTTGCAGGGAAATCAACGTCAGTCTGATCAACCGACGTCGGTCAGATGGCAGTGAGGAATCAACCGGCATTGGTTACCAGTCGGTCATGGAGGAGCCGACATCGGCAGCCTGTACAAGAACAGGCAGTTTGCATGTTGATCTCGGAGAGTCTATTTTTGGACTGTTTGTTTACATGTCAAAGGCTAGTCTTAGTCTTGAGTTGTGCTTCTAATTATTGTAATTAAGATAGTCTAATTATTGTAAGCATGAGATCTATATATGGACTCATGGGCTGTATTGTAAAACTTGTAGCTAGTGAGTAAGAGAGCAATACGCAGCTTCTAAGAGAAGAGAGCAATGGTGTGTTCCTCCTAGTGCCACAATATCAAGGTGGGTACTGGTTTGGAGAATCAACAGGGTTCTTCGTGTGTGTATGAACTTGGTCAACATGTGTGCATGACTTTCTATAGGAGATCTACAATGATGAGTAAGGTCTTGTGATTTGCAGGTAGTAGCAGAGAGCAACAGATCTACTTGGAGTACAGTTGTGTACTTGGTGTACTGGCAGCGTGTTACTGACTAGTTGGAGAGGTGAACATCAATTTTGTATTGGAGTTGATTGTTGTGACCAAGAGAGAGAGGGAAGAAGGTCTTGAGGTGTGGCAAACCTTTGAGGTGGAAGAAGAAGTGGCATCTTCTTTATTGTATATTCTTCTGAGTGATTATTAATACAATTGTGTATTGTCTCTCAATTCTTTTATTGTTTAATATTTCTAGTTACTTATTGATTCTGGTTAAATTCCGTGTTTAGTTGCTAATACAAGAAGTAATCATATGTGCTCTATTGGTAGAGCAAGATCCTGACTAAGTAGGCATCGGAGCATGTTTATTGTTCTAGGTTCCTGACAAGTGGTATCAGAGCCTTGGTTCTAGGTTCAAGAGCTAATACCAACAAGTGGTATCAGAGCTTTTGGTTGGGTTGACTAACAGGTGGTTCAGATCTGGTAGTGTTTTTGATTATAGGTCACTCACAGGTGTTTCAGATTGAGTGGGAGTATAGCAATGGTAGAAAAAAGCAAGCTATGAATGGAGAAACTGAATAGCACGAATGGTCTGATTGATGGAAAGAAAGAGCAGGTAAAAAGAGATTGTTGGTCGGTAGAAGATCAATGCGTAAAATCATATGTTGCAGGTGATGTTGCACAAGATGTTCTGGATAAAGTGGAATCTTTGTTTACAGATTCTTTTGCCTCTTTCCATGCAGCTCGAAATAGAGCATCTTTTCATAGGTATGTCTTTGGAGACTTTGGAGAGATTTATTTAGGGGTTGGAGAGCCTTGTCAGATGATTGACGAAGGGGAAGTGAAGCTGAAATTGCAGACAGATGACACACAGTGGTTGAAGGAAGTCATGCAGGTACCAGTCTTGGAGATGAGTCTAATTTCTTCAAGAAATTTGGGTGATGGGAGATTCACTGTAACTCTCACAGCGGATACACTTGAATTAGATGGTGGTAAGAAAGTAGGTATCCTTTATCTATATACTTATATTGTTGATTCACCTTTTATTGTAGAGATGTGGCTTCGTAGGCTTAGTCACATATGTAAAAGGAGAATGCAGGTTTTGAAGCGGAAGTCAGATGTCTTTGACAAGCTAAAGAACTGGAAAGCCTTGGTGTTCATGGAGGAGATGACAGACAAAGATCAGGTGAGGAGACTGAATTATTTTGAGCAGAGCTATGTTGATTTGAATAAGGTTTTGATCCATGGAGAGCTCACGGGTAAAAATTTATCACTCACAGATGAACACAGGTACCGGCGTCTATCAGACAGTAACCAACATCAGCAGTAGGAAGACCAACGTTGATCATGAAAGAATCAACGTCGGCATAAAGAACACCGGTGTCAGCCAGGGAAACGACGTCGGTAGTCAGGGTCAGTGTAGGGAACTGACATCGGTTGGGAGCAGACTGGGAGATGGCTGAGATCGGTCACTGGTATAGATGGTGGGCAGACAGCAAGCTGTCAACAAGTCTCAAACGCTCATGTCAAGGTTAGAAAGGGTAAGTGAACCTCATATTCGTTGTTCACCTTCTTTATATTACTTATTGATGGTCAAGAACCAGGAAGATGTGAAGAGGCAATGCAGGTAGAATCCAGATACAGTGGGAGCTTGGCATGGATGAGGAGTGTGAGTTCTTGGAGAAGAACCAAATAGGTGTTTGTTGGTAAAGTTGTCAGTTGGAAGTAAGCATTGAGAGACGAAATGGATTCACAAGTTAAAGAAGAGAGTGGATGGATACGTGAGACGAAAGGCCAAGGTATAGGTCTTAAGGAAGCTATAGGATAGTGGTACAGGTTTGACAGGTGGATGACTAAGCATGGCTTCAGTCAATGTCAGTGTAACTATTGTGTTTATATTACCAGGTGGATAATGATTGCAACATTATTCTGTTACTATATGTGAATGGTATACTAGTTATAGGTTCAAAGATATAGGGTTTTGCTGAGCTAAGGGTAAGGTTAGTTCAGAGGTATGTCAGGAAGAATTTAGAGCAGCAAAATTCTTTGGCATAAGAGACATGGAGATTTGATCTCCAGTGGGAGCTGATGTGAAATGGTGTTTGTGGGGTTCATGATGCAGGATGCAAAATTAGAAAGCACACCAAGGGCTGGATAGTTCAAGCTTAGCTTGAAACAGGGTTCGAAATCACATGAGGTCTAGTGTAGACCTGAGTTTTCCCAAGCAGTGGGGGTTGTCAGAAAGTATAGAGCCAATTCGAGGAAGGAGTACTGGAGGGCAGTCCAGTGGGACTAGCAGCAGGTTAACATGTTATGCAGGGTCAAGGTCTTCACTACATGGATATGTAAGTTCGGATATGGTAGGTTACTTGGATGACAGGGGTAGCATCATAAGATGTGTGGTGGTTAGTCTTTAGGGTTAATCTTGAAGAGGAATACAAGCCAAGGAATAATTTAGATGGTGTACAGGTACAGGTATAGGTGTAGCTATTTATCTCCAAGTGGGAGATTGTTAGGTTGTGGAGCTAAAAGCTTCACCAGGATGAAAATAGGAGAAGTTATGGAGGATGCAGAGTTGCAGAGAGTTGATGAATGCGTTGCAGGGAAACCGACGTCGGTCTGATCAACCAACGTCGGTCAAATGGCAGTGAGGAAGCAATCGGTATCGGTTACCAGTCAGTCGACATCGGTCATGGAGGAGCCGACGTCGGCAACCTGTGCGAGAATAGGTAGTTTGCATGTTGATCCCAGAGAGTCTATTTTTGGACTGTTTGTTTGCATGTCAAAGGCTAGTCTTAGTCTTGAGTTGTGCTTCTAATTATTGTAATTAATATAGTCTAATTATTGTAAGCATGAGATCTATATATGGACTCATGGGCTGTATTGTAAAACTTGTAGCTAGTGAGTAAGAGAGAAATAAGCTCCTTCTAAGAGAAGAGAGCAATGGTGCATTCTTCCTAGTGCCACAATATCAAGGTGGGTACTGGTTTGGAGAATCAACAGGGTTCTTCGTGTGTGTATGATCTTGGTCAGCATGTGTGCATGACTTTCTATAGGAGATCTACAATGATGAGTAAGGTCTTGTAATTTTTAGGTAGCAGCAGAGAGCAGGAGATCTACTTGGAATACGGTTGTGTACTTGGTGTACTGGCAGCGTGTTACTGACTGGTTGGAGAGGTGAACATCAATTTTGTATTGGAGTTGATTGTTGTGACCAAGAGAGAGAGGGAAGAAGGTCTTGAGGTGTGGCAAACCTTTGAGGTGGAAGAAGAAGTGGCATCTTCTTTATTGTATATTCTTTTGAGTGATTATTAATACAATTGTGTATTGTCTCTCAATTCCTGTGTTGTTTCATATTTCTAGTTAATTATTGATTCTGGTTAAATTCTGTGTTTAGTTGCTAATACAAGAAGTAATCATATGTGCTCTATTGGTAGAGCAAGATCCTGACTAAGTAGGCATCGGAGCATGTTTATTGTTCTAGGTTCCTGACATAAACATGTTTTAATGGATTATAATGTTCATATAATCTTAGAGATGGTAGTAATACCCCCTTAGCCATTAGTCCTAACCAAGACCTAGTAAGGTTAGCCTACATATCTATAGGTTTGAACCTCTTTGTTTGGTTCCTCACCACTGTGCATTTTTAATCATGTTGGTATAGATTTTATACATATTTCAACATATTTATGTAAGACCCCATAAATCTATAACTCACATTGTCATCTTCTTTCTCCAAAATCGATAGGTTTTCACCCTTGGGAAGTGCCCTCTATTTGAGATAAAATAGAGGGCACTTCCCCTATTGTCCTAGGTAAATGGATTATTTGATTATCTTCTTCAAGTGATGGATATTATCTATACAAATTCAAAGGTCTTATTATACCATTAGACCCTCTAAACACCATCAGACCCATAAGGTAGACTATAAAATGACTGACTGTGTGCAGGGTATAAAGTATGACTGTAGGTGCATATTTGAGGCCTTCCTCTGTATTTTATCCATTTTATGAGGGTGACTTTGGAGTATTTGAAAGTAATTTTTATTATCAGACCCTCATCAAACATTACATTGTTTCTCTTCTCACTTTGATTGATATGGACTGTAGACTGAGTTTTCTTATTTGAGAGAGACATATATAAGTGGCAGTACATGGTTTAACATTTAAAAAAATGCCTATAAAACTCCTTAGAGTTACTAAGACAATTTTATAGTTTTTTTAATTCATTCAACTCATGTTCAATCCATGACAACATCAAGAACACCATTTCTTACCTCACTGTTATCTATAGTCAACTATAGTTCACTAATTTAGAACAAGCAGGGTCCTATAGGTGAGAATCCACCTTGAAACCTATTTCATATGGTTTGAGGTCCCTTTTAGGTCCTTGGAGGTAGTTCCCACTAGTATATTTTTGTGTTTCTATGTCCAAGCTCACCTCATGGACCTATGAGAGTTTATAGTCAGCTATAGTTGAGTTGTCTCATTGCAAAGGATACCTATAGGTGTATCTATAGACCAAAAACATATTACTCCAATCTTAATTGATGCTAATTGACTCCTAATAATCCATATAACTTTATTATAACCACTTTTAATGATGATAGGTTCTTGTATTTCCATTTTTGGGTGCAAAGGTTACTTGAAACTCAAAACCTGTAGACATCATTGCCAAACTTTAATGAACAAATTTGTAACTTTGAGGCCTTCAAACACTACTCTCCTCTAGTATCAAATTCATTCCTTTTTGAAATTATATTTCCCTAATATAGGTATATAAGGTTTTTTCATATAAAATCATCTAGGAATCATGCTTGTTCATCATATGGCAGCTTCAAAAAGGCCTGGGGCTCTATTTTGGGACTTTTAGGGAATTTATCCCTAGAGCTCAATCTTGTACTTGAACATGAATTATTCCAACTTTCTTGCCTACTTAATGTCTCAAACATGTTTTTCATGCTATAATTTAAATATCTAAACTTCATGAAGGTACATAAACGTGTCAAACTCCTCCATGCCAACCCTTATATCTTTGTATAAGCCACCTATAGGTGGACATCTCAGGTTACAGGGCAATAACAATGAGATGATCAATGTGGTCATGGTATATGAACTTAAAACTAGTTATAAAAATTCAAAAATGTCCCCCAATCAATAATCTCACCTTTAAAAGGTTTAAACTAGTATGAACACTTCTCATTTCAATGTTTTTAATCTCCTGTAGGTGTCAATATAATTACAGTAAAGGCTGTGAATGTGGGCATGAGATATATGCATGGATTATGATAATTCATAAAGCTTCAAACATTTTCAAAGGTATTCAAGTGAATTATAATAACCTTTACATTATTAAAACAAGTTTCAACACCCATTTAGATGTGATGTCTTTTTGTAGGCACCTGTAAATGTTCATTTATGGTGGATGACTATGTATCTAGTTTATATTGATTGTCACAACTCTTTATGTGCCATTTTATGGATATAAATTTATTTTTCATGATTATAATAATTTATACATAATTTTTCTCTTAATTACCTTTTATGGACATTTTGACACTTCAAGACACCATGACTATAGTTGGAAACAAGCAGAAGGTTGACTATGTTTTTATATGACTATGTCCTTGCTCAATACATGATATTGAGAGACCAAAATTAGAAATAAGGTGATTTATATGACATTAAAAACATTACTCATATCATATCACATTCACATAAAACCATTGCAGAGAAAGAAACCTTTTACAAGTGTTGAAACTTGACTACAACCTCATTTGGTGCCATCAACCTATAATTTGAATTGATTGACCCATCAAATCACTTAAAATCATGAATCCAAACATGGAAAACATAATATTAAGAATTAAAAATCCTCTATAATAAAATTCATCAATTGAGCTATACAGAATAGCTCAAACATGAGCAAAACCTACAGGGTGTGGGAAACAACAAGCAATAATGGACTTTCAACATGTAAAGTATGTTTCATAAAGTATATGAATCCAATAATTTCACTTAAAATATTAATGTGAATATGACAAAGTTTAATATCTACCACCAAGATCATTTTACTTGGAAGTCTTCTTATTGGCTATATGAAGAAGAAACATGCTGACTAGTTCTGCTTGTCTAGAGTGATGGAGAGATAGAATGTTTTCATCCCAATTTCGGCACTTAAAAAGCATGTAAATCATGGAAATGGAGTTAGGTAATCTAAATAACCATTAAATAATCTTTTACCACATGTCACTCTCTCCTATAGGCCGTACAACCTTTGAAACTCCCTCTTTTTCACTTATTTTCTTGATTTTTAGTTAGGAACCTACAAGCTTCAATTAGTCTTGACATTCCTGATAAGGAATATTAAATATTAGATTTTGAAATGAATTTATAACACTTTTGTACTTTATAAAACTATACTTCATTTATAAACCATAAAATGACCCCTAAGTGACTTCAAATGATACAAAGACTAATTTAAACTATGACCAAGGTTGATAAGACATTAAATCACATCAAATTAACTATGACACACCTTATAATATATTAATATACCCATATATCAAGTTTTATAATATAGGGGGTTGACCCATTTTAACTTGTGGTCAAAATGATCAATAGAAACACACCTAGACCTACGCTTTCATCCCTCTATCTAGTCGACTAAAATTTCTCTAAGTAATGTGACATGGTTGATAAATTTTGGATAGGTTCCATATATTTTATGTGAGGAGGTACATCAAAATATAGGGAGAAATAAGATTTGGTGGTGCACAATGCGACATTATCTTGCCACATTAATGAAGAAAATCCCACCTAGCCATCTATATAATGATGTTGGCTTTCACATTATTGAGCCATGCATCTTCCAACATGGGAAAAAGTTTCATATTATGACCCATTTAAATATTTTTATTTGTGTCTTATGTTTCATCATTATAAGTTGTTGATAAAATAATGTGTTTGTTCTTGAATTTTTTTGGCATTTTTATCCCCAACCATTGGTCCCTTTGGTCTCAACAATCAGTCAAAACAAAAATATGTGGAATAAATGAAATATTTCTAAAAACCTCATTATATGACTTCCCAAAATGTTTTCTTTTCTCCTGGACAAAATTTTTGACCTTAAAAATGTTAAATTATCTAAATCTAAGTTTTTAGAGGGTGAGGCGGTGTAATATGGAAAATGTGGGACCTCAAAGTTAGTAGTCACTACTACTGGTCCCATTCCCCTATTTAGTACTGGTGAATTTGAGTTTATATAATGTTAGGTTGTGGAGCTAAAAGCTTCACTGATGCAAACAGGGGAGGAGGTTGCTATGTGACACAGTCACCAATGTCGATTAGGCAGATTGATGTCGGCCAGTGGTGGACAGAAAGAAACTAACGTCAGTCAGGAGTCGACTGACGTCGGTCACCCCCAGGCAGATAGGGACCGACGTCGGTCACCTGTGTGGTTCCAAAACTGCCAGTTCACGGACAATTCGTTAATGAACCAATTGTTTGCATGTAAAAGGCCAATTATAGACTTGAAGCTGTGGATCTAATTATTTTAATTAGATGTCTAATTATTGTTTGCATGGGATCTATATAGTAGACTCATGGGCTGTATTGTAAAGTGTGCTAGTTGAGTTGAGCAGGCCAGTTCCTTCTGTGTGTGAAGAGAGCAAGGGTAGCTTCTCCTAGTTCCATAACAGTGCCAAGTGTGGGTGCTGGTTTGGAGAATCAAGAAGGATTTTCATGTATGCATGATCTTGGTCAGCAGGTGTGCAAGGCCAGGTTTGGAGATCTACATGGTAAGTAAGATCATTGATCTGCAGGTGTTTGTGTGTGTTTGATCTAGGTTCGCAGGTGTTGCAGAACCAAGTTGATTTGTAGGTGGCAGCAAGATCAGGGAGATCACAACACAATAGGGAGCAAGATCAGGCAGGATCTACTTGGAGTACGGTGTGTACTCAGAGCAATAGAGGAAGGCAAGGTAGTTCCTTCCAAAGTAAGATCATTTGAGTTGCAGGTTATTGCTAGCTCATGGGAGATCTGCTTGGAGTATGTTTGTGTACTCAGACTTGAGTATGTGTGTATACTCAATGGTACTGGCAGTAGTGATACTGACTAGTTGGAGGTGAACACCAACTCTGTGTTTGAGTTGTGTGTTAGGACCGTAAGAGAGAGATAACTCTTGATTGAGAAATATTGTACACTTGAGGTGTGGGAAGCCTCTGAGAGGTGTAGAGAAGAAGTGGCATCTTCTTTATTGTATTTTCTTTATGGATGAGTATTAATACAAGATTGTGTATTGTCTCTCATATTCTATGTTATTTTTGAATTCTAGTTACTTGTTACTTCTAGTTAAATTCTGCATTTAAGTTGCTTATATAAAGGTAATCAATTGTGTGCTCCCAAATCCCTAACAGTTGGTATCAAAGCTAAGGTTGTAAGGAGCAGGTTTGTGTTTGATTACAGGTTACTCTCAAGGGTTTCTGATTGAGTGGGAGTATAGCAACAATAGAAGGAAGTACGCTAAGAATGGAGGAATTGAAAAGCACAGATGGTCAATTAAGGTGTTATGGAAAGAAAGAGCAATAAAGATATATTGCTGGTTGGTAGAAGATCAGCATGAAAGAACTGAAGAAGCAGATGTTGTAGGTGTGGTTGCACAGGATGCTCTAGGATGTTCCTTGGATAAAGTGGAATCTTGTTTTATAGATTCTGTTGCCTTTTTCCATGCAGCCTAAAATAGAGTATTTTTCCATGTTAAGGTCTTTGGATACTTTGGAAAGATTTATTTAGGGGTTGGTGTGCCTTGCCAAACTATTGGCAAAGGGGAAGTGAAGCTAAAATTGTAGGCAGCCAACACATGGGTGTTGAAGGATGTCATGCAGGTCCCAGTTTTTAAGATGTGGCTAATTTCTTTAAGAAAGTTGGGTGATGAGAGATGCACAAGAACTCTCACAGTGGATGCACTTAAATTAGCTGGTGGTAAGAAAGTAGGTACCCTTTATCTACTTGATTATATTACTGATTCTTCTTTTGTTGTAGAGACGTGGCTTTGTAGGCTTGGTCACATGAGCAAGAAGGAGATGCATGTTCTTAACAGGAAGTCAGATGTCTTTGACAGACTTAAAAACTGGAAAGCATTGGTGTTTATGGAGGAGATGATGGACAGAGATCAGCAGATGGGACTGAGTAACTCTAAGCAGAGCAATTTGGATAGGGTTTTGATCCAAAGAGAGCTTGCAGGTAAAAATTCATCACTCACAGGTGAACACAGGTATCAGCATCGGTCAAGAGGAATCGGTGTCGAACAGACAGGTGCCGATGTCAGTCATGTGCAGACCAGAGCCGGTGGTGTTGGGTAAGGTAAGACTGATGTCAGTCAGGAGGACTGACATCGACAATAGGTAAAACTGACGTCGATCAGGAGGACTGACGTCAATGGTAGGTAGACACCGACGTCGGTCAAGAAAACCAGTGTCGATAGTCAAGACAGTCGCATGGAACTGACGTCGATCAGATGCAGACTATGTGGTGACCGAGGTCGATCACTGTAATGGATTTTGGGTAGACAACAAGTTGTTAAGGAGTCTCAAACACCCATATGGAGGACTGAAAGGGTAAGTAAGCCTCAAATTCATTGTTCCTCTTCTTAATACTCATTGTTCACTGTAGAGCAGGAAGGATCCAAGAAATAGTGGGAGCATGGCAGGAATATGATGCAAAAATAAATGGGAGATTTGGTAGGGTTGCCAGCTAGAAGAAAGCACTGAGAGATGAATGGATTCCTTAGTTAAAGAATAGAGAGAATGAATACGTGACATGGAAGGCCAGGTCATATGGTCTTGAGGAAGCTGCAAGACAATGGAGGTTTGACAGGTGGATGACAAAGCATGGCTTTAGTCAATGTCATTGTAACCATTGTGTTTCTTTACTAGGTTGGGTGATGATTACAACATCATCCTGTTACTGTATGTTGTGTGTTTGCTTGTTACAGGGTCACACATGCAAGGTTGCTGAGCTAAAGGTAAAGTTAGTTCAGTGGTATGTCATGAGAAATTTTGAGCAACAAAATTCTTTGGCATAAGTGTGTTCTAGAGACATGGAAGATCATAGGTTGATTTTGTCTCTGAATGATTGTGTGAAACTGGTCAGCACGCTAATGGTTGGACAGTTCTATGAGCAGTGTCCTGATTCACATGTTGAGGTTAAGTACATGCGTACTAGACCTGGGTTTCCCCAGTAGTGGGAGCTATCAAAAAGTTTGGAGCTGATCCGAGAAAGAAGCACTGGAGGGCAGTTGAGTGGATTATCAGGTATTTGAGATGGACTAGCAGCAGGTCGACATGCGATGTAGGGTCAAGTTCTTTTCTACATGTGTTTGTAGATGTAGATGCGGCAGGTTACTTGGATGACAGGAGGTTCACCACAAGTTTTGTGGTGGTTGGTCTTCAAGGTTGAGCTTGAAGAGGGATACAAGCCAAAAAACATATTAGACGGAGTATAGGTATAGGTACAGGTGCAACTATTTATCTCCAAGTGGGAGATTGTTAGGTTGTGGAGCTAAAAGCTTCACTAATGCAAATAGGGGAGGAGGTTGCTGAGTGACACAGTCACTAATGTCGGTTAGGCAAACCGATGTTAGCCAGTGGTGGATAGAAAGCAACTGACATCGGTCAAGAGTAGGCCAACATCGGTCACCTCCAGGCAGATAGGGACCGACGTCGGTCACTTGTGCAGTTCTAGAATTGCCAGTTCACAGACAGTTCATTAATGAACTGATTGTTTGCATGTAAAATGCCAATTATAGACTTGAAGCTATGAATCTAATTATTGTAATTAGATGTCTAATTATTGTTTGCATGGGATCTATATATTAGACTCATGGGTTGTATTGTAAAGTGTGCTAGTTGAGTTGAGCAGGCCAGTTCCTTCTGTGTGTGAAGAGAGCAAGGGTAGCTTCTCCTAGTTCCACAGTAGTGCCAAGTGTGGGTGCTGGTTTGGAGAATCAAGAAGGATTCTTCATGTATGCATGATATTGATTAGCAGGTGTGCAAGGCCAAGTTTGGAGATCTGCATGGTAAGTAAGATCATTGATCTGCAAGTGTTTGTGTGTGTTTGATCTAGGTTCACAGGTGTTGCAGAACCAAGTTGATTTGTAGGTGGCAGTAAGATCAGGGAGATCACAACACAACAAGGAGCAAGATCAGGTGGGATCTACTTGGAGTATGTTGTGTACTCAGAGCAATAAAGGAAGGCAAGGCAGTTCCTTCCAAAGTAAGATCATTTGAGTTGTAGGTTGTTGCTAGCTCATGGGAGATCTACTTGGAGTACGTTTGTGTACTCAGACTTGAGTATGTGTGTATACTTAGTGGTACTAGCAGTAGTGATACTGATTGGTTGGAGGTGAACACCAACTCTGTGTTTGAGTTGTGTGTTGGGACCGTAAGAGAGAGATAACTCTTGATTGAGAATTATTGTACACTTGAGGTGTGGGAAGCCTCTGAGAGGTGTGGAGAAGAAGTGGCATCTTCTTTATTGTATTTTCTTTCTGTATGAGTATTAATACAAGATTGTGTATTGTCTCTCACATTCTGTGTTATTTCTGAATTCTAGTTACTTGTTACTTTTGGGTAAATTCTGCATTTAAGTTGCTTATATAAAGGTAATCAATTGTGTGCTCCCGGATCCCTAACATATAACACACATTAATATCCTAATTTTTTTATATTCCCACACTTCCATCCCATTCCAAAGAAACATCACTAGGTAGGGTTTCATGGAGGGAAAACATGATTTTATTCAACACACATTAACATCTTACAATTTTTATGATGGGCACCACACCTTCCATCTGATTCTAAATAAAAATTGTAGGGTGGGGTTTAATCTTAGATGGAGAGCATGACACTCTCACTTATTCAACAACAAACCAACTACACTAGGGTCCCATTTATGAGAAATAGTTTGTTTATACTTGCCATTATTAGTACCGACCAAAACAAAATTATTAAAACCTCACATGGTCAATGTCAATTAAAGCCTTCACATGGGGTTGCTACACAAAAATACATGCATTCTTGTCTTTCATTAATATTATGCTTTCAAAATATATTTGGCTTGATTTTTATGGATTTTATTTTTCTTTCTTGAACAAAAATAAAGGGATAATGAAAAGAGTGGTAAAATTGATTATTTTGTTATTTTTGGGCACATTTTTTAATTCAAAATTATTCTGAAATTTTTTAAATTTGCATGTAAATTCTGAGTCCTCTTTATTTTTTTGTAGTTGGTCTATTTTTTTAAATAGATTTTTCACATTTTAGGCTTAGTGGTAGAGTTTTTACATCTATTTTAGCATAATTATGCATCAGTTGATAAAGCTAGATTTATACCCATCATGATGGGGTGTGATAAATTCTCTTCCAAAATTAAAAAAAAATTGAATAATTCTATGTATATTACACTTCACATGGACTCGTAAAATTATAAATTTTGTTGCACATCAAAATTCACAATTTTTTTTTTACAACATAAATTTATTTAAATGGTAGGGACTAAAATTACATCATGACTCTTATTTTGATTAAAAACATGTGCATATATTTATTTAGATTAAAAAACATAAGTAAAAACCTTATAAAAAAAGTTAGTAGTAGGGTATGTGCATGGATTTGGGGACAATTTCTTGGACATACCATTTAACTTGTATGCGTTACTAAAAGTATGGTTCAATAATTACTGATCCATAAAGCGTACACATTATTATAATGTATACATATTATTATAACATGTATGCATTGCCTATGGTGTTTTTTAAAAAAAACCATTGCAAAAACTTCCATTTTGTATTTTTTTAACTCCTAAGTACTATTCTACAATTGTGTTTCTCCTTTAAAGACTTCAAAACTCATTATAATTCCATTAGAAAGCTTGACGCATCTCTAAATTTATAATTCTACCACATAAATGAGGTAATTGATAAAAAACTACACCTATTAACTTTGTATTTTACCATTTTTTATTTTTTACATTAAATTATATGTTCTATTGCACAACAAAATACATAATTTCTTTCTTTTGAAAAATAAATTTATTTAAATGTTAGGGACTAAAGATGCATCATGACACTTGGTTTGATTTAAAACATGCATATTTATTTATTTACATTAAAAAAAACACAAGTAAAACCCTAATAAAAAGGTCAGTAGTAGGGTAAGTGCATGAAGTTGGGGGACAATTTCATGGACATACCTTTTAATGTGTATGCATGATTAAAATATGGATCAATAATTTCCTAAACATAATATATATACATTATTATAACACATACATGTTAATATAACATGTACGCGTTATTATAATGTGTACACATCACTTGCAATTTTTTTAAAAAAAACCCATAGTTGAACACTATCATTTTTCATTTTAACAACTCCTAAGCACTATTATGCCACCACTTTTCTCCTCTAAATACCTTAAAACTCATTACAAGTCCATTAGAAATATTGACATGTCTTGAAATTCACAATGCTACCACATAGATGAGGTAAGTGATAAAAAACCACACCTATTAACCTTGTATTTTACCAATTTTTTGTTTTTACATTGTTTAATTTGTAAATAGTTTATTTTATACATACCAATCCACTACAAGAAACCATAAACATCCTCCTAACCCTCCACTTAGCCCTATTATTCATGTGGCTAACCCTTTGCTTGACCCTCCTAATCCTATGGCTAACCCTCTACCTGACCATCCTAATCATCTAACTATCCCTCCACCTAACCCTCCTAACACCCATATTCCTCCACCTAACCCTCCTACAATTCCACAAGATCCCTTAAGAAGCTAGGAGTGTCTAGTTGCACACATTATGAAAAATAAAATTGAAATTGAGCAAATAATCAAGATAATGAGGGATCCACATCGACCAATACCCACCATACCTATTTAGCCAATAAACTAGAGTCATTATTGGGTCAAGTTGACTCGATAATGAAATTGATAAATAAGCATCATATTGGGATAGTTGTAGGGATGATTATGATGATAAATTATTAGCACATGATAGCCAAAATATCTATCACCAATTCATGAAACTAGGCCCTTACCCTTAATAATTTATTTGTAAAAACTAACTTTAAGTTCTTTGATTTCTTAACCATTCACCACTAAATTAAGCCATCGAATCGAGAGAAAAAACACAAAAAGGACAATAAAATAATATTGTGTGTTAAATTTTCCATCCCAAATCCCTCTTTTTATTATGGAATATGGATCATGTTTATAGATTAAATTAAATAAATAAATAAAATGGTGGATTTTTGAAAAAAAATTAGTGAATGATGTGAAGACGATTAGAGATACATAGGATGTTTATTCGGTGTACAATTTTATTTGGATTGTAATGGAAATGAGTAAAAGGTAAATCATGCAGTGAAAGTGACAATTATAGTTGTAATTTTAAGGAAAGGGAGATTTTAGAAACTCAAGTTATGCTCACATATACTTAACATACTTGATGACATCCTCCATCATTCTTACTATGTCAAGCTTGGTCGATCCTGATCCTGATCCTCTCCTTGGAATTGATCTCTCTATCAACCTCAAGTTATGGTTGATACTTTTCCTTCTAACATGATATATAATACTCTAAGCTTGAGCTTGAGCTTGAGCCTCAACCTGAATGCCACATTTGGACTTGTACCATGTTACCACATAGTCGAGTGTTTCAAATTACCCACTCCCACTAATGGCCCAATCCATCTCCATCCCTATCTCTATCTCCATCTCCATCTCACCCTTCTCATTATCATTATTATTTTTACCAATACCATCTGATCCTTCAAATATAGACTTAATAGAAACATCCATGTCAATTTTAAGTAGTAAAATAAATAACTTCCTCATTTAAAAGGGCTGTATAGGAGAGAGAATGAAAATTATCTCAAATGATGATAACACAATGAGAAGAGGTACTTAAAAATGTGCTTAATTATCAAACATAATTATAATTTGGATGTTGTACATTACCTTGTTACCACATACTCCAGAGTTTCACATTTCCCACTCCTACTAATATCCCACTCCATCTCCATCTCTTCTCTTCATTATCATTATTATTCTTAATAATACCATTTGATCCTTCAAATATAGACTAAATATAAACATCCATATCTATTTTAAGTAGTAAAATAAACAACTTCCTCATTTAAAATGGTTATAGAGGAGAGAGAATGATAATGATCACAAATGATGATAACACAATGAACATAAGTACTTAAAAGTGTGCTTAATTATCAAATATAATAACAATTTTGATGTTGTACATGTATCCTATTATCCCATAGTCTAGATTTTTATATTTCCCACTCCTACTAATGGCCCATTCCATCTCCATCTCACCCTCCTCATTCTCATTATTACTCTTACCAATACAGTCTAATCCTTAAAATATAGACTTTTAATATAAACATCCACATCCATTTTATGTATTAAAATGAACAATTTCCTCATTTAAAATGGATGTAGAGGAGAGAGAATGACAATGATCACAAATGATATTAACACAATGAGTAGAGATACTTAAAAGTGTGCTTAATTATCTAATATAATTATAATTTATACATTGTACATGTACCTTGTTACCACACAATCTAGACTTTCACATTGCCCACTCCCACTAATGGTCCACTCTATCTACATCTCTATCTCACCCTCCTCATTATCATTATTATTCTTACCAATACCTTCTGATTCTTCAAATATTGACTTAATATAAATGTTTATCCATATCCATTTTAAGTAGTAAGATGAACAAATTCCTCATTTAAAATGGTTGTAGAGGAGAGAAAATGATAATGATCATAAATGATGATAACATAATAAGTAGAGTTACTTAAAAGTGTGCGTAATTATTAAATATAATTATAATTTGGATGTTGCAAATGTACCCTATTACCACACAATCTAGAATTTCACATTGCCCACTCTCATTAATGGCCCACTCCATCTCCATCTCCATCTCCATCTCGCCTCCTCCTCCTCCTCCTCCTCATCATCATTATTATTATTCTTATTATTGTTATTATTATTGTTATTGTTATTGTTATTGTTATTGTTATTGGTATTGTTATTGTTATTGTTATTGTTATTGTTATTGTTGTTGTTGTTGTTGTTGTTGTTGTTGTTGTTGTTGTTATTATTATTATTATTATTATTATTATTATTATTATTATTATTATTATTATTATTATTATTATTACCATCTGATCCTTCAAATATAGACTTAATATATACATCCATATCCATTTGAAGTAGTAAAACAAATAACTTCCTCATTTAAAATGGTGGTAGAGGAGAGAGAATTATAATGATTGCAAATGATGATAACATAATGAGCAGAGGTACTTAAAAGTGTGCTTAATTATCAAATATAATTATAATTTGGACATTGTACATGTACCCTATTACCACATAGTCAAGCATTTCACATTTCTCACTCCCACTAATGGCCCACTCCATCTCCATCTTGCCCTCCTCATTATCATTATTATTCTTACCAATACCATATGATCCTTCAAACATAGACTTAATATAAACATCCATATCCATTTTAATTAGTAAAAATAATGAATTACTCATTTAAAATGGTTGTAGAGAGAGATAATGACGATGATAAAAAGAGATGATAGCACAATGAGCATAGGTTAATTATCAAATATAATATTAATTTGGATGTTTTACATGTACCTTGTTACCACAAAACAAGCCTAATAGCTATCAAAAGAGCCATGCTATATCATTTAGGTCTCCAAAGTTAATTATCAATAATGAAGTGTAACGTTTGACCATTGATCCACATTTGATAATTTTAGATGATTGAAAGTTATGTGATAGTGGGAACAATATAATTGGTCATATTATATGCAAAATATTAATAGTGATGGATATTATATGAAAAATTATATTATATACAAGTACTGTAGAAGAGCACAAAGAATGTCTTTGGGGACAAATTTCTCAAATTAGATAAAAAATGTTCATTGCAAAGTAAGTTTTTATCTATACTATGTATAATATGTATGTGTTATGTTATAAATTGTACATGTTATTAGAATTATCCTTCTATGCTACCATGCAAAACCATGTTATACCGTAATGCATATGTGTTCCATCATAATGTGTATGCATTATTAGATGTATACGTGTTAGCAGAACATGTATGCTTTATAAAATAATGCATGTGCATTGTATGTTTGAATTTAAAATCCCAGACTTTTGGCTCAAAAATGGCATGGATTCCTAAGCCAAAGGCTTGGGCCTATCAATCTACAACCAAGTTTAAGATCTTTGATAAAAAAAACAACAAATTTCAAATTCCATCACCAAATACACTATGAATTTCAACAACAAAACTCAAAAAATTATTACCATGATGATGAGAGCGCTCTCATATTTTAAATTATATGTTTTTAATAATTTTTGGACTATTTTAAGGTTACAAACTATGTTAATTTCTAACTATAGCTTGTTTAAGCCACCACATGCCATGAATATACATGCCTATACATGTTAATGTATTTGGGTAAGTGCACCAACTTGGGAGATAAAAAAGGGCCTATCCGTGGACATGATTTTTCTAAAATTTTAGATATATGAAATTTTGTAGATAATTAGAGATGGCTACACTCAAAATTTGAATATGGTATAAAAACATGAATTTTAGTATTTTGAGTCTAGTTTCCAAAAAACTATTTTTTTTTGAAAAATGGTTAAGTATAAATAGGTAAAATATCTAAAATTTGAAGAGGACTTCCTATTTTATTAAGAAAATTCGAATTGTACCATTCCATGCGACCCACCATTTCTTGAGCATAGTTTAATATTTTTATAAACCCTTTGGATAATATTTATATTAGATCTTCTAGTGTGTTATGAATTTTTTTTAATTTTTTTATGAATATTTTTTTATTAATTTTGCAATTAAGTATATCTTGAAAATGGACCAAAAAATGGATAGTCATCCATGCGATCCACCCTAATTACCTAAACAAAAATTAAAATTGATTTTTTTTAATGTGTGTAGAATTAGGCCTAGTTTTTTACCATATAATTTGTTTTGCATTTGGATCAATTAAAAATTAATTAGATAAAAATGAATAGGCATGTATGGGTGAGGCATGTAGTGGCCTAAAAAAGGTGTTGTTAGAAATAAATATAGTTTGAACCCTTAAAATGACCCAAAAATTATAAAAATCATATATTTAGAAAGATGATGACATGCTCGTCGTAACAATAATAATTTTTTGAATTTTGATGTTGAAATCCATAGCATATTTAGTGATTGAAGTATTAAATATTACATTTTTAGCTTCTTGTGCACTTTAATGTTTATATACACCAATATGTTTCTTCAATAGAACACATGTTAAAAAATCCTTATTCGACAATTAAAACATGCACAGCTATTGGGATCTTTCCCCTAGTAGGGTAAGGATATGCCTTACCACCTTACTTGCCTAAAATCCTACTTGTCCTTAAATTTTGTGTTTCTTATTGAGATTATCCTACTTGCCTAAAATCCTATCTTACCCTTTTGTTATTTCTTTGATATCTTTGACTAGACCCCTTTATTTATAAATTTTGAACTAATTTGTTTAAGTGGCAAACCCGTTGAATTAGACTATGTAGTATAGATAATCTTATGTAAGTAGAAATAAAAATTCAGCCCTTGGTGTAACAGTGCATCTCTTTGATATCTATTTCAATAATGCTATCTAATAGAGCCTAATACCTATGAATCATGCCTTGGATTGTACTAAAAATATTCTTAAAATGTGTTAAATAAAATCCCTTAAGTTTCCTCCAAGGTCACTTAGTGTATCTAATTCAATAAGTGCATTTTGAGGTCCCAATTGAAACTCTAACAAGAGTCTTCTATTGTTACAATTATTCAAGTTTGATTCTCTTAACGTATTCAAATTTTCCCTAAAATTAAGATCTCTTGTGAAAATATGGTCAATCCTTCATTTTGTGCACCTCTTTCATCTACCCCTCCATCACACATGGGACAACCATCAACCACTCCATCCATTCCCACGTCATCTAAAGAGTGTGTCTTTGACATGGGACTAGTCCTATCTGAATTATGGATGAAACAATTACAAGCTCAAAAATAAGCTAGACAATACTTGATGCTTATCAATACTATAGAGTTGTATACCTTACTATGTAATTGGGATGGTAAAATACGAAAGTAGGATGATGGACCTACAATGTATGTGCATGTTAAATTCTTAAATATTTTGGTTAAGTTGGGTATGTATTTTATTTTGTATAAGATGTGGTTTTGAGCTCAATAAACTTGAAATGATCACATGTATCTAGTAGTGATGATGTGGTTTTAAAATGTTGTTTTAAGATGTCTTATTTATAGTGATGAATGTATAGCTTAGAAAATATATAAATACACTAAGGACTTTGTTCAAAACCATTAAGCGATGGCGTAGACCTAGAATTGACCAAGTACAAAATATGTATAAGTTGCCCCACCTCAAACTCTATTGAACTTATTCAAGATACATTAAACCTATGATAATGTCCCCTAAATCTGAGAGCTACTTCCCCTCAAGGATGATGTTGAGTAGAAAGACTAAATAATTATTCATGTGGATGATGAACTGCTCACCTCATATAGATGGTTGATCATAATTGAATACTAGTGTGCACCCCCTCATTGAAGGTTCCAAGATTATATATATATATTTTGTACATATCTCTTCAATCATCTTGTTCATATTTCATTTTAATGAGCTTAGACCTTATGATGTGGATTGAAAAAAAGTAGTACATGTCTCAGAATTTTTTATCTAGCTTGGGATTTGAGGTTGAGGTTCATCCATTACTAAATTGTGTTCTCTCTTGAGTGTAGGACTTAATATGAATGTAATTTTTGGGATCTCTAGAGGTAATTCAAGGTAGAGAGATATAAATAATTTGAATACATACATGTATAAAATTGATAATGTTTGGTGCTTGATCAATTCGGATGGGACCTTAAAAATCTCTACATGATAATTTTCATATAGTACTGACAAGTAAGAGGCTCACACCATGTGAATTATTTACTATACATGATTTTATTGGATTGATGTCAATATCTAAACATTATTGGCTTCTTTGTACATGTATTATAAATTTTTGAATAAGCCTTAGTTGGATTGGTTTACTTGGTGATGGAACATGTCTAAGTATCAAAGATGTGCATATTTGATAAGTATAAAACTTCTCCAGGTGTACTAGACCTACACATGTGGAAATATTTGATTGGATTGGGCATCTTAAAGCTCTGACAAATCTGATGCTTCTAGGACAAGTCACAGTTAGATCTCTAACACAAATATATGTGCATATAAAATACACATGTGCATATGTATATCTAATTAGATTAGGACTCATAAGGATCTAATAGAGCTCTTTAACACTTCTAGGACCTGACACCTCTAACAGTGTTGACACTTCTGAGCACGTATGAGGTACATGTGGTGATATGTAATTGGATTTGGCCTCTCAAGACATTTTCAACTCAAAAACTTCCGGGATTTGATATATTCATAGTAGCTTTAACACTTTTAGGTGTATGAGGTACACATGTGGCACAACAAGGTTCAATATAGGGGTAATTCAATTGAGGAGGCATGGGAGGCCAATTTAAACCCCTTCTTGACATAACTATAAGATCATGATATATATGATTTGGGATAAAATTAAGTATAATTATATCTATCATGAATTGAACCAATTAGTTGATTGGTTCAATTAGGGATGTGATTTGGGCAAAATTGGGCCCCTAAATCAAATTTATGGCCCAATCAATTATATAATCTAGATATAACATGTATGACTTAACTAACCCCAATTTAATCAAAAATGTAAATACAAATGCAAATGTGGCCAATTTAAACCCATTGAACCTAAATTGGAGTCTACGATGTGATTAAAAGGGGTAAATTAGGTCACAATTTCATGACATGTTAATTGTAAACCCTAATTTTATCACTTAAACATGTACAGTCCCCCTAAACCCTAATTTCATGACATATACACATGTACAAACCCATTACACTAAACCCCCAACCCTAAATCCTAAGTTGAAGAACTTTCTTGGTTTTTTTTGTCAAAATGGGCTCTGGTTCATGTTTGGGGAGGAGTAAGAAGTTGAAGAATAAAACATTAGAGTAATTAGAAGAGTTGAGAGAAAAAAATAAGGTATGAATGCAAGCAATTCTACCTTATTTTTTTCTCTCAAATTTTATTGGAGCAATTAGAAGAGTTGAGAGAAAAAAAAGGTACAAATGTAGGAAATTTTTTTCATACAAGGTACAAACACTAACCCTGATGAGCCAAATGCCTTAGATAATGAGGTAATTGATAATAATCAATTTACTAATGATGAAATTTATAATAATGAATTGAATTATGATGAAATTCATAATAATAAATTAAATTATGATGAAATTAACAATAGAAAATTAGATAATGTTGAAATTCACATTCAAATTTTATTTATTTTTATTATGTTGATGAAGAGCCTATTCATAGTACTTTACTCACAAATAATGAATAAAATTTAATGGACTCAAATAATGCTGAAATTAACAATGCATAAAATTTCATGGAAATATATAATGAATAAAATTTCATGGAAACATATAATAATTTTGAAACACCCTTTGAATGGATTTCATCAATAATAACACCTCCAAGAATTATGCATAGAAAAGATAAGTACTTAATTGAAGGTGATGAAAATATTTTGAAACCAATGCATAACAAAATGTCTGACCATCATTCAAGAAGATTGGCTCAAAAAATTTGCAATAGCTTCTTTCATAGATTGGAATATGACAGTCAAAGATGTTGATTATTTGTTTCATTGATGAAATTAAGATGAGACCTATAATGTACACATTATGACTAAGAACATCTAACATGTATAATGAAAATGATGAAATTCTTAAAAATCTACATGATGCATATCATATTGTAGGACTGAAATCATGCAACAAAGATTATAATGATGCTTGACATATAATGATAACTTGTGTAGTAAGTGCTGAAATAGGGAAAAAATGATTGATTTCAAAAACTTGATATAAATTAAAAAAACATTAATGAAAGTAATTACAATATGTAAAATACTTAATGAACCCAATACGAAAGAGATCTAGGTATTCTCTGGTAGGCTTCCATGAAAGGACAAGGCTATAGACAATGCTTTGAAAGACTTACTTGCACAATTTTAGAAAGATAATACAAGAGTTTCATCTAATACATGAGATGTAATGAAAAGAAGAGTTAGTTCTCATAATCATAAATCACATTTGAAACATTTCTTGGATATGACTCAAACACACTTATACCTTATGTTTTTGGAAAATCATCCACAAATTATTATTAGTCAGAGACTTTTTGAGATGTTCAAACATTTTTATGTAAACATAAATCACACATGCACTAGTTGTTGTTGTAGGCAACATATTGAATTTTCTCTGCACTATGATGTTTTTCACCATATTCATTATACTTTGCATACTACTAAAATTTTATAGGAGTATGGCATAGAAGTTCCCCCAAAATCAGTCAGGGAATTTATTTCAAATATTTTTTTGTGAAAGACTAGATGGACAATTCTTTTATAAGAAAGCATGTTTAGATGGAAACTGCAGCATTTGAGGTAGATTGCCAAAATTGAAAAAATGTATCCATGAAGAGTGTATAAGTGTAATTAGACAAGAATTAGTTGGTTTGAGAAAATGCAAATTTGTGACTTACCAAGTAAAAGATGGCAAAAAATATAAAAGGTGTGAGCTTGTTATGAAAGAGATACCTATTTCAGAATTTATGGTCGAATTCATGGAGAAAATTATTTATGAGGATTCAAGGCACACACATAGGGATAAATGGTTGGATGAACATTTCAATCTAAAAAAGGACACATTCCCACTTTATTATATTATTTTAGTAGTCAACTTTGCAAAAAATTACACACTCAAACCATAAATGAAAGTTCAATCGTACTATTACAACTCAACACAAATCGCCATATTCGTGCATATAGCATTCATGCATACACTTGATAGTATCAAGAAACATCATGGGAGGCCAAGAAAAAAGAATATATAGAAATTTTGTGCATATGAATATTCAATTGCAAAATATCATGGGAGGTCAAGAAACAAGAATCTATGGAAAGTTTGTGAGTTAGACCATGACGCTATTCTTGATACTATCAAGATTAGAGAATATCAAAGTAGTTCATTGGATTTAAATGCGTAGGTATGTTGACTTGTAAAATGTATATGTAATCAATTTTGCCAAATATATTTGATTTTGTAGGTAGTACGTACATAAATTTCATCTTTAATTACTTACAAACATTTTTTTGTAGGTTAGTGGTGCCAAATCAGCTTCCACTTTCACATGATTGGCACCATTAGTAAAGAATTTTATATTCTTGAATCTAAGAGAATCTTACTAAAAATACTTGGCATTTTCACACTCTTGAACAATTGCTCATGACAAGTTTATTTCTCCTTAGCCTTCCAAACACATTTATTGTCAATGTTTCTGTACTTTGAAACAGTAGTGAAAATACACTTGTAGGTGGAAGTGGGTGTCACAGTAGGTTGGAACACGTGTAATTTTTCTATATAGATGCATCAAAAGTGATGAATTTACACTTGCCAATACCAGAGGTAAAGTTACAAGTTGGAGGTCAAAAAGTTGTCTCTTCACGACCAAAAATTTACATTTTAGTACCCTTTACTACAACTTCTACCACAAATTGCTCTTAGAGGTGCTTCAGACTATATTCAAGGTGTAATTAGAGGAATTTTTCATGTACACAAAGGATCCTATTATTCTTCCATATGACTTACAGTTTTTTTTATGCATGCTTGAAGTTAGGCTAAAAATTAACATCTTTCTTGTATTGGGAAGGGCTTTTTTGAGCCCAAAATGGGTGGTGGGTTTATCATTCATGCCAGATGGGAGGCCAAGAACCTAGTAATATATGTTATTCACCCCTCTAAATATGTTGGTAATTCCATTTTTTAGCCAACAAGAATAAAAAATTGAGTTCTCAGACCGTAGCTTCAACTTTGACAACATTTGTTGTTAGTGTTTTTGTGCTCTAGAACAGTAGTGAAAATGCACTTGCGGGTGGAAGTGGGTATCATGGTGGTTAGAAAAAATGTAATTTTCCTATATAAATGTGTTTGAAGTGGTGTATTTTCACCTATAGGTTTCAGAGACAAATTTTCTAGTTGGAGGTCAAGAAGTTGTCTCTTCACTGCCAAAAAATTATATTTTAGGACCCTTTACTAAAACTTCTATCATGGATTACTCTTAGAGGCTATTCAAACTAGATTCAGGGTGTAATTAGAGGAATTTTACATTCACATGATGGATCTTACAGTTCTTACATATGCCTTATAGTTTTCATTTTATGTATGCTTGAAGTTAGACTAAAAATTAACATCTTTCTTATATTGGGAAGGGTGTTCTTGAGCCTAGAATGGGTGGTGGGTTTGTCATCCAGGCTAGATGGGAGGCCAAGAACCTATTTTGGATGTTATTTTCCACTCTATATGTGTTGGTAATGACAATATTTAGCTAACAAACACCAAAAATTGAGTTCTCATACCATAGCTTCAATTTTGATAATATTTGTTGTCAGTGTTTCTGTGCACTGAAATAGTAGTGAAAATGCACTTGGAGATGGATGTGGGTGTCATAGTGGTTGAAACATGTGTAATTTGCCTATATATATGCATTTAAAGTGGTGTATTTTAACCTATAGGTCTCAGAGGCAAAGTTGCTAGTTGGAAGTCAAGAAGTTGTCTCTTCACTGCCAAAAATTTGTATTTTAAGACCCTTTACTGCAACTTCTACCACATATTTATATTAGAGGTGATTCAAACTAAATTTGAGGTGTGAATAGAGGAATTTCCCATGTACACAAAGGATCTTATGGTTCCTTCATATGACTTATATTTTTTGCTTTATGTATACCTGAAGTTAGGCTAAAAATTAGCATCTTTCTTGTATTGGGAAAGACATTCTTGAGCCTGAAATGGGTGGTGGGTTTGTTGTCTGGGCCAGATGGGATGCTAAAAAGATGGTCTTAAACATTATTCACCCCTTTATATGTGTTAGTAATGCTAATTTTCAACCAATAAGCACTAAAATTGGACTTCTCGAACCATAGCTTTAATTTTGACAATATTTGTTGTCAGTGATTTCGTGCTCCAGAATGTTGAGGTCAGCATACCCCCATTTATAAAAATTGGGACCCTTGAGATAATTTGAAACTTAACATTGAAAAACTTGACATGTTTTGATCACTTATTATAATTTGAAGATCATCCACCCTGATAAGGTGGCCCATCTTGTTCATGGTTGTGCTTAAAGATTGTCTAATATTGTTAACAATTTCCCTTCATGCCCTAAAGTTGTAGGTTTCATGGAGCTCTCAACAATGGGTCAGGCTTTGAATTTTTAGATTATCCTTATTAAAGTTTTTACTAGATTTTGATCTCTAGAAATTCAAGTTAAATAAGTTTACTTAAAATGTCAGTTTTCAATTTACAAAGGCCATGGACAGATTGAAGAAACCCTATGGGATGCCAAGAGTGCCTGGAGTATAGAAGTGCATGGTATTCAATTGGTTCCTCATTGTGTCTATCTAGACATTTTGGTCTGATGGTAGAAAATTTGAGTAGGTACTTCTCTGACATCACCATTACCACGTGTGGATGAGTCAAGTAAAATTGGTCATATGGGTGTGTTCACATTTATGCTAAGTTTATATATTTTAAGTTTTAGGTCTTCTGCATAATCACACCAAAAGTTATTAGCCTTAAAAATTGGTCTCTCAAACAAAATCTATCATTTTCCCATAGCCATTTTTTTAGAAAAGTCCAAAAAGAGCCTAATAAGCATTTTCATGATGCCATATATCACACATGCAATAAATTCAAAGGAAATGGTCAAATGGGTTTGTTTATCTTTACAAAATGAATATTTTTATCAAATTTGAGATTATTATATATAACACATCAAAATTTATAGACATTCAAAGTTAGTATCTAAAATGTTTTTGACTAATTTTCTAGGGTCAAAAGATCTGAGTAGGCATTTTAATGAAGCCATATCTCTCACGTACTACAACTTCAGAAGAAATGGTCAAATGGGTTTGTTCACATTTGCACAAGAATTTTTTTTTCTAAGGTTGAGTTCATGTGACATAGTGAGTCAAATGTTATGGGCATACAAATTTGGCCTCTCGACCACATTTCATATTTTTTCCCATAGCCAATTTTTTAGGGTGCAAGTAGAGCCTAGTGAGCATATTTAACAAGCCATATCTTTTATGCACTTCAACTTCAATAAAAATGGTCAAATGGGTTTGTTAACCCTCATACAAGGAACATTTTTGTTAAGATTGAGCTCATAAGACATAGCACATAAAAAAAAAGATATAAGTATGTAAAGTTGGCTCCCAAGTAGTTTTAAACTATTTTTCTGACAAGTATATGGATGTCATGCAAAATCATGAAAAAAGTCATTTCAACATTTTATAGGTGTATTTGGGAAGCTCCTAAGACAATGAATTTAGTAGGTTTATTATTTTTGGTATTAAGTCCATTCCCTAAAAATGTGGTGCCTTGATGAGTTTTGTGCTTCAAGATATAAAATTATAAAGTTGGTTTAAAAATAGATGACGAACGTATAGACGTCAAATTTAATCCCATGTAAAAATTCTCATGAACTTAAATTTGATGGTCTTCAGGACATCAAATACGATCACGTGGACATCATATGATGATTGTGCAAATGTCAAATTTAAGCCAATAAAAAATCAAATGAGCTTAAATTCAAGTTATGGCAATACAAAGTTGGCCTCTTAGGCATATTTCATTATTTTTCTCATAATTAACCATTTTTAGAGACCTCAAACAAAGCCTAGTGGGCATTTTTAAGAGGTCATATTTCACATGCACTATAATTTCAAGATAAATGGTCAAATAAGTTTGTTAACCCTCATACAAGTAACAGTTTCACTAAGTTTGAGCTCATTCTAGATAGTGTGTCAAAAGTTATGAACATGCAAAGTTGGTCTTCAAAGTATTTTGGCTGGTTTTCTGGGTCCAAACAGAGCCTAGTGGGCATTTACAAGAGGTCATATCTCACATGCACTACAATTTCAATAAAAATAGTCAAATAGGTTTGTTCAATTTTGTTTCATGACCATTTTCACCAAGATTGAGCTCATGCAATGAAGCACACCAACAGATTCAAGCATGAAAAATTCCTCTCCAACACATTTTCTACTATTTTTTCAAACTTAGCCAATTTTTTAGGGTGTAAATTGATTCGAGTGAGCATGTTAGCAAGACCACATCTCGCAAGTGATGCAACTTCAAAAAAATGGTCAGATATATTTTTTCACATTTGTGCCAAGATCATATGCATCAAATTTTAACTTATCTGAGACTACGCATCAAAAGATATGACGACCCAAAGTTGGCCTTCCAGCCAAATTCTGTTGTTTTTTCATACTCAACCATTTTTCAAAGAATGCAAACAACAAGGGAATTCACCAACACAGAGCCCACCGGCTAGTTAACAATATTCTATTTTTTAAATCCTTGTAATATTTTTAAAATGGGATATTATTCTAAGAAGGAATATGTGAGTTTGTTAGCATATTTGTCTATAGGTCAATCCACTTTGGAAAAACATAGGCATTCTAAAATTTTGTAAGGAAAACTATCCTTATCTCTCATATATTTTCATCTTATGATTGACTGGTATACTGCCTGAGCATTTTATAAAAGACAATATTTTCATTTTGTAAAAAAGGGAGGGAGTTTTAGAGCTAAAATTATTTGGTAAACTTGGAGCAAACAATTCAAGCAAGGAATTCTACTAAGATTGTCTATTATTTGTCTGTTTATTTGCTATCATCGTTTCTCTCTCATTTTCTTGCTTTGATTTACAGATATGAATTATTCTTATGAATTCTGAGTTTCATCTTTGATTACAGGGTTGATAATGTGTGGTTATGTTAGATTAGTTGAAGGATCTTAAATTTGTTTCATTATATTTTTTCTGCATTAGATTGTGCTATGATATTTGAAGTGCAGTGGTAACCATTTAAATTAAATTATCTTCTTATATGTATCTTTCATACTATTCTTAGAAGATTATCTGATGTGTGATGTGATTCGAGCTAAGTTATTTTAATTCACATGTTGGTTTGCATGCTTGGATGAAATCTGAACTTTGTCATGATGTCTAAATAAAGATCAACAACATTTCTTTCTATCCTGCCTTTCTTTTTACTCTTTTTTTACCTAGATCACTTTATTTTAACTATCATTGTAAATATTCATCTTAGATTAGTCTTTAGATTATCTCTTGATCATAATTCATTATTATTTGCATAGTTACTATTTATTCTACATAGATTTGTTGTTTGGCCATGGTGGCTCCCAACCACTAACTAATATAAATATTGTGAAACAATCATTTGTTTTGATTCTATTCTACCAAAAGGTAACAAAATTACCATAACCTACAACTCATGCATTGATTTTTTTTAATTATGAAATAAGAAGTGTTCTTAACACTCTAGGCACTTGTGGTACATATTTAGGCATCAACAAGAGCTTTTGATGTCACTAGAAGGAGGGCCCCCAACAAATATTTGTGAATTTATATGATCTTTTCTAGTTTTGGTGTGTTTTGATTAAAGATCGGTGTATTCTTTACATATTTTTGTAATTCTTTGTTCATTTGTGTAAAGATCATTAATCTTCATGGTTTTAGATCAATCTTTGTGCTTATTTAGACAAAGATTATTATTATTTGAAGATATATGGTAAGTTATAGTAAGGATAGCTTAAGATTTGAAAATTTGAAGTATTTGAGGTTATTATAGCTTGTTTTGATCAAATATTAGTATATCTTTCAAAAAATTGAGTTCATTTGAACTTAGGATTTTAAATATTAACCATATTTACGTAATTAGGCACATTGTTTTGCTAGATTAGTTAAAATTTGATGCCCTTTGTTATTATTTATATATATCTTTGCAAAATCAGCTTAATGTACAAGTTTAATCCTTGTTATTCATAAATATTTACTTGACACATCATATTTCAAACAAGATCTTCAATCTTCGAGCTGAAATTATCCAAAGTGAGATTGAGGTGAGCAAAAATCTTCAGGCTCCCAACCTACTTCACCATCTAAAGGTACTCATGTGTTCAAGGTATGGCTTGTTTAGGTGGCTGTTCAATCAATGTACCAAGTATAGTGCATGATCATCCTCAAAATCTAGAAAGGTATTTGTCTTCTTGTAGTCCAATAATGTTGTCACTGCTGAAGAACATATTAAGTCATTCAAAACTGCTCTAAGATTGTTGAATGTAATTCATGAAGATGTAGCCTGTAGGTTATTCCCATTTACTTTTAAAGATGTTTCTTATGAATGGTTTATTAACCTTTCAGAGGATTAAATTACTAGCTAGAATCATTTTAACAATATCTTCATTGATCAATTTGATAAAATTGTTAGTCTATGCATTCTGTATCAGTAGTTCACCATAATTATAAAGGATGTTAATGAAACTATCAGATCCTTTAATGTTAGGTTCTAGAAGATGTTTAGCAAAACTTTGGCCCCTTATAGACCTGAAAAGGCTTTAGCCTTAGAGATTTATAAGGATGTTATAGATCCCTTGACCTCTATGTTCCTAAAAATATATCTCTTAATCATAAACATATTGACCCAAATCTATTCTGAAGTTATAGTCATTAATGACCAAATACAACCCCAAAGTTAGCTGGCATATTCTATGCCTAATATCAATTTGAATTGGCCCATCCAAAATGTCATTCCTAGTATGTCTACTTTAACACTAGTTTAGAACCATTTTTTCTTATGTCATACATATCCTGGACAAAAACTAGAGTTCTTGAATAGCACTACATATATATTTCATCCATAAAATCATAGAATTACAATACCCATAATTGGTAGCTCCAATTCGTGAGCGTGAGACACAAAAAAATTAAAATGATTTAATATTAGAAATGATCCAAAAACTAATCACTAATTTTTTGTAGTTGTAAAAACAAGTAGAAAATACAAGGGAAGGCTATGATAGAAATTATATTTCTCAAAGGTTTGATAGGCCTCCAACCAAGTTTTATAGTAGTAATAAGGTATCAATGAGTTTCAATGATATTATTTGGGCTGATTATTGTAATATCTCTGAAACCTCTAAAATTACATCTAATCAAGACTTTATTGTAGGAACATATGGTGTTACAGGAGCATCTCAAGGTTCCATCCAGGCCTTTGATTTTTTATTTGAATATGGAGAGGAAGATGAAGATGATCCAATTAAGAAAATTACATCTCAATGAACTTATATTCTTGAAGATGTAAAAGAAACTGTAATTGAAGATCAATAAGAAGTCATCATTGGTGCACCTGTAGAGGGAGAGGAAGAGTTACTATAAATAGATATGGATCAAGTACATGATGATCTTTCTTTAGAGGGTAGGAAATGAGGTAACCTACATAGGTTTATTTATGAAATGGAGAATACCCATGAAGAGGATGATCATTAGCAGTAGTCATACCATGATTTCTTAAATAAAATCAATGAGCTTGAGATGATAGATGATGGGATAAAATAACCCATAGATGTTTCATCTGAATATTTCACCAATGATCTAGAGTTTCTATAAGATGATATTATTTTGGAGGAACCAAACTAAAACAAGTTGAAACTTGATTGGATAGAAGAGATGCCTTTCTTCACTAAAAATGAAGATGAAGCATGTGAATCACATCAAGAATTGTCATGTCGCTTAATCAAAATTCCAGCTTGGGACCAACATGTTTCTCATGATGGTAAGATTATTAATGAACATCATTCAATTGATCAAGATGAAGAAGCATTTTAGGATGAATTAGAAGATTTTTGTGCAAAGGTTGGTAAGCCACTTCTACCTCAAAAAGAACCTAATGAGGATATCAGTTTGAGATGCAAGTTGAGCTATCATTAGTGAGTGAAGATGACATAAGCCAATACCTATCTATGTATGAAGTAGAAATGGCACTCATTCTGTAAAGTATGATATTTTGGAAAGAAGATGATTGGGTCTTAGAGTCATATCTTTGATCCATGAATCTAAGAAGTATGATAGGATACCAAGCCACATCACCTAGAAGACACAAACATACAAGTACTCCCATCCACAAGAAAAAGCCAAGGGATGGAAGTAATCACGCTTTGAGGTTCTATAATAAATTAAATAATTTTCCATTTGACCCTAAAGGTAATTATTTTATGAAGTTAGTATAGAACTTAGATTAACTTCTTTCCTATTATTTTTTTCTTGTTTTTTTCTTTTCTATCCCTTGTTTGTATATAACATCTATACATATTTGTTTGTCTTTTGTGCTTTGTTCTTTATTTATAAATAAGTCCTTTTAGACAGCCTTCAGCTTGAGTTTCATCTAGGATACTCAAGAGCTTCATAGTTTAGAAATGCAGGTATGACTTCTCAACATTGATTAATCATGGATTACATAAATATGAGCTTGATATTGTAGTTTAGAAAAACTAGTAAAGGCTAGTGAATAAGTTAATTATTTTTTGAGATTTTAAATATTGTTTTGATCTAAGCTTAATTTTAAGAAATATTACACATTTAAGATGAAATCTTAAACTATTAGAACACAGTTATGTTTGCACTAAAAAAATATTAATTATTTGTGACAAAGTTTATAACCAAGGATAATTGTCTGAAAATCAAACACTTGACCAAATCTCTAAACCTGGCTAACCCAGTTCCTAACCTTTGATCGAAGCCCAAAAAATGATCTAAAAAATATAAAAATAAGAGTTTATTACAAAATCAAAAGCTTTCCAAGAAAAGGTGATTTTGGTAATCTCCACCAGGGTTATGGATGTCTAGATGGTAGTGGAGCAAGGTTGTGAGTGGAGCCAAAGACATCTCTATCGGGGCTATGGATTTTTGGCTAGTAACAGAGCAATGTCCAAGCCTTCCCTAAGCAAATCACGGTTCTTAATGAATATTCAAACATGCTAAAATTTAGTGTTAATGATTAAAGCCATGAACCTAGAAGTTGTTCTCTAAATCCTTTGGTAATCAGTTAGTGAAATCAAAGTACACACACAACATAAATAACTTTTAATGTTTGATCCTAATTCTATAGGTGCAAGATTTGTTTTAACCATGAATCGATATTAATAATGGTGTTTGATCAAATGGAATGAATAGCTTAAACATTAGTCTGAACTAGAGTTTCTAACTTCTAACATATTACTATGTTTCCCCTAAAATTTGTCATATATTGAGGTCCAGATGCCCCATTTTTGAAAATTGGGACCCTTGAGATACTTTGAACCTTAGCATTGAAAAACTTGACATGTTTTGATCACTTATTAGAATTTAAAGATCATCCACCCTGATAAGGTGGCCCATCTTGTTCATGGTTGTGATTAAAGATTGTCTAATATTGTTAACAATTTCCCTTCATGAATTGAAGTTGTAGGTTTCAGGAGCTCTAGATAATGGGTTAGGCTTTGAATTTTTAGATTAGCCTTATTCAGGCGTTTACTAGCTTTTGATTTGTAGAAAGTCAAGTTAAATAAGTTTACTTAAAATGTCATCTATCAATTTAAAAAGGCCATGGATAGATTGAAGATACCCTATGGGATGCCAAGAGTACTTGGAGTAAGTATGGAAGTGCATGGTATTCAGTTGGTTCTTCATTGTGTCTATTTAGATATTTTGATTTGATGGTATAAAATTTGAGTAGGTACTTTACTGACATCACCATTACCATGTGTTGATAAGTCAAGTAAAATTGCTCATATGAGTGTGTTCATATTTGTGCCATGTTTATATGCCCTAAGTTTTAGGTTCTTCACATAATCACACCAAAAATTATTAGCCTTCAAAATTGGTCTCTCAGAAAAAATCTATCATTTTCTCAGAAGTCATTTTTTCAAGAAAGTCCAAAAAGAGCTTAATAGGCATTTTCATAAGGCCATATATCATGCATTATATAACGTCAAAGTAAATGATCTAATAAGTTTATTCACCTTTACACAAAGAACATTTTAGTCAAATTTGAGTTTATTCTAGATAACATGTCAAAAGTTATGGACATGCAAAGTTGGTCTCTAAGACATTTTTAACTAGTTTTTTGGGTCCAAATAAATTCAAGTAGACATTTTAATGAAGCCATATCTATCACATGCTATAACTTCAAATAAAAAGATCAAATATATTTGTTCAAATTTTTAAAAGGAACATTTTTGCTAAGCTTGAGCTCATGCAACATAAGGATTCAAAAGTTATGGGCATACAAAGTTGGCCTCTCAGCTACATTTTGTAGTTTTTTCCATAGCCAATTTTTCAAAGTGCAAGCAGAGCCTAGTGAACATATTCAACAAGCCATATCTATCATGCGCTTCAACTTCAAGACAAATGGTTAAATGAGTTTGTTAACCCTCATACAAAAAATATTTTCATTAAGTTTAAACTCATGTCACATAGCGCATCAAAAGATATAAGTTTGTAAAAGTAACTCCCAAGCAATTTTACACTATTTTTCTGACAAGTATATGGACATCATGCAAAATCATGAAAAAGAGCTCATTTCAACATTTAATAGGTGCATTTAGAAATATTTTGGGACTAGAAGATTTAGTAGATTTATTTTTCTTGGTGTTAAGTCCATTCCCTGTAAATTTGGTACATTGATGAGTTTTGCGATTCAAGATATAAAATTACAAAGTTGGTCAAAAATAGATAATGGTCCCACAGATGTCAAATTTAATCCCATGTAAAAATTCACATGAGCTTAAATTTGATGGTCCTTAGAACGTCAAATACGATCACATCGATGTCACATGACGATTGCACAAACATCAAATTTAAGACCATTAAAAAAATCATATGAACTTAAATTTGACAGTCTTCAGGATGTTAAATACGGTTGCACGAACGTCAAATGGTAGTGCAAATAGAGCCCAATGAACATTTTCAAGAGGTCATATCTCACATGCGTTGTAACTTCAGAACAAATGGTCAAATGGGTTTGTTAACCCTCACACAAGAAATTTTTTGTTAAGTTTGAGCTCATGCAACAGAGTGCATCAAAAGTTATGGGCATACAAAGTTGGCCTCTTAGCCATATTTCATTATTTTTTCCATATTTAACTATTTTTAAGAGCTCAAATAGAACCTAGTGGGCATTTTCAAGCGGTCATATCTCACATGCATTATAATTTTAAGGTAAATGGTTAAATAGATTTGTTAATCATACAAGAAATAGTTTTTCTAAGTTTGAAGTCCTTTCAGATAGTGCACCAAAAGTTATGAACATGCAAATTTGGCTTTCAAAGCATTTTCACTAATTTTTTAGGTCCAAACAGAACTTAGTGGGCATTTTTTTAAGAATTCATATCTCATACATGATGTAACTTCAAGACAAATTATCAAATGGGTTTGTTAACCCTCACATAAAGAATATTTTTGATAAGTTTGAGCTCATACGACATAACACATCAAAATTTATAGGCATAAAAATTTGGTCTCTTAGCTATATTTTGTTGTTTTTTCCATAACCATTTTCAGAGAGCTCAAACAGAGCCTAGTAGGCATTTTCAAGAGGTCATATCTCACATGCGCTACAATTTAAAATTAAATGGTTAAATAAGTTTATTAAACCTCATACAAATTATAGTTTTGCTGATTTTTAGCTCATTCGAAATAGTACATCAAAAGTTATGAACATGCAAAGTTGGCATTCAAAGCATTTTGACTTGTTTTTTGGATCCAAACAGAGTCTAATGAGCATTTTCAAGAGGTCATATCTTAGATGTGCTATAGTTTCAAGAAAAATGGTCAAGTGAGTTTGTTCACCTTTGTTCTATGACCATTTTTGCCAAGATTTATCTCATACAATAAATCACACCAAAAGATACAAGCATGGAAAGTTTCCCTCCATTGCTTTTTCTTCTATTTTTCCAGACAGCCAATTTTTTAAGGTGAAAACTGATTTGAGTGAGCATGTTAGAAAGACCATATCTCACAAGGGTTGTAGCTTAATAATAAATGGTCAAATGAGTTTTCTTACATTTATGCCAAGATAATATGCACCAAATTTCAGCTTATCTTCCATTGCACATCAAAATATATGAAGACCCAAAGTTAGCCTCCTAGCCAAATTCTATTATTTTTTCATACTTAACAATTTTTCAAGGAATGCAAATAGCAGCAAGGGACTTCACCAACACAAGGCCACTAGCTAGTTAACAATATTCTATTTTTCAATGCCTTGTAATATTTTAAAAATAGGAGATTCTTTTGAGAAGCAATATGTGAGTTTTTAGCATATTTATCTATAGGTTAGTCCACTTTGGAAAAGCATAGGTATTCTAGAATTTTGTAAGGATGATTTTCCTTATCTCTCATGTATTTACATCTTATGACTAACTAGTATACTGCTTGAGCATTCTATAAAAGGAAATATTTTCATTTTATAAAAAAGTGAGAGAGTTTTAGAGGCAAAACTATTTTGTAAACTTGGATCAAACAATACAAGCAAGACATTCTACAAGAATTGTCCATTATTTGTCTATTTTTTTGCTATCATGGTTTCTCTCTCATTTACTTGTTCTGATTTTCATATTTAAATGATTTTTATGAATTTTGAGTTACATCTTTGATTACAGGGTTTCTAATTTGTGTTTATGTTAGATTAGTTGAAGGATCTTAAATTTGCTTCATTATATTTGTTCTGCATTAGAATGTGTTATGTTATTTGAAGTGTAGTGGCAAGCCTTTAAATTAAATTCCATTCTTATGTGTATTCTTTCATAGTGTCCTTAGAAGATTTATTGATATGTGATGTGATTTAGGCTAAGTTTTTTTACTTCACATGTTGGTTTGCATGCTTGGATGAAATATAAACTTTGTCGTGATGTCTGAATAAAGATCAATAACATTTCTTTCTGCCCTACCTTTCTTTTTACTCTTTTTTTCACTTGGATCACTTTGGTTTAAATATCATTGTAAATATTCATATTAGATTAGTCTTTAGATTAGTTTTTGATCATAATTCATTATTCTTTGCATAGTTACTACTTATTCTCCATAGATTTGTTGTTTAGCCATGGTGGTTCCCAACCACCAACTGATATAAATATTGTGAAGCAGTCACTTGTTTTGCTTTTATTCTACCAATAAGTAAAAAAAATTACCAAAACCTATAACTCATGCATTAAATTATAAAATGAGAAGTGGTCTTAACACTCTAGGCACTTGTGGTACATATTTAGACATCAACAAGATCTTTAATTGGCGCTAGAAGGAGGGCCCCCAACAAATCTTTGTGAATTTGTAGGATCTTTGTTGGTTTTAGTGTGTTTTGATCAAATATTGGTGTATTCTTTACGTATTTTTGTAATTCTTTATTCATTTGTGTAAAGATCATTAATCTTCATGATTTCAGACTGGTCTTTGTGCTTATTTAGACAAAGATTGTTATTATTTGAAGAAATATGGTAAGTTATAGTAAGAATAGCTTAATATTTAAAAATTTGAAGTATTTGAGGTTAGAATAGCTTTTTTTTAATCAAATATTGGTGTATCTTTCAAAAATTTGAGTTTGTTTGAACGTAGTATTGTAAAAATTAACCATATTTGCATAATTGGACACATTTTTTGCTAGCTTAGTTAAAATTTGATGCTCTTTGTTAATATTTATATATATCTTTGTAAAATCAGCTTAATGTACAAGTTTAATCCTTATTATTTATAAATATTTACTTGACACATCGTATTTCAAATAGGATCTTCAATCTTTGAGTTGAAATTATCCAAAGCAAGACTAAGGTGAACAAAAATCTTCAAGCTCCCAACCTACTTCACTAGCTCAATGTACTCATGTGTTCAAGGTATGGCTTGGCTAGGTGGCTCTTCAATCAACATACCAAGTATAGTGCATGATCTTCTTCGAAATCTAGAAAGGTATTTGCCTTCTTTCAGTCCAAATAATGTTGTCACTACTGAAAAACATATTAAGTTATTCAAAGCTTCTCTGAGATTGTTGAATGTAATTCATGAAGATGTAGCCTATAGGTTATTCTCATTTATTTTTAAAGATGTTGCTTATGAATGATTTTTTAACCTTTCATAGGATTGCATTACTAGATGGAATGATTTTGCAAAATTGTTAGTCCATGCATTATGTATCATAGTTCGTCACAATTAGAAAGGATGTTAATGAAACCATCAGATCCTTTAATATTAGGTTCTAAAAGATGTTTAGTAGACTTTGGCCTCTTATAGACCTAAAGAGGCTTTTGCCTTAGAGATTTATAAGGATGTTATAGATCCCTTGGCCTCTATGTTCTTAAAAAGATCTCTCCCAATCATAAACATAGTGACCCAGATCTATTCTGAAGATGTAGTCATTAATGACCAAATACAACCCCCATAGTCAGATGAGGTATTCTATGCCTAATATCAATTCAAATTGGCCCATCCAAAATGTCATTCCTAGTATGTCTACTTTAACACTATTTCAAAACCATTTTTCTTTAATTCGTATATATCCTAACCAAGAACTAGAGTATTTGAACAACACTAAGAATGGATTTCATCCACAAAATCATAAAACTCCAGTACCCACAACTGATAATAATGCTCCAATTCATGAGTTTGAGACGCAAAAAAATTCAAATGACTTAATATTATCAATGATCTAAAAATTGAGCACCAATTTTATACAATTGCAAAAACAAGTATTAAATAAAAGGGAAGGCTATGACAAAAATTATATTTCTCAAAGGTTTGATAGGCCTCCAACCAAGTTTTATAGTAGCAATAACATATAATCTAAGACATACACATGAGTTTCAATGATATTTTTGTGGCTGATTATTGTAATATCTCTAAAACCTTTGAAATTACATCTAATCAAGACTCTATTATAGGGACATCTGGCATTGCAGGAACATCTCAAGGTTCTATGCAGGCCTTTGATTTTTAATTTGAATATGGAGAGGAAGACAAAAATGAGCTAATTGAGGAAATTACATTTGAGGAAACTTATATCCCTGAAGATGTAAAAGAAACTATAATTGAAAATCAATAAGTCATCGTTGGTACACCTATAGATAGAGAGGAAGAGTTACTGGAAATATATATGGATCAAGTACATGATGGTCTTTCTTCAGAGGGTAGGAAAAGAGGCATCCTACGTAGGTTTATTTCTAAAATGGAGAATACCCCTGAAGAGGATGATTATTGGTAGTAGTCATACCATGATTTCTTAAATAAAATCAATGATCTTGAGATGATAGATGATGGGATAGAACAACACATGGATGTTTCATCTAAAGATTTCACCAATGATCTAGAGTTCCTAAAAGATGATATTATTTTGAAGGAATCGAATCAATACAAGATAAAACCTAATTGGATAGAAGAGTTGTCTTTCTTCATCGAAGATGAAGATGAAGCATGTGAATCAGATTAAGAATTATCATGTGACTTCATCAAAAGGCCAGCCTAGGACCAACATGTTTCTCATGATGGCAAGATTTTATATGAACATCATTCAGTTGATCAAGATGAAGAATCCTTTTGGGATGAATTAAAATATTTTTGTGTAAATATTGGTAATCTACTTCCACCTCAGAAAGAACCTAACGAGGACATTAGTCTAAGGATGCAAGCCAAGTTGCCATTATTTAGTGAAGATGATATAAGCCAATACCTATCTATGAATGAAACAGAACCTGCACTCATTTTTCAAAGTAGGAGAATTTGTGAAGAAGATTATTGGGTCTTAGAGTCATATCTTCGATTCATGCATTTGAGAAGTGTGATAGGATACCAAGCCACATTACCTAGAAGACACAAGCATATAAGTACTCCCATCCACAAGAAAAATCCAAGGGATAGAAGTAATCACGCTTCAAAGTTCTGTAATAAATTAAATAATTTTCCATTTGACCCTAAAGGTAAGTATTTTATGAAGTTAGTATAGGTTTTAGATTAGCTTCTTTCCTATTCTCTTTCTTGCTTTTTTAATTCCTATCCCTTGTTTGTATATAACACCTATACATATTTATTTGCCTTTTATGCTTTGTTCTTTACCTATAAATAAGTCTTTTTGGACAACCCTCAACTCGAGTTTCATTTAGGCTGCACAAGAACTTTGTAGTTCAAAAATGTAGGTATGACTTCTCAACATTGGTTGATCATGGATTGCAAAAATATGAGCTTGATGTTGTAGTATAGAAAAACTAGTAAAGACTAGTGGATAAATTAATTGTTCTTTAAGATTTTAAACCTTGTTTTGATCTAAGCTTAATTTTAAGAAGGATTGCACGTATAGGATGAGAGCTTAAACTATTAGAACACAGTCATGCTTGCACTAAAAAAATAATTATTATTTGGGACAAAGTTTATAGTCAAAGATGATTATATGTAAATCAAACACTATAACCCAGTTCCCAACCTTTGATAAAAGCCCAAAAATGATCTAAAAAATACAAAAATAAGAGCTTATTGCAAAATCAAAAGCTTTCCAAGCAAAAGTGATTCTAGTAATCTCTATCGGGGCTATGGATGCCTAACTAGTAGTGGAGCAAGGTCGTGAGTAGAGTCAAAGGTAGCTCTATCAGGGATATGGATGTCTGATAGGCAGTAGAGCAATACCCAAGCCTTTCCTAAGCAAAGCATGGTTTTTAATGAATATTCAAACATGTTGAAAGTTAGTGTTAATGATTAAAGCCATGAGCTTGGAAGTTGTTTTTTAAATCATTTGGTAATCAGTAAGTGAAATCAAAGCACCCACAAAACATGAATAAGTTTTGATGTTTGATACTAATTATATAGGTATAAGATTTGTTTTAACCATGAACTAATCTTAATAATGGTGTCTGATCAAATGAAATGAATATCTTAATCCTTAGTCTAAACCAAATGATTAAATGAAATGAATATCTTAATCATTGATCTAAACCAAAGTCTCCAAATTCTAACATATTGCTATGTTTCCCTCAAAATTTACTATATGCTGAGGTCATACCCCCATTTTTGAAAATTGGAACCCTTGAGATACTTTGAACCTTAACACTAAAAAACTTGACATGTTTTGGTCACTTATTAGAATTTGAAGATCATCCACCCTGATAAGGTGGACATTCTTATTCATGGTTGTGATTAATGATTATCTAATGTTGTTAATAATTTCCCTTCATGCCCTAAATTTAAAACTTTCATGGAGCTCTTGATAATAGGTCAGGCTTTGAATTTGCAGATTAGTCTTATTTAGGGTTTTACTAGCCTTTAGTCTGTAGAAGGTCAAGTTAAATAGCTTAAAGTGTCATTTATGAATTTAAAAGTCCATAGACAAGTTGTAGAGACCCTATGAAGTGATAAGAGTACTTGAAGTAAGTATGGAAGTGCATGGTATTCAATTGATTTCTCATTGTATCCATTTGGGCATTCGGGTTTAATAGCAAAAAATATGAGTAGGTAATTTACTGACATCACCATTACCATGTGTGGACGAGTCAAGTAAAATTGGTCATATGAGTGTGTTAAAATTTATGTTAATTTTATATTCTCTAAGTTTCAGGTCCTCCACATAATCACACCAAAAGTTATTAGCTTTCAAAATTGGTCTCTCAAATAAAATCGGCCATTTTCCCATAGCCATTTTTTCAAACAAGACCAAAAAGAGCTTAATAGGCATTTTTATGAGGCCATATATCACATGTGCTATAATTTTAAAATAAATGGTTAAATGAGTTTTTTCACCTTTACGCAAAGAACATTTTTGTCAAATGTGAGCTTATTCCAGATAATGCGTCAAAAGTTATGGACATGCAAAGTTGGTCTCCAAGATGTTTTTGACTAGTTTTCTGGGCCCAAAAAGATTCAAGTAGACATTTTAATGAAGCCATATCTCTCATGTGCTATAATTTTAGAGGAAATGGTCAAATAAGTTTGTTCACATTTACATAAAAAATATTTTAACTAAGTTTGAACTCATGCAACATAGTGAGTCAAAAGTTATGGGTATTAAAAGTTGGCCTCTCGGCCATATTTCACAATTTTTCTCATATTTAGTCAATTTTTAAGGGTTTAAGCAAAGCCTAGTGAGCATATTCAACAAGCTATATCTCTCATGCACTTAAAATTCAAGACAAATGGTCAAATAGGTTTGTTAACCCTCATACAAGGAATATTTTTGCTAAGTTTGAGCTCATGTGACATAGTACATTAAAAGATATAAGTGTATAAAGTTGGCTCCCAAGTAGTTTTAGACTATTTTCCTGACAAGTATATGGGCATCATGTAAAATCATGAAAAGAGCTCATTTTAACATTTTATAGGTACAGTTGGAAAGCTCCTAAAACTAGTGGATTTAGTAGGTTTGTTCTTTTTGGTATTAAGTCCATTCCCTACAAATTTGGTGCCTTGATGTGTTCTGTACTTCAAGATATAAAATTATAAAATTCATCAAAAAATAGATGATGATCGAGTATATGTCAAATTTAATCCCATACACAAATTTAAGAGTTTAAATTTGACAGTCTTTGGGATGTCAAATACAGTCATGTAGACGTCATATCACGGTTGCGTGGATGTCAAATTTAAGCCCAAAAAAATCACATGAGCTTAAATTTGACAGTCTTTGGTATGTCAAATATGATCACACATACGTTAAATGGTAGTGCAAACATAGCCCAATGAGCATTTTCTAGAGGTCATATCCCACATATGCTGCAACTTCAGAATAAATGGTCGAATGTGTTTGTTAACCCTCACATAAAGAACATTTTTACTAAATTTGAGTTCATGTGACATAGTGCATCAAAAGTTATGGGCATGAAAATTTGACCTCTTGGCCATATTTCATTGTTTTTTCCATAACCATTTTTAGAGAGCTCAAACAGAGCTTAGTGGGTATTTTCAAGAGGTCATATCTCACATTTGTTATGATTTTATGATAAATGGTCAAATGGGTTTGTTAACCCTCATATAAGAAATAGTTTAGCTAAGTTTGAGTTCATTCACAATAGTTCATTAAATATTATGAACATGGAAAGTTGGCCTTCAAAACATTTTGGCTAGTTTTTTGGGTCCAAATAGAGCTTAGTGAGTAGTTTTAAGAGGTCATATCTCACATGAGCTACAACTTCAGGACAAATGGTCAAATGAGTTTGTTAAAATTCACATAAAAAATATTTTTACTAGGTTTGAGCTCATGTGACATAGCACATCAAAAGTTATGGGCATACAAAGTTGGCCTCGTGGCCATATTTCATTGTTTTTCTCATACTTAGCCATTTTCAGAGAACTCAACAAAGGTTAGTAAGCATTTTCAAGAGGTCATATCTTACATGTGTTAGAATTTCAATACGAATAGTCAAATGGGTTTGTTAACCCTCATACAAGTAATATTTTTTCTAAGATTGAACTCATTATAGATAGTGTGTCAAAAGTTATGAACATATGAAGTTGGTTTTCAAAGTATTTTGGCTAATTTTTTGGGTCTAAATAGAGCCTATTGGGCATTTTCAAGAGGTCATATCTCACATGTGCTATAGTTTCAAAAAAATGATAAAATGAGTTTGTTCACCTTTGTTCCATGACCATTTTCACCAAGATTTAACTCATGAAATGAAACGTGCCAAAAGATACAAGCATGGAAAGTTGCCCTACAACACATTTTTTGTTGTTTTTTAGATAGCAAAATTTTCAGGGTGCAAACTGATCTGAGTGAGCATGTTGGCAAGACCATATATCATAAGTACTATAGCTTCAAAAAAAATGGTCAAACGGGTTTTTTTATATTTGTGCCAAGATTATATGCACCAAATTCTAGCTTATCTACCACTATGCATCAAAAGATATGAAGACCCAAATTTAGCCTCCCAGTTAAATTTTATTATTTTTTCATACTTGGCCATTTTTCATGGAATGCAAACAGTAACAAGGGATTTCATCTACATGGGGCCCACTAACTAGTTAACAATATTCCATTTTTAAAGCTTTGTAATATTTTTAAAATGGGATATTAGTTTGAGAAGGCATATTAACTAGCATATGTATTCTAGAATTTTATAAGGCCAACTATCCTTATCTCTCATGTATTTACATCTTATGGCTAAATGGTATATTGCCTGAGCATTCTATAAAAGGTAATATTTTTATTTTGTAAAAAAGGCAAGGAGTTTTAGAGATAATTATTTTCTAAACTTAGAGCAAATAATACAAGCAAGGAATTATGTAAGGAATGTCTATTTGTTTACTATCATGGTTTCTCTCTCATTTGTTTGTTCTGATTTATAAATTTGAATGGTTATAATGAATTCTGAGTTGCATCTTTGATTACAGGGTTGCTAATTTGTGCTTATGTTAGATTATTTGAAGGATCTTGAATTTGCTTCATTATATTTGTTTTACATTAGAATGTGCTATGCTATTCGAAGTGTAGTGACAAGCCTTTAAATTAAATTCGATTCTTACATGTATTATTTCATAATGTCCTTAGAATATTTCTTGATGTGTGATTTGATTTAGGCTAAGTTTTTTTACTTCACATGTTGGTTTGCATGCTTGGATGAAATTTGAACTTTGTCATGATGTCTAAATGAAGATCAATAACATTTCTTTTTGCCCTACCTTTTTTTTTAATCTTTTTTTATCTGGATCACTTTATTTTAACTATAATTATAAATATCCATCTTAGATTATTTTTTATCATAATTCATTATTCTTTGCATAGTTACTATTTATTCTACATAAATTTATTATTTGGCTATGGTGGGTCCTAACCACCAACTGATATAAATATTGTGGAAAATTCACTTGTTCTACTTTTATTCTACCAATAGGTAATAGGATTATCACAATCTACAACTCATGCACTGAATTCTCTAAATTTTAAAATGAGAAGTGTTCTTAACACTCTAGGCACTTGTGGTACATATTAGGCATTAACATAAAATAGTAGTGAAAATGCACTTGCCGGTGGAAGTGGGTGTCATAGTGGTTGGAACATGTGTAAATTGCCTATATACACATGTTCTAAATGGTGGATTTGTACATGCCAATCCTGAAGGTAAATTTTCTAGTTGGAGGTCAAGAAGTTGTCTCTTCACTGCCAAAAAATTGCATTTTATGACCCTTTATTGAAACTTCTACCATGGATTGATCTTAGAGGTGTTTTAGACTAGTTTTGGGTTAAAATTAGAGGACTTTCCCATGCACATTAATGATCTTATAGTTTCTCCATATGACTTATAATTTTCATTTTATGCATGCCTAAAATTAGACTAAAAATCAACATCTTTCTTGTATTGGGAAGGGCGTTCTTGAGCCCAAAATAGGTGCTGGGTTTGTCATCCAAGCCAGATGGAAGGCCAAGAACTTGGTCCTAGATGCTATTCATCCCTACGAATGTGTTTTTAGTATATATTTTCATCCATTAAGCACCAAAAATTGAGTTTTTGGATCATAGCTTCAACTTTGACAACATTTATTGTCAGTGTTTCCATGCTCCAGAACAATAGTGAAAATGCACTTGTGGGTGGAAGTGGGTGTCACAATGGTTAGAACATATGTAATTTGCCTATATATGTGTGTTCAAAGTGGTGTATTTACACCTTCCAGTCTCAGAGGTAAATTTTCTAGTTGGAGGTCAAGAAGTTATCTCTTCACTGCCAAAAATTTGCATTTTAAGACCTTTTACTGAAACCTCTACCACATTTTTTTCTTAGAGGTGATTTAGAATAGATTTGGAGTGAAATTATAGTAATTTAACATGCATATAAATGATCTTATGGTTTCTCTATATGACTTATTTTCATTTTATGTATGCCTGAAGTTAGGCTAAAAATCAACATCTTTCTTATATTGGGAAGGGCATTCTTGAGCCCAAAATGGGTGGTGGGTTTGTCATCTAGGACATATGGGAGGCTAAGAAATTGTTCTTGGACATTATTATCCCCTTTTAATATGTTCGTAGTGCCAAATTTCATCCAAAAAGCACCAAAAATTGAGTTCTTGAACTGTAGCTTTAACTTTGACATTATTTGTTGTCAGAGTTTTCGTGCTCTGAAACAATAGTGACAATGCACTTGTAGTTGGAAGTGTGTGTCAAGGTTGTTTTAAAACATGTAATTTACCTATATATATGTGTTTAAAGTAGTATATTTACACCTACCATTCCTACAGGCAAATTTACTAGTTGGAGGTAGAGGATATTATGATAGAACTTTTGGTGAGGATTTAAGCTTTTGAAATGTTGTAATATTTTAAATTATGATAAGGAGAGAATTTTTTGTGGATTTAAAACTAAAATAAATTTTTCATGCCCTTAATCAGCCAAATTAGGTCAAAAATAAAAAATATGGATCAATATGCCAATCCATCGAACTTGTACCCACAAACCCTCTTTGCACACAACATATAAATTTAACATAATGTAATGACAATTATGATAACTATATGTATGGATTCCAATATAATATGATGTTTTAAACATATATTGTCCTATATAAGTGATAAAATTTAGGGTTTTCATGTAAAATTTTGAAGAAAGACAAGTTTTGGTATGAAGGAAGCATGCATGTAATTCAAGGCAAATTATGGTAAAAAGGCTCTACAAGACAAAGTACATATCAAAATGACTTTAAACTTGGTAATATTGATATTCATGAACTACCATACACATATATAATATTTATAAGGTCATATGACAGGTTTAAATGCTCATTGTTTTGTCATAGTCTCCTCCATGTCTCATAATGGTCATTATTCATGTAGGCATAATTTTTGGAGTTTTAAGGTGTGTTTGAGGGTTCCAATATTAGATAATTATTTTAGAAGTATGATAAGATGTTTTTAAACCTATTAAAAACCTTTAAATGGTGTTCACACTCCAAAATTCATCCAATTCCCACAGGCAAGCTCAAATCCTCATAAGTAGTCTCAAAGGCATAAAGGCAAAATTGGTTTTTTTATCATTGTAAAGGTGTTATGAGATGTTTTAAATGTCATGATTATATTTTTTTAAAAATAAGATCAGTGGGAAGGTCAAATTGGTACTTTTGAGAGTATGTACAGGGCATCAAAAACCTTAGACTAGCAAGCTTCAAGCATTTTTGAGAGATTTAACCATGGGATTTTAATAAAACTTTGTAATCTTAATCACATACATATGTACAAGGTGAATCAAAAGGTTTTAACCTGATATTATATGGATGTGTATGAATTCTAGGACTGAGGGTTTGGAATAGGTCTATTTAGGCCTAAATGAGGGTAGGCTGATGAAGGAAGTGATAGTTAGAGGTGGATTTGGTCTATGAAATTTGAAATAGATATGAAAAATAATAAAGTGTACCTATAAATGCCCTTATAATCTCTTGATAAATTATAACATTTATGTACAAGGCAAATACAGTTAAAAAAGGTTGCAAGCCTTAACAGAACATTGTGTCCATAAGTTGTGGAATGAGAGTATGATATTGTTTGAGTACTTGAAGTGGGTTATACTAGGTATGTTATGTTCATCTAAGACCATATGTGACAAAATGTTGAGATCTTGAAACATAGACCAAGATTTGGTCCTTGAGACCCAAAGAAGGTGCCTAGGAAGTAACTAGAAAGAGATTGAGAGGAAATTTGTGAATGAGACATGAATGGAATGAGGTAAAGGATGTATGGATAGAGGTCAATCCCATAAAAGAGGTGTTACTAAGAGTATAAATAATAAGCACTAGGTGTAAGAAGTTGAATTAAGTTCAAAGAGTGAAAAGAGGAGCTAGCTTGTGAAAGAAGATTCAAATCAAACCATATCAAGTGAATGTTATTCCGTTGGGTTTAGAACCAACTAATGATGTTTTTATAGACTTCTCCTCCATACCTATACATCAAAATATAAACATAATTAAAATGCAATCATTAATATTCTTAATTTTTATAAGGGTCTGATTTGCAACATTATCCTAACAAGTTATTCTCAATCTGATAACATTTGTAATCTTTAAGGAAATTTTCAAAATCAATATTTTATAATACTCTAAACATAAGCGATTCAAATAATATTTAATTCATTGGTTTTATTAAATATTCATTTATAAAATAAGAATTCTATGTACAAATGCCATATATAGGCATACAAAAAATTACATCTTGTCTAACAACATTGTATCTAATGTCAAGTGAATACATCATATATGCATGTGCAATGGAAAAAATGTGTGCATTACCATATAATCATACAAAAAAATACATCATCTACAACATCCTAATCATCAAATAGTTTCCCTCTCTTTGCATTCTTTGAAGAAGACTCTCCTTGGGATGCCTTGCTTATAGATGGAGATATCTTGAATGCCTTGGATTGCTCCAAGGTTTGACTACAAGTAATATTCTCATAGTTTCTTGTATTGGAACCTATTCAAATATAAAAAATATTATAAAATTAATAAGGAAACCAAGTTAAGAAACTCATGTTTTAATCTATAATAAAAAAACATTTAAACATTCACTTACCACAATCTCATGGTCCTCCTCAATTTTTCATTAACACTCAAATGGGTCACTACTAGGTTCATATACATGAACATGCATGTCAAATGATGAAGAAACATGGGGAGCTAGCGCAAAAGTCATCTGAATCAGACTATCAAATATCATATGACAACCCTACATACATAATACATTTGTGCATATAAGTTATATTTGCCAAAGCATATAGTAAAATTATTTTTAAAAAAGTACTAAATTACAATTCAAAATTACAAGTGAATATACATACCTCTATGAGTGCTTATACAGATGATATTGCATTAACAATGCTCGAGTCTGTCTCGACTCGTAATGATGGAGGAGTGTCCACCCTAGTCATCATCTAAACAAACAACGTAGTAATTAACTTGGGAAATTCATTGATTAAACAAGTTGCTAACAAACTTAGTCTTGCATAATATATGAAAAAATAGAATGAGGTCATGTGAAGCATGAATGTGACAAGTGGATATGTAAAACATGTGGCTTGTAAAACCACACTGAAGGCAATAAATGTCAGTTTCATGAGGGAGAATGACAAGACAATGAGGGAGGATTTTTTAGTGGATTTTGTGATATTAAGTAATTAAATCTAGGGGAATTTTTGAATGCCAATACAAGGTCTAAAATGTATATTAAGAATGTTCAAATTTGAATTTGAATTCAAATAAGTTTTCCCTCTAAAAAGGAAATTCACATCTTTACAATGTAATAGTGAGTCTAATTAGTCTAGTTGGTGTGTAATTGATAACTCAAATGTTGGATTCTAAAGATTTTAAATAAGGATGTTGAATAATCATATAAAGGGGGAGATCACCTTGATATAGGTTTATAGTGCTTCGACATTGAAAGAGGAAATAATCCCTGAGTACCCTATTTGTTAAAGGGCAGCATACAGTCAAAGGACTGAGTTATATTATGTTGAGACTAGTTTGGGATTCCTTGAGATTGTAAGGGTTATAAGGTAGTAAATGTAAGTGTATAGAATCCCAGATTAGGTTTTGAAGATATTGGGAGTTGAAAGAAAGGCAAAGTAACCCTATACATTATTTTCCTATGTGCATAGGCAAGGTTGTAAACTGAGAGTTTTGAGTTTGCAATTGATTGTGGGATTCCATAAATTTTTATATGAATGATAAAGTTATATAGGGTTATTACATACCCAATGAAAAAGTTTTGGGGTTTTGAAACCCACTAAAACAAAATTTATCCCCTTTAGTGTGTTCTCGGCCCTGGTAATGGCCTAAAAACCTTGATTCTAGGGTTTAGTGTATAAAATGAGATTTGATTATTTAAAATTTCCAAAAACATGTAATATTACATTATTTTATGTCTTATAATTAATGGAGGTGGTTTCAATACTTTTAGGTAAGAAAAAATATGTAAATGAGGTTGCACATAAAAATACGTAAATAAGGGTTAAGGGAGAAGGGGTGATATAAAAATAAGAGGATTTGTCCAAATAAGGGGGTTAAAAATTATTTATTTGGATGAAATATCCAAATGGGTATCTTCAAAGGTCAATAGATTATATAGAAACTCCGTACATGTTTCATACTAAGGAGGTTTGCATAAATAGAGGGTTAATTGGTGAGAGGCCTAAAGAAGGAAGTATAATTCTAATTGAGATTTGTGTCAAAAGGTTAATATGGGAGTTTTATGGGCCAAATGGGTCCTTAAATATGTAATTATTTTCTAGTGAAGATCTATTAGATGCTCCCAACAGGGAGCTTTACATAAAAATAGGGCTAGTACAAGGTAAAGCTAGAAAGGTGTATGTGAGGGGTAAGTAGACAAATGGTTTGAGTTAGTGACATAATCAAGGATGTAAAGAGAGTGTGATAATAATATAAAAGGATTTATTTGGCTAATATTATCATTATTATTTGATTTCCCAAAGGACTAAGTGAATGAGTTATGAATGGATGATGGAAAATATTGAAAGGAAGGGATATAGGCAGAGTTTGGTATAGAAGTTGATATAGCTTTGCATCAATGGATATAGATAGGACCTCTTCCCCAACTAGATATAGTAGGTATTTGGGCCCCTTAAGTAGGTAGTGGTAACAAAATACTCGACCCCATCTATCTATATGGGGTTGAGGTCCCCTATTTGTATATGGTTACAAGGCTTATGCCATATACATATAGGCTATAGTTTGTAGTCGACACTCTCCCAATAAACTAATGGGATCTAATGGAAACTCTCCCAATAAACCATTGGAATTGACTAGGTATAATGAGATCAATAGACTATGCGATCTAAATTTATAACTCCATAAATAGAGATGAAATTATTATGTTCAGATGGAATCAAGATGGGAATTGAATTGATAGCTATGCCCATTTTGGATATTGATCTTAGAGGTTGAACTATTATATGTGATTAGGATAACAAGGATTCAAGTTCCTTAATATGAGGTCAGTATTTAAAATAAAGGAGTGGTGTGCATATTGATGAAGACATGTTATGCTCGATTGGGAAATTGATAGAAATATATTGCACCAAACAACTTTTATCAAATGAATTATATGTGTGTGTGTGTGTGTGTGTGTGTGTGTGTGTGTGTGTGTGTGTGTGTGTGTGTGTGTGTGTGTGTGTGTGTGTGTGTGTGTGTGTGTGTGTGTGTGTGTGTGTACATCCAATCCTACTAATTGGGATTGACCCATTATGGAAACTACATATAATGGGATATCAATAAAATGTTCAACTCACTATTTTAGTTATTGAAAACATAGTTGAGATGGAAGATGAGTTTATAACAAGTTACGTAAATCCATGTTAATACATCAAACAATAAAAATCCCAACAAAATTATAAATTAGGTATTTTATATTTTCTTACACAAAATCTATCAAGGATGCAATTAAGGCATGTATGAATTTATATCTAGAGTATATAAGATTAACTTGAAATTTTAACTTTATAAATGTATATGGTGTCATACTAACATAGATAGATGTAGTAGCCTGGGTTGGCTCACTACCTAGTTGTGATGTCAAAGGTAATGTCTCCTCCTGGAACACAAAAAAAATACATATATATTATTCAATTTAAATGAGTAAATTAATTTTTACCTTTTTATTTTGCAAATATAACTTAAAAATTTAACATTAAATTTATACAAAATATACCTGCATGTGTGTAGAGACTCCCAATGTATCCAAACCAAATGTGTCTACCAATAACTCATTAGTCCAGACCATATCCTCCAAGCCCTCTAAAGCACCGCCATCATCATCTAAAGGTCTAGTGCATATAACACCACAACATTTGCATGGGTGGGGTTGAGTACGGCCACTAGCTAGAGTATCTTAAGCATATGTCTCCAAAAGTCTACTCGTATGATGAACGAGTGTTTCAATAAGTGCACTAAGCACATACAAAGTGTCTATCTCCATAACCTTTATCACTATAGAGGGAATCTTTAGATGAAGTGTATTTTGGGTAGGGATCATTGTAGGTCTATTAGGTGCATAATGTGCACCTAGTTGATCCTGCATGGAGCCTTTCCCTTGGCCCTGAAACTCACTATAGTCAAATTAGTTTATAATTTGATTAAGGAAAAATTAATGATAGAGTTTCTTCAAGAAGTACAAATGGACCTCATAGTTATTACAAGGAGGATAATCAAATACCATCCACCATCACTCCCAAAAATTGGCCTTAATCAATTCATGTTGGCATAGGTGGATTGAGAAACATTTGGTCGATATGGGAAATGGGGCATTAGTGGTCAGGTCAATAAATAAGGCAAAAATTTGATATTTTATTATATTTTTATTATTTACCTTAGATGCTATAAATTTGTTAGCATAGTAAGCCCTACAACTATCCCTATATGACCTCCATCTATCAATTTGACTCGTTATCAAGTCAACTTGACTTAATACTAACTCTAGGTGATTGGCCAAATAGGTACGGTGGGTGTTTTTGGAAGTAGGCTCCCTCATTCTCCTTATTATTTACTCAATTTCAATTTTTTTCTCCACTATATGAGAAACTATATCATCCTGGTTGCCTAGGGGATCTAGGGGAACTACAGGAGGGTTAGGTAGAGGGTTAGGTGGAGGGTTAGGAGGGTTGGGAGGGTCAAGTAGAAGGTTAGGCAGAGGATTAGGTGGAGCATGCTGACCTGCTGGATAAAAATAAAAAACAAACCAAGTGTAATTTAAATTCATAAAAAATTCAAAAAAAATGATTTAATCTAAAAAAACATACCTTTTCTTCATGGTGACATCATCAATCTAGCGAATGAAGGGTCAAACGCAAATCTTGTAGGCCAAAATGTGAGATTGAAGGAAAAATGTGATTTTTTAGGCCAAAATGCAAATGGGAATCAATAAAATATGAATGGAAAGAATGAGGAGGATACGGGCTTTTTTTATTTTATGGTTTCAATAATGCGTATGCATTATTGAAACTTATAGGAACACATATACATTCTTATAACACGTACGCATTCCTATAAGTTTAAATAACACATGCACATTATTGTTATAATGTGTACACATTATGGCTTGGAAATATAGAGCTATAATGCATATGCATTATAATAATATGTATGCATTATGTTATAATGCATATACATTAAGGGTTATGTCCACAGAATTATCCCCCAACTCCGTGCACATACCCATTTATTTTTCATTCATCCAAGTACAAAATTATATATATGGTCACAAGCTAGGCTTAATTCTATACACATTTTTAAAAATCCATTTTCATTTTTTTGAGATAGTTGGGGGGGAGGGGGGGCAGGGAAGGTACACTGCTAGCTATCCATTTTTTTAATCAATTTTCAGGATCTATTTACTTAAAAAAAATTTAAAAAAAAATTCATTACTAAAATATAGGTCACAAACTAGAATATCTTATATAACTATTCACCAAAGGATTTCAAACAATATTAAATGATGCTTAGAAAATGGTGGGCCACATGGTCATTTATACACTCTATTTTCTTGAAAAAAATAGGAGTTCCTATTCAAATTTTATATGTTTGACCTAGTTATACTTAATCATTTTAAAAATAAAATAGTTTTTTTTGAAAATAGACTTGAAGATATACAATTCATGTTTTTATAGCATCTTCACATTTTGAGTGTATCTATTTCAAATTATCTACACAAATTTATTTTCATAAAATTTCATAAAAATCATGTCCATGGGTATCCCCTTTTTATCCCCCAACTTTGTGCACTTATCGACTGGTGTGAAAACACAACCTTAAAAAAATCAATAAAATTATTATATCAAGTTTTAAAAACCTTAGAATAAAGTGCCAAAGGTTATAGAAAATCAAAACCACATGCACCCACACACACACACACATTCCATAGTAAAACTTAAGCATTTGGTGGTTTTAACCCAATCAAGGTAGGAGGTAGAGGAATATAATATTTATCCTCATAACTACCACAAAAATAAGTAGTATTAAGTACGAGATATCAACCACCTTACTTAGATTTATGATATTCATTCTCATCCTCACCTTGACACCATAGAGGTGAAATATTGAGATTGAAGCGATACATTTTTCCATAAAATACCAACTTTTAGGTTCAAAACCTATAGGTTCATATACACCAACCTAAGGTGAAAATGACCCTCCATGCCCTCCAAAATGTGAGAGCATGTGGTGAGGTGGAATGGTATAAAACATAGAATGGTTACATGATCTATGTCATCCTCTTATTTATAACTTAGATAATTGTGTATGGGAGAGTCAAGATGCACTCTAATAATAGTACAAGGATCTTTCCCGTAATGCCCAATGAGGGTACATACCACCTCTAAGGACACTTTTTAACTGGAACTTGAATTTATATCATAACATTAGATATACTATCAATTATTTTAGCAGTAGAAAAATCTATTTCTAGATGTTCTTTATTAAACATTACATAATTTCAATCTTTCCAAAGATGAAAAATAATCTCAATGTAAAACATGTGAATTTTTTTCTTAAACTTAAATTTTGGGAGCATGGTTGAGTCGCCAAGCAACACAATGTGCCATGAAATGGGTTCTACCCTAAAGGAATTTAAAAATGATTGATTCCATTTCCAAGCCTATTGAGCACACACAAAATAAAAAAACGTGTTTTAAAGAGTTAATTTGACCACAAACTTAGAATTTCAGAGTAGGGATACTCATATGGAGTAATATATCCCCAATGGGTAAACCCTAGTACAAAATGCACCATGAAAACTTGAGCCTTTTTAGGTTTAAAAAACACAAACCACATAGCATGGAATCTTTTTCTCTAGTTGAAAGAGGAGTTGTTAAGTTTGGATTATTTGTTGAGAAACCCCAATGGACAATTTTGGGACTCAACCATTGATAACCTATCTATGGTTTATAACAAATCAAAGGGTAGATATATTCTAATTATAATATTTTCAATATTGGCGGGTGGAAGATGTGGGATCTTTAAGGCAAATGCTATGTAATGCATCCTTAATCCCAACCATCTAGACTTCAATAACAGACTCAAAGTCTTGATGATTTATACCATATTTATCTATGAGCATAGTCCATCATGCCCATGACCTATTTAATTTTTTAAGTATATCAATAATAGGGCAAGTATATTTTTTAGAGAGTTGAAGATGTGGCAAGATATTAGTGTTAAGCCACGAAGATTTGAATTTAGTTTTTGAAAATCATTAGATAGTCATCTTAATAACCCAAGGTATAAGAAATATAGATCAAGCAAGTGGGGAGAGAATATTTTAGCTTCAAAGCATAGTTTAGCAGAGAGATAGAAATTATGGAAGCTTAAAGAGTGTGAGAATAGAGCTAGGAGTCTATTGAGTGATATATATTCATTTTAACCTAGATATTAGAGTTCAAAGTACTCTTATTCATGTCTAGGGTAAGGGAGAGTGTGAGGAGTGTGTGTAATCTCTTTAACAACAACGACTATCAATAAAAAAAATTCCATTTTGAGTCATGTGTCCTTTATAGAGTGAGATTAGTGTAAAACCATTAGAAAGTAAGTGAACCATTCAGATGCCCCCTCATTCCTCTATGCACCATTTCTAGTAACTCAAATATTAATGGTTTTATAAAATATCAATCTACTAATAATGACCTTAATGCTACCATCTTTCCACTTCCAATGCCATCACTACATATGCTCATGAGTTCTAATAAAAATTATTTAATATTATAATTTATTTAGCATTCTAGCATTATTAAAGACTCACTATTTTGATTCAAATATTATCCCAATTATAATTTAAAATTATCATTAATATAAATAAGCTAAGTTTATGGTTTTAAACAATAAAAATAAAAAGTATACTATTATTTACAATATACATACTTCGAGTCACTTATGGGTTTAATTCATTTTATTAACTCAACCTAAAATCCCATTTATTTATTTGTGTGTGTGTGTGTGTGTGTTTTCTAAAAAAAGCCTACTAATATGATGTATGTAACCACTCATAGCCATATTACAAACAAAATGGGGTAAACCACTATACTCACTTAAACATGCATCCATACAAAATTATGTCATTATAAACCCATTGATATTTAAATTCCAAATATACACCACTCATGCCCTAACAATGAGTCTCATAAAAGATAATAAATCAAGTTCAAGACAAATCCCAACCCCAAAAATGCATAAACCTAAATTTCAAATTTTGAAGTGAATAATCCATTTTTTTTTTGTGCCACACAATCAACTATAAATTTATAAGTAATCTCGTGTATATTTAATGCTTCAAAATTTCTAGGGTTATTCCACTTCTACCCATATAATCCATATATATATATATATATATATATATATATATATATATATATATATATATATATATATATTTTGTGCCACACAATCAACTATAAATTTATAAGTAATCTCATGTATATTTAATGCTTCAAAATTTCTAGGGTTATTCCACTTCTACCCATATAATCCATATATATATATATATATATATATATATATATATATATATATATATATATATATATATATATATATATATATATATATATATATATATATATTGAAAAGCTGGGGTGTGACTTTTCCACCCATCTTTTTTCAGTGACTAACATTGTATTATATCTTAATTTATTAATGAAATTGCACTTTTCAATCAATCTATCTATCTATATATATTTAAAATTTCACTTTCATTAATAAAGTAAGATATAATACAATGCTAGTCACTGAAAAAAGATGGGTGGAAAAGTCACACCCCAAAACTGAAACCACACTGAGGTAAAAAAGCATTAGGAAGAGTATAAATTTCAAAAAAGGGATAACCCAAGGCCATAAGAACCAAATATAAACTAATCCATATGCATATCAACCAAAAATGGGGTAGATAAAAACACAAACAATAAGGATCTCATTAATCAACAATAATGAACATGGTGACAAGTAGAGGAGGTGGAGGTGGAGGATCTTGTGAATTTCCTCCCCATACCCCTTGAGTAGGAGGTCCTCATCAACTGGTAAGGTATCCCAACCATAATTTTATTTATTTTTTTAATATTCATCCTATTTGATAGGGAAAATGGTAAGATCCAACTAAGGAAATTTGTCCTATGGTAGGGGAACCAAACTTCCCCCTCCACCACTATTTCTGTTGGATCAATTAGTCCCACCATGGGGTGAGGAGTGATTTCATAAGTGAGGATAATGGATCCTATAGCTATTATACTATTGGCTATGATATATTTTATGTCACCCCCCACACCCATGCCCTCAAGGGGGAGAGTGGTAGCAGGGGAGATTGGGAGGCTCATGGTTGACAACATGAGTCTATAATAATTCAATAACATAAACATAAAATATTGTTATTCCACCTTATTTATTAATGCAAATTAAATAATAAATTATCTTTAAATGTGTGAAATAATATCTAATTATTTATTAATTATAAGTGAAAAATCATGATGTGACTTTCTCAATGCAATGACACAAAAGTTGTAGTTTTTCAAACAATTCAAAATGTTCACAAAATGAATGTTATAGAGTTGTTCTAAAAGTGTTTGAACCACAAAGTTCAAAGTGTTTATAAATATTATTTGTCTAAATATAATAATAATTTTATTGAAAATTTTAAAATGTGAGCTATATGGAAAGAACATATTAGTGAGAATGTTATATAAAAGTTGATTAGAGAGGATCATGGTTTAAATAGAGCACATGATGGAGAAGGAAACTCTTAAAGAGCATAATTTACAATGGTAACTCCTCCATCACTAAATCCATACCTTGTTTATCAAGACTCTAAATATTATATGGTTTTTTTGGTTGGGATTAGGTTTGTTTGTTTACTTTTTTAGATTATTTTTTTCCATTATGTGCACCTAAAGGTTTTTGGCTTATAAATTGCAAGTCTATAAGTCAAATTCTCATAATGACTAGCTATTAATTAATTTAAAAAACATCATCCATATTAAAATGTCATTTCAATTATCATATTATGCATTATTTTTTTGGTATGAGGATGATATGTATTTTGGTATTGATATTTCCAAACTTTCAAACTTTGACATTTATTACTGAAATAAATGTATTCTATTACAAAAGTGTTTCATGAAATATATTTTTAAAAAGTGTTAAAATCCTTTATTTAAAAAAAAATTAAATTGAATGTCCTAATTTCATCATTGTATTCCATGTGAACATAATTATCAAACAATTGATAAAGGCATATTAAAAGAAAAAAAGGAAAAAAAATTGTCATGGGAGCACAGTTCCAATAAGGCCAATATACATAAAATTATGTACATCAATCATGGGTCACATCATATATGATAATAGGATTCAAAAATTTACTTGTTTTATATGAACAAGAACACATCTTATCATTATGGCATGATAAAAGCGTGACTTTATAGATGTAGCTCTCAATGCAACAACATCTACATGTTGTATTTAGTAAAAAAAACTCAGGATGTGCACAAAATGTACTATAAAAGGATGTTATAAAACTCTTCAAACCAATGTGAAGGCATGCCAACAAAATATATACTAAAGTCACTAACACATGTCATGGCACATGAATAAATGTTGACCAATATTCTAGAGATTCTTACCTAAGGATCATATATATTTTGACATTGATAATTTTGAATGTTAACACTTCCTACTGACATTTATATATTATTGTGACTAATTAATTCACAAAATATCAAAAAAAAAATATTTATCTCAAAAATGTATAAATGTTTTTGCAGGAGTGATTCACAAGGTTTCAAATAAAACATTAAAAAATACTATCTCCAAAATGTATTTAGTACTAATAAGAATTTTTCAATTGTTAATAAAAATGGATAATTTTGTTCCATTGTGAAAATCATCATATACTCAAATATAAATATTGATAACTCTAATAGTCATTCCAATATATGTATTTACCTCCAATAAACATGTAATCCTTTAGTAAATTTTTTTTAAACACTCTTAAGGTGAGGATAACACCTTATCAATATTTTGCATGAACCTTTTTTAAGATCAAATAATTTTTTATTAGATAAAGTATTAAATAACTTTTTGAGATGTCAAAAAATATTACAAGCATATTCTTAAGACTCTATAAAACTTATACAATGACAAAGGGCAATGAACTAATGCCCCTAACTATTATGGTACATATGCACCCCAAAGATCACCTATACATTGTATCCATAATACCATATAAATTAAAAGAGTGTGGTGCAAACATAAAATCTCATGACTATTGATATCAAAAATAAAAATCCTTAAGACCAAAATCATTTATTATATAAATAAATAATGAAATATAAGGTTGATATTGCTAAGAAGAGAAATTTATGCACAAGAAAAATTAGCTCTGATAGGGTTTGAGTGAAAACCTAACGAGACATGCATTTTCAACAATGATACTTTCAAGGGAGGAATGAGTGGAATTCAATAGAGGTATATTAAAAAATAATGCAATAGAACTACATAATATGGGGTAGAAGCCACCCTATTCTTGTCTTATAATAAATAAGTGACATGAGGAGGTTTAGATCTGTACCAAAAGTAGACAATGGAAACCATTAATGCCAAGGGGAAACATAAATAAACTATACACTAGAAGATGAGGAAAATATGCTTAGAAGAAAGGGAAGATATATTTATCTTAGAACTATTTCTAAGTAAACTAAAGTATAATATCTACAAGATAGATACAAAAAGGTTGATCTGTATATTCCTTATCATGCAAATATTTTCAGAAGATTTGATTAGCTAGGCCAAGAAAAATAGGAGAACATGTGAAGTTTATGAAATTAAAAAAAATCCCATATGGTATTTCATCATGATTTTTTCAAATGAATAATAATTCAAAATTTTATTTCAAGCATAAATCTAGCTATTTCATAATGCACACAAGTTGGCGAAAGCAGTGGCACTAAAGATTCAATCTCATTGAGGAGATGACACTAAAGTCCCTTGTCTGATTTGGTTGTATGCTCTTCCCCAAGAATTTTGGATGGAATATATATTAAAATAAATTGGGTATTTCATTGAAGGATTCATTTGTAAATTTAAATTTCCATAGACAAAGGAGCCTCAAAAATTTTATATTTATTTGTAGAGATAGAACTAGACCAACATTTACCAACAAGCATAGCCTTCAAGGTTAGATATATGGTTTAGAAGCATATTATGAATTATGAATTCATTCCATTTTGGCATATAGGTTACCATGAATATGATAAATTTGATATGGAGCACCTAGAGGAAAAAAATCCCAAAAATCAAGGCAATTAAGATGAACAAACTAAGGAAGATCAATACTAGAAGCTCTAGAAGAAAAATGTAAACAAAAATTGGGTTAAGGTGAAAGAAGAAATTAACAAAGAAAAATTTATCCATATAAAGGTGAAAAGAAAACCAAAGATGATAAAAAAAATATTTTAACCTATTTGGATTAAGTTTAACCCTAAACAATATTAAATTATTGAATAAATGGAATTACTTAAGATATACAATTATTCAATGAAACTGATTATAACTAAATAAACATATTAACTTCCTATTTATGTAAAAACTTTAAGAATGATGTAATTAAATTGTTTAAGGTCTATTAGGACTTTCAATCACCAACACTAATTATAAAAAGGCCTATAATTTCTCATTTACAAAAACAAAGAGTCTACACATGTCTAGACAAGTCAATCATCCCTGGGTGCCTGTACAATGTGCCACTATATATTGTTTTATGGAACTATCCTATGTAATTTATGCTATGTGATAGTCTTTCCCATTACAACTATGTTTTATATGGATGACAGTATATTATAATTCTTAAAACTGCACATTAATATCTTTGTTATCTTTCTCCTTGCTTCAAACCATAGTTTTCCACTGAAAGACAAATTTAAAACTAGGAAATTGTTTGAAAGGTAATGGTTGATAAAACCTTATCTACCCATTTTGACTAAGTTATATCTACATATCTAATAATCAAAATAAGGAAGTCAAACTACATGTATTTATATCACCTAGTTGAGTGTGTGCAATCTTGTGTAATGTTAGTATGTTGTGCAATCTTGGGTATGGATTTCAACACTTGACACCCTGTGACTTGACCATGAAAATGGTGTTCAGACTTAGCTCATGTATTTCTCATTTGAGGAATTTAATATTTGAGATGTTTTGGATTGTTCTTATCAATGTGTAATGTGCTTCATAAGCATGTGTTATAAACTTTATACATAGGTACTAGATAGGTAAATTCTCGGGATTGATATGTTTATATAGATGAATATTTAAATAATTTACTCTAAATATACATGCAAAATGTATAGGCTAACCCATTGAGGTATTTGAATTTTTGAAACTAGTCGTTAAAGGGCACTAGGACAAGTTTGCACTAAGTGGATAGGCCTATGGCATTGGACATATCTCAATGACATGGACCTATCCAGAAAATAGGAATAGTGATTTGAGGCTAAGATATAGTCTTAATTATATTAACGTATATGGGTAGATACTATGAAGATCATATGTAATAGTAACAATTTTTTGGAAGGATAGAGGTTTATATGACATATTAACTATGATAAATGGAAAAAAAATTCATATATGTGAGCATAAGTAAAGTAAGTTAGGTTTGGTCATTTACACATTTTCAAGTGTCTAATGTCAAATATGAGGCTTTACAACTACCCAAATTTTATTCTAGTAATGGATTTTGTAGAGTAAAATGAAATAAAGTGATACTCAGGCTAACTGTGATGGGTATTACTAAAGTATATATTATATGTTATATTATTATTTATGCAACTTGTAATGAAACATGTATAAATTAGTTATTAATTATGATATAAAATTAAAAACTAACAACATTAAACATATGTGGAATAAACTATTATGGAATGAATACAACTGTGTGCATGTGATCCAAGTTGTCTTTCAGAGATTTATCTTCTAAAGACAATGGAGAAGGGAGATCATGCCCCATGTAAATTATTGTGTAAGAACATGGGTTTAACTGAATATTCCTTAACCGTCATTTGAATCAGATAATATCTTAGAATTTACATTATGCATAACTTTAGTCCTAAAAAACTCCTATACTTGAGTAAATGGAATCCACTAAGTGTTCCAATAAATATAACTAGTGGGTGAGTAATGAGTGAGAGTCTATGTAAAGGTTTTGAATTAACCACTACAAATGTATGATACGATTAAATATGAGTAATATGAATAGTCATAGTCATATAACATGCGAAAATATATCATGATTTCTAAAAAAATGTGAAAGTGCTCAGCTTTCATAGAGAAGCTTTCCAAGAAAATCAAATGACCAAATGAGAGTTAATAAACCAAATTTACCCTTCAATTCTTAATTCCACATTGAATTCGAGTTAGGTATTTCATTGTATACTCATCATGTATGTGCTCTGAGTAAATGGTGGTGATTATACTCATCATGTATGTGCTCTGAGTAAATGGTGGTGACTACCATATTTTTTTCAAAAACTAATTTATTAAGCTTCACTAATTATCTCGATAGTTTTTCTATATCACCGACTTACTTTCTATCGACATTAATATTTGCTAAGTTTACCTCTAAGTTTTATCTCTCTATTCATTCTACTAAAAATGGTTGTCTCTACCAAACAAATTTATAGCTTGAGAATTTAATTTACATGACCAATATCTTTTCTATACTACCAAAAAGTCTTCAACAATGCCTTTAAAAAGAATTCAAAGTCTTTTCATTAAATTCAAAATTTGGAAAAAATAATAATTTTGAAATCCTTTGAAATATATTTGAGTGTCCTTAAAAACATATAAATAACCTTAATTAATGTTGAATGTAAATGCTAAAACTATATGTCAATGACTATAGTCAATAAAAATATAATCAACACAACTATAGTGTATATAAATAACCATTTAAACATAGATTAGATATGTCTTAAGTCTTTAGGATAGGATTTAGGTTCTTAGGATTATAATATTGTGGTTTAGAGCATTTGTTACTAGGGTTTCAATGGATATTAAAACCATTTAATACCCATGAAAATTCATTAAAAATGTGAGGACTCAATTTTATGTCATGTATTAAATGCAAATGTGATGCATTGAAGCGTAAACAATTACACAATATAAGTTCATAAAATAGTTGTAAATATTGAAAACATGCCTATAAGGATTGAAATTCACCTACAAGGATTAAAATTATAGACTCAAATGAATATAAAGTTCATTATTGTCAAATACTTTATCAATTATCTTACCAAATTTAAATTTACCTAATTCTTATCACTTGCATTATTTTTTGACTTATCGATTTTCAAAGAGGTTTAGTATACAAAATGAGTAATATAAACACTATATTGAATGAAATCAATTATTTTATTGTGTATACTTTATAATAAAAAATGTTATAATATTAACATATGATTACGTTATAAATAATCAAGTATGATAATCAATGCACAATCAAACAAGTATAATGACAAATAAGCATTATAAAATTAGTTGGCCCCAACATATGTAATGTTTTTGATGTGGTAAAACAAATATTATACAATTTAACTTTTTTACTAGGTAATTAATATTTATGATAACACAATGATACATTAACTAGAGTCTTTCAAATCTTTATGATCTATGTGTAGCTACTGCACAGTAAAATAAACTCCTTAGTTATTTATTTGCACAAATATTTCACTCCTTGGCATGAATTTTTCTTACACAAATTTTCATAATTCCTTCACATGTTTGTATACTTTCACACTTAGATCACACTTGATTTTAGTTGTAACACTTCACTACACACTCCTCAGCTCACAACCCTATGCACCTCATTGGTATTCACTCATAAACTCATGTGCACATACTTATATTCACTTTAGCACATTCATTTGTCAACCTGATCTGACCTTATGGCTTATTATGTGGCACTTTACATCCAAGGATCTTGTCAATTGAACTATTAGTCACCACCAACATGAAAGCTCAACCGTCATCTAGTAAGAAAGATAAAATGAATTAACTATCATCTTTGTATCTTCTCTTGTATTGTTTTTGTATAATTATTTAACATATACATCCAGTAAAGGGTTGATTCCATACACATTCATTATGTATATAGCATTCTCAATGTATCTAATCTATAATTCATGTACTTTAATACATTAAACCATTTCCATATTCTTTGTTATTGAATAGAAGTTATCTCTTACAAGATAAGACTTTTACTCCATTGAATGTGTTTAGTTTTATTCTATTTGAATTAATTCTATGCATTCAATCTGCACAACCAAACTCAATTATCCCCCTCGCACTTGGTTTTGGGACCCATGGTGTGGATCATTAGTATCAAAGCATAAAATCTCTTTCCTTTCTATGCTTGTAAACATGTGAATGCCATTCAAGAAGCAAGGTCTATCAATCAGTTCTATTTCAAAATATATGGAATAAAATTATATCAAAAGTAAGAAGGATAACACCCAAAAGAAACCTAAAGTAACCACAAAGGTTTGAAAGATCATCAATGATGCACTAGAGGCACAATGCACTGAACCTTTTGGTCACTTCTACAAGTTGATGATATAGCTCAACCTAATGCCTTATAATACACCTCCACAATATGCTCAATAATGATTTCAATAATAAACCCCCTTTAAAGTATAATTTAATATTGATATCCCTCTGTTAGGAGGCAATATCGATGCCAAATCATTAGATGCCTAGATTCAACAGCTTGAGGCATAATTTTTAGTCAACTATTTCATCAATGCTGAGAAGATCACCTTCACAGTACTAAAGATGTCCATTCTAGTTATTCACTAGTGGGAAAGATTCAGTATGCACTATACAAAAGTGTGTTCTAATCGAATCATGGAATATTTTTTTTGATATGTTGAAGTAGGAATATTACTCTCTCTAACACTTTGAATATGAATACATCAAGTTCAAACTACTATGTCAATATAAGGATCAGTCAATGGAGGACTACACCAACATATTTCATGACTAATCTACATATTTCAGTTATTGTATCGTTTCAGTTGTCATTATTTACATTATCGTTGGTGTTCATAGAAAATGGTAGGGCAGGTAGAAAAGCTGGACGAAGAGCTGCTTCATATGTATTCTCTGCTCCATTTTCTAGTTGTACCTAAACATAATGATCTGATAAATGACCAGTAGCAATGAAATTAACTCAATATACAATGATACATAAAAATAAAATAAATGACTAGTAATAGTGGTGCAGGCCACCATTGTCAAAGCGGTGCAACTAATTCCAAATTTCTCATTGTTCAACAATAGAGGACAGTGAAATGTGTTTTTAATTGTTTATAGATGTTGAAAGCATTTACAACCCTTGCTTAATCTATTCCAATTATACCCACTCAAAATTGTGTCAGGTCTGATTCCCGTGTGTGGAATACATAGTTTACAATGTCACTTTAGCAGTTTCTCGGATCAATAACCAATTGTTTGTTTTTAGTGCCAGATAGGTAAAAGAGGGTAAATCAAAAATAGTTCAACATATTACACCCAAGAAATCAAGGAAAAAGCACCCTAAGATGCGTCTAATTACATAGAATGAAATCTTAATTACACATACATGAAAATTCAATTCTACTATATGAAAAAATGCGTTTCAACTTACAAGAGAATTGTCTCGCTTAGTCACCAATAAATCTTGTATCAAATTTCACATGGACATTACCAATTAGTTTCATTTCAAAAAAACAACTAAGAATCTCACACGAGTAAGAAATTAACAAAATCACGAGCATAATATCAAACAAGTTGATTTCCCATTCAAAAACCATTTCCCTATGTCAAACCAAGAATTCCTTGGTAATTTGAAACTTCAATAAAGAACTATTGAAAATTGAGAATAACTAGGTAAGCAAAAAGATGAGACTTTAGGGTAGGCATTTCAAAAAGATATAGTAAACAATTTCTTGGTGAAATTTGGCATATGAAATAGAAGAAACATAAATTCCAAAAATATCTAAAAAACATTCTAATGTTGAGGTTTTGGACCCCTCTTCAAGGAAATTATTTTAGAAACCCGAAGGTATATTTCCAACCACTTGTAAATAGTTACCAAGATCCAGAGCCTTCCCAGTTCCAAAATATTGGGCTAATAGATCACTACATGACTAGATTGGTTTGTATATTTCTAACAAGGTAGTAGAGCATTTTGTTATAGCTGATATACACTATTTTTACATACAAATAGTTTCAGTTAAGCACACTCAGTGCATACATGCACATACAAAGCATTAAAGCTAAAATAAAAATTCATTTTGACCAGCGATTTGATATTGTGATGGCCATGATGCAAACCACCATGGCCAAAATTAACATGGATTTACCTAGCTTATGGCTTATGTGTTATTGTTTGGTACCTATGAATAGCACAATGTGGCTAAGGGTGTTGAAATTGGCTTCACCTACAACTCAAGCGCTCATGGTGGTAAGTTGTTTGGTTTTCTCTTTCACTTTCACATGCAAGTGCCACCACTTATGCCTTACCTATAATGTCGCTGTAAATTACAGTGACAAATGTTAATGGTAAAACAATTGGTATTGCTTTCACCTGTGTAGGAACTTAACGGGAAAATAAAATTCAATTCATTCATTAGTTGTCTGAAAAATCAAAATTTATGACTATTGTACAATTCAATATTCCTACTAGGAGTATCCTTAACAACGAATGGTAGTGGAGATAATAGGTATTAATAAAAAATTGAAATTGTTATTTTTGCATCATACATTAGGAAATTTGATTGTTGTTTACATTTTATTAGGTAACACACATTTTAAAGCAAAATAATAGCTTATGGTGATTACCAAGCACTCATGGTGGTAAGTTGTTTGGTTTTCCCTTTCAATTTCACATACAAGTGCCATTGTTTATGCTCTACCCATGATGTCATTGTAAATTACAATGACAAATGTTAAGGTAAAAAAAATGGTATTGTTTTTCCCCTACCTCAGAACTTAACGGGAAAAATGAAATTCAATTCATTCATTGTATGTCTTAAAAATCAAAGTTTATGACTATTATACGATTCAATATTCCTACTGGGAATATCCTTAACAATGAATGGTAGTGAAGATAATAAGTATTAAGAATAAAATGAATTCATTATTTTTGTAGCAGACATTAGGAAATTTGATTATTGTTTACATTCTATTGAGAAGCATGCATTTTAAAGCAAAATCATAGCTTGTGGTGGTTACAATAGTACCTATGGTAGATACTTAAAAATTGGGATCTTAAGTTGACTTAATAAAATGCCTTAAATTGATAAGTGGTTGGGAGTATGTATATTGTAAATAATAACACACTTTTGATTTTTTTTCATAGCCATAAATTTGGTTTATTTATATTTATTATAATTTAAAATTATAAATGGGATAATATTTGAATCAAATTAGTAAGTCCCTAATAAGGTTAGAATGTTAAATAAGTTATAATATTAAATAATTTTTATTAGAACTCATGAGCATATGTAGTGATGGCATTGGAAGTGGAAAGATGGTAGCATTAAGGGCATTATTAGTAGATTGACCTTTTATGGAAAAAAAAAATTGAGTAAATGTAATTAGTGTATATAGAAATGAGGGTGTAATGTGAATGGTCCCTTTACTTTCCAGTGGTGTTACACTAATATCACTCTCTAAAAAACATAACATTTAAAATAGAAACAAAGATTCTTTTTATTGATAATTGATGTTGTTACATAGATTACACATGCATCACAGTCTCCCTTCCCTTAGATTATGAATAAGACTCCACTCCAATAGCTAGGTTAAATGAATATGCATCAATCAATAAACTCTTAGCTCTACTCTCACACTCTTTGAGCTTCCCCAAGCTATATCTCTCTGCTCTTTTATTCTCTAAAGTTAGACTCTTCTCTCCCCACTTGCTTGATCTATATCCCTTCTACCTTGGGTGATTGACATGACTCTCTAATGATTTTCCAAAACTAAATTCAAATCTTAGTGGCCTAACCCTGACATCCTACCATGCCTTAAACTCTTTAAAAAATACTTTTGTCATATCGTTAATATTTAAAAAAAAATTAATAGATCATGGGCCCCATGGCCTATACTCAAAGCTAAACATGGTCTCAATAATCAAGACTTTGAGTCTATTATTGAAGTATAGATGGTTGTGTTTAAGGATGCATTACATAAAATTGGCCTTAAAGCTTCCACACCATCCACCTCCTAATATTAGAAATATTATAGTTAGAATGTATCTACCCTTTATTTTGTTATAAATCCTAGCTAGGTTATCAATGGCTAAATCCCAACATTATCCATTTAGAATTTCTTAACACAATATAAACTTAACAACCCCTCTTTCACCTAGAGAAAACATTCCACACTGTATGGTTTGTGTTGGTTGAACCTAAAAAGCCTCATATTTTCATGGTGCATTTTATACTAGTGTCTCCTTGATGGGGATAGATTGTTTCATATGGGATCTACTCCCAAATGCCAAGCTTGTTATCAAATTAAGTAGCTAAAACACATATTTTGGTTGTGTGTGAGTTCACTATGCTTGGAAATGGACTAACTCGTTTTATAAACCCTTTAAGCTAGAACCCTTTTCATGGCACATTGTGTTGATTGGAGACTCAACCATGCTCCCGATAAATTTTAATAAATAGTTGCACATATTCTTTATTAAGACTATTTTTCATCTTTAGAAAGATTGAAATTATTTAGTGTTTAATAAATAAAATTTAGAAATAGATTTTTCTAATGCTACCAAAATTACTATTATATCTAATGTCATCATGCATATTCAAGTTCATGTTTAAAAAGTGGCCTTTGAGGTGGTATGCACCCTCATTGAACATTAAGGAAACATGCCTTTTACTATTAGTAGAGTGCATCTTGACTCTCCTAGACACAATTCTCTAGGGAAGGAAGAAGAGGGTGACATAGATGATGGAACCATTCTGTATTTGATACCAATCCACCTCACCACAAGATTTCACCTTTTGCAGGGCATGGAGGGTGGTTTTCACCTTAGGTTGGTGGATATGAACCTATAAACGGTTATGTGTAGGGAAAAATGTATTGCCTCAATTTCACTATTTCACCTCTTCAGTTTCAAGGTGAGGATGAGAATGGAGATAAAAAAGCTAAGTAAGGGGGTTGATATTCCATAAATTTAATGTTGCTTACTCCTTTGGTGGTAGTTATGGAGACAAACATGATATTCCTCTGCCTCTGCCTCCAATTTTGAAGGCCACACGGGATTCCATAAAGTTTCTTGGGATATTTATTATTGATCCAAAGAAGTAGGAGGGCTTGGGCTCATTGACATTAAACTCCAAGGCCTAGCTCTTAGTGTCAAATGGATTATCAAAGGCTTGGAAGGTGATGAAGCCTAGAAATTTTTGTTAAGGCATTGTATTTAATAAAGATGCCTTTTAGATAGAAGATCTTAGCACGCTGTTGATTTGCACAGTCTTTTCATCACCCTTGTTCCTATTAAGATTGGAAGTACTTTTATTATGCATATCATCTGGAAGGCTTGGGGAAACCTTAAACCTCACCTCATCTGGGTGGGGGAAGGGTTTTGAAGTGGCCTCTCTCTAAATTCTCACTTCTTATGATGGTCTCCAATACTTAATTTCCGCAATGTTCCATTTGCCATGGTCTCTTGGATCAAAATCTTATAATTGTTTAAAAAGGGTATTAAAACCATTGGAGATATTTTTTGCAAAATTAATTGGGATTGGCTTCCTTGGCCTCTTGTGAAAGATAAATTTACCCTGAACAATGAAGATGCTGATGTCTATCTCGGGTTGGCACTCAAATCGCCGAGTGATATTATTGTGAAGAGAAGAATGATGTGTTTATTATTCGTCTCGGCCCCACACGGCGGTAAAGTAAGCAGCAACCAGGAAATTGGTTGGAATCCCCCCTCCACCGAACACAATTATTAAATTATTTGGCCGGTCTTCCAGAAAATGAGGGATCTTAGCATGTTGCAATTGGTTTACATATTGTCTATCGAATGGGGGAAAAAACTGGACGGAGGGGGAGATGTAGGAGCGGTGTCGATTTATCCGAGACAGTTTCAAACAAATCTGCACCGTTACATACCTCGTGTTACACACGCTCCATTGACAAACACTGATCTAACAGGGAACAATGAATGCTACGTCCGATGTTGATGGTCTATCTCGGGTTGGCACTCAAATCGCTGAGTAATAAATATCATTGCAAAGAGAAGAATGAAGTGTTTATTATTCATCTCGGCCCCACACGGCGGTAAAGTAAGCAGCAACCAGGAAATTGGTTGGAATCCCCCTCCCCCCACACAATTATTAAATTATTTGGCCGGTCTTCCAGAAAATGAGGGATCTTAGCATGTTGCAATTGGTTTACATATTGTCTATCGAATGGGGAAAAAAATTGGACGGAGGTGGAGATGTAGGAGCGGTGTCGATTTATCCGAGACAGTTTCAAACAAATCTGCACCGTTACATACCTCGTGTTACACACGCTCCATTGACAAACACTGATCTAACAGGGAACAATGAATGCTACGTACGATGTTGATGGTCTATCTCGGGTTGGCACTCAAATCGCCGAGTAATAAATATCATTGCGAAGAGAAGAATGATGTGTTTATTATTCGTCTCGGCCCCACACGGAAGGAATGGGGAATTTATGGCCATAGCGTATGCATGATGCGAAAACCCTACTTTTAGGTAAAACCCTAACACAACATAAGTAATTCACTCGTTTAAAGAAGTGAGGTGATAAGAGTGGTCGGCATGTAGTGAGATGGAGAAACATTTTGATGCAATCCAATTATTGAACGAGTAATGTTGGATAGTAAAATTCAAATTTTAGTTTAAATGTTAGGGTGGTAGTTCCTCGTTTATTTAGGTTAGTTTTTTTTTTTTAAAATTGAAAAGTGTATTTTTATTAACGTAATAAAAAAAGTATATTGTTAGTTATATAAAAATGACGGGTGAAAAAGTTACATTTCACAAGTAAGATTACATGAGTTAAGAAAAAGATTCAAAAATAGAGTAAAATAATAAAAGGGTCAAACTAAGACCACCCAAATCCATGAGTTATATTAACTCAAGTGCACATTAATAAATAAAAAGGAAAAGATAATAAAAGCACTAACACCAAAGACTAAATTAAGCAATATTAACGAATATGGCATCTAACAAAAGAGGATGAGGTAGAGGGGAAGGGGGGTTTTCTCCCCATACCCTTTCAACAGTCAAGTCATCATCAATAGGTAAGGGATCTCATTTATCATCTTGCTACTTTTTCTCATCTTCTTCATGTTGGGAGGGTGAAATGGCAAGAGCCAGCCATGAAAACTTGTTCTATGGAGGTGGGGGCCAACTCCTCCCTCCACCACCACCACCTCTATTAGCTATGTCAAATCCATTGCAGTGTCAGGGTGAATAGTGAGAGCGAGAAGAGGGGCTCGAAGACCTATGACGTCAAACCCCACGTCAACCTCCATGAGAAGGAGAGTGGTGGCAAAGAGGATTTGGAGGTTCGTGACTAACAACACAATGAGCATTTCCTCAATGATCCATGAAAATCTGTAGATAGTGAAACTCAAGCCAAACTTTATCAGTTTGGACCTAGATTTGGTGGGTAACATTAGAAATAATAACTTTGTTAGTTATAGAAAATCTACTTTTTGTTTCTTCATGATTAAAATAAACATTATTTCTAGTTTTCCAAATTTGAAAGAGAATGTCAGCATGGAAAATCTGCCAAACTCTATTGTGTCTTTGAGGAAGCAAGGCGTAGTCCTCTAAGAAAGCCATTTTCTAAGTGAAGAATCTGGGCCTAAAGGGTTCAAAGAGTGTATGGATCCATCTCCAAGCAAATTGGGTGTGAGATTAAAACCCAAAAAGTGTTTAAGGGTTTTTGGCTAGTGACAAGCCATGCAAATGAGATTTAATACCCATGTGCTTGAGATGGTCACCTACGAGCAAACAATTGGTAAATAATGCACCAAAGATAATGTTATTTTTAAGCTCTATGAGAGCAACCCAAATGGCAGCAAACCTTCTGGACTAGAGAAAATGAAAGGATCGAATATTCCATTGATGATTGAGAGTGTTAATGTCTTTGTGTTGAGGAGCCAATAAATTATATCCTCAACAGCCAAGGAGAATAACGATGAAAGGGTGTAGTTGTACGTTGATGCCAATCCTTCCACCAAGGCATAAGAGACGAAACACCAATTTTGTGTAAATGTTCCTTAGGTATGGAACTATGAATCTCATAAATTAATTCAACATCTTCATTGTTCAAGTTAAATTTATCTTTCACAAGAGGCCAAGGAAGCCAATCCCAATTAATTTTGAAAAAAATATCCCCAATGGTTTTAATACCCTTTTTAAACAATTACAAGATTTTGATCCAAGGGACCATGGCAAATGGAACATTGTGGAAATTAAGCATTGGGGACCACCATAAGTAGTGAGAATTTAGAGAGAGGCTACTTCAAAACCCTTCCCCCACCTAGATGAGGTGAGGTTCCCAAGCCTTCCAGATGATATGCATAATAAAAGTACTTCCAATATTAACAAGAATAAGGGTAATGAAAAGACTATGCAAATCAACAGCTTGCCAAGATCTTCTACCTAAAGGGCATCCTTGATAAATGCAATGCCTTAACAAAAATTTCTAGGCTTCATCACCTTCCAAGCCTCTGATAATCCATTTGACACTAAGAGTTAGGCCTTGGAGTTTAATCTCAATGAGCCCAAGCCCTCTTACTTCTTTGGATCGACAATAAATATCCCAAGAAACTTTATGGAATCCCTTATGGCCTTCAAAATTGGCCTAGAGAAAATCCCATAAGAGTTTTTCCAATTCATCATAGGCAGCATTAGAAGGAGCCTAGTAGGAGGAGGAGTAGACATGAATTACCACTAGCACCTTAGAGCATATCTGACATTTTCCTGCTAATGACAAGGGTTTGGTAAACTAGACTTATATTTTTTTATCAACCCTTTGAACTACATAAAACCAAAAATTAGCTGGAGAGGCTTGAAAAATATAGGAGATTCTGAGAATCTTAAACTAAACTCTAGGGAGAATCCACTACCAATGAAATCCCTCTAGCTAGGGAGGTTTGGGAGAGAGAGATTGGTGATAACATTGGGTTTCCTTACATTGGATGGAGGAACCATAAACAAGACAAACTATATCAATGCATTCCATGGCATTTTTAACAACATCCTCATCCTCCTAAATAGTAAGGAATGACTCATTTTCAAAGTGCCCATTGATCAAATGATGGTCTGAATTAGGGAGACAAATACCCTTTACCAAAACCTTGGAAGTATAGTCAGCCAATAAATAGATGAAACGTTCAAAAACCAAAACATAGAGAGAAGGAGCTAAAGGGCAACCCTGCTTGATAGATATATGAATCTCAAAATGATAAGATTGGGCACCACTAATAGTAATGCATGTAACAACACCCTAAAAAAGCATGTCAACACCCTGCACAAATCTTGGGCCAAAACCAAGAGCTTGAAGCATTGCTATAGTGAAAGTCTACTTTATTTGATTATAAGCCTTCTCAAAATAAATCTTAAATAGGGCCTTTTGATTGCAGAATCTGGCACATTCAATACCTTCCTAGATAACAATAATATTATCAAGAATGTATCTATGTTAAATAAACCCTATTTTTTCACTTCTAACAATTAATGGAAAAAGCTGCTTAATTATGAGGGCTAGATATCTATAAATAATATTATAAGAAGCATTGATAAGGGTGATAAGTCTTCAATTAGTGATGACTTCAAGATCACCAACCTTAGGAATAAACTTGATGTTACCTTGGTCGACAAGGGCAACCAAAGAATTGGTTAAAATAACTTTGGAGTAGACATTGTGAAGATCAAGGCCCACAGTATCCCATAGGATTTGATAGAACTCAAAAAGAAAACCATCAACACCTAGTGATTTGTCACTGGCCATTTACATAACACCTAAACCTTAATATCATTCAAGCTAAAGGGCCTATCACAATCCACTCTTTGTGCTTCAAATAGATTGCAAGGGATAACACTAAGGCATTGAGAGATAGCAGCTTCTTGCACAAAAGTAACAGCCTGAGCTGAAAATACACCATGGTAGTGGTGTACAAAGGCTTGTAGAATATCAGGTAATTTGGTAACTATGACTGAAGCATCCTTAATGGATTTGATTCTATCTACAACCCTTCTTGAATGAAAGAGAGAGAAGAACTCTTTGGTTACTTTATCACCAACTTGCCAATGCATATGAGCTCAAAGTTGTGATCCTCTAGTTTTATGTGCCTCTTCAATTTGGAATTTATGTCTCCAAAGGGATGCTTGACTCTGAAGCTAAATATTAAAAGTTAAAGCCTTAAGATCCTATGAAACCCTAAGGAATTAATAGTCTGTAACATGGTGAAGGCATTGTCAAAAGATAACAATTTGCTTACCATATATTTGAAGAAATATGGTGGTGCAAAAAATGGCATTAGACCATGAATCAATCTAACCAATATCTCCAATGGGTCTGGGGGCTAAGTTCTAAATTTGATTAATATGCTCAATAGTTCTTTCATGCTTGAGATGATCAGTGTTGAGATAGAACTATGTTTTGAAATGTCTAAAGGAGTAGTCCATTCAATACAGAAGCAAATAAGATGATGATTGGACAAAAAAGTGTCATGAAGTATAAAAAATGGTCGATCATGAACATGAGCAAAGAAAAAAGGTTTTATTCTGTAAGGAGAGCATGATCAAGATGCTTAAGTACTCTATCTTCCCCGTGTTGGAAATTAGACTAGGTGAACCAAGGAGAATCTGAGTCTTCCCTCCAACGGTGATTAAAATCAAACACCTCAAGTTTTTTATGCATGTAGAACCATGCCAACCACTCCCAAGCACACCAACAAATGGGTAGGTAGCCTTCCTTATCTTCTGTGGATTCAACCATATTGAAGTCTCCACATATGATCCAATGAGCGTCAATAAGAGAATCTCCCAACCATCACCATAGCATATTTCATTCCATGACATCATTGGATGCATATAGATTAACCAATCCAATACTGTGGCTATCAAAATAAAAATGATCCAAATAACCCTACAAGAGGGGTTTGATCCCTAAGAAATAATATTTTGAGAAAGTTCAAGTGCTAAAAGGGTGACAACACCTCAATGACCAAACTCATGACAATTGACCTGAAAGAGGGCATCTGACCAAATAGTGCATGTAACAGACTGGAGAAAGAAGTCAGAGATATTGATTTCTTACATGCAAAGAATTTTCATATGAGAAATTTTTCGACAATTGTTCTAGACCATATACTTACATCGAAGATCAATAAGACCTCAAACATTCCATGAGTAGACTAACATTGGGAAACATCAAAATTCATGTCATTCCCTTCTAAAAGTTGCACGAGGGTTATAAACTGATCAAGAGCAAGCTTGTGAATCATAAAATATCTGAGCTGAAAAGGATGCCTTTTATCTTGCACGTACTCATCATCCCCAGGAGATGAAGGACTATGAAAATGTTGTAGAACAACTTTGCGATTAAGAGTAACAAGATTAATCTCAACATATGATATTTTCACCCCATAAAGGGGTTGTGATGAAGGAACTGAATGATTAGGAGGAAGATAAGAAATAAAGTTGGCCACCACTTGAGGTGTGCGAGAAATAAATAATGGAGCATTAGTAGGGTTAGGAGTAATATCTTTACTAGAAGAAGTTGAAAGGATAGGACCACCTCTGGGTTGGTACACAATGGATTAAATTTTAGTATTACCATGAGCTAAGATACTTTTTTATTAGTGACTATAGTCCAACCATCAGAATTTCAATTATGAGGTTTGGGCTCACACCCACATTTTTTCTTGAGAAATAGGAGGTGTGGGGAACATTAAAGGGCATTCTTGAATCATATGGTCCAAGGACAGGTATTTGAAGCAAGTGTTTGTTAAATTAATATAAAGCACACGTTGTGTGAACTGATTGTTTCCCACTTGAATACCTATGGACTCTTTATGATATTTTGCTAGGTCAATCTCAACACAAACCCTTTTCTAAGGACGTGTTACGTAGAACTTAGCTTGTTCATGGAAAATGAACTGTCTAAGAGGTTTAATGAGTTGATCAATGAAACCCTATAAGGGGAGAGGTAATCCCGAGAATTCTATCTAGATCAAAATCTTAAGCTTGGCTTGTCTAGAGCCCTGAAAGTTGAGGGTCCAATGAGAAAAAATAATCAGTGTGTTATGAGTAATCCAAGGACCGTGGCTAACAATAGCTTTGCAATGCTCTGGATTGTTGAAGCGAAATAATAAAAAATCATTGGTAAGGTTTTGTACTCCTAGTTTCATACCATGGCCTTGCCAATGATTGTGGACACATTGTTTAAGAAAGTTCTCTAGGGAGGGACACTACCCAAAAAATAAGAAACTAAAGTAAAATCTTCAAAATAGCTACAATATTTATCAAATTCTAGTAAATCAAGTATAACATCTGATAAAGTAGTGTCTAGGTTAGAACCAATACCTCATGATATACCTTTGGTACAAACTTTTATGCTTGTTTTGGCACCATTGAAGCTCAGGGTCCTACCAGCTTTCCCTACATCCAAAAATGCAAAAATGGTGGTGGCAACCATTTAATAAAGGGTTTGCAAAACCATCCAAAGAGCGGAATGCTAGCTCAATGCAATGCAATAAAACTAAGAAAGTCCTACTTAGATCAGTTAAGATCGGCAATATGACAGATGGGCTAATATACCTAAAAGTTTGTAGACATTCATCCAACATAAAAAGCCTAAGCTCGCTCCATTCCTCCCTATATAATTTTTCACATCCCCCTTTTTTTCATCATCTAACAATTCTCTTTGCTAGATAATGTATTTTCCTGCAGTCACGACTTTGGGGATCAAGGTAGAAAATTCAAATTTAGATCAATTCCGACATCTAAATGTAAAACTACTTGAACAATTAGAGAGATTTTAAAAAGTTAACACCACTCAAATAATTATGAAAAGTAACAATCTTTTTTCAATAATTCTGACAGGATTTACTGGTTCAAAACGCTTCTTTGATTAGGCATCTATTTATGTTTTTAATCCAAAGAAATGTATAGGCATACTTTCAATCAAAACAATGGCAGGTATCCCCCCACAAAAAAAAGCTATTCCTCATCAGTTTTTTAATTAATTAATTCGAAGATAAGAAGTATCATTACATCAACAGTTATATATGATCGATAGATAAATATTAAATCTAAGAACATGTGTTCTCAAAAGGAAAGTTATAAAATCAAACCCTGCATAAGTAAATTAAGCACATCCTGTATTTGAAATGCAATAAAATATCTCTCACATTTGAGAGTAGAAATGATCCCATATACTATAAACCACCTTACAGACCATAACCAAAATGCTCTTAATATCATAAACCTTAAAAATTCCTCCTCCTCCTCCGTGAATAATCTGTTTGTTGCATCAGCTCGGCAACAAAGCAAGCGGAACCCAAGAAATTGTTTGGACTTCCCCTACACAATTATTAAATTAGCTGGCCGGTCTTTCTTTTCTGAACTGGTTCACTCGGTGATTTTATTTCGTTGCAATAGCTTCCGTTTAATATGGGTATGTCAGGCCTGGGTTCTGTGACTGCTTGGATACAAAATTGCTGAAGTCGCATAAATGGCTTGATTACAAGTACATAGGGCTGGAAGCGTCTGCACAAGGCAGAAAGCGACAGAAGGATGAGCACTTCAGGATTGTTTTTAGCAGAAAGCGACACAAGGACACTTCATGAATTTTTTTAGCATTCTTGGTATATGCCACTAGACTCTGCAAATCATATAAGGACTGATAAAACCCTGACCAAAACCTTACAATACCATATCATATTGGTCCCACATTTACAGATGACCATTCTGACGATCTAGAATTTGCATTTTGAGGCTTAAATGATGGAGATTTATTTTTTTCATTTTGAGGTTTAAATTATGGAGATTTTTTTTTTTTACATTTTGAGGTTTAAATTATGGAGAATTTTTTTTGCATTTTAAAATTTAAATTATGGAGATTTTTTTTTATTTATTTTTTTCCCATTTTAAAGTTTAAATTATGGAGAATTTTTTTTGATAGCATCTTGAACGAGATATGGAGTTTATATGCATTCTTGTTAAATTTTATTATATTTTATTTCTCTTGTTTTATCTTTTGGTGGGTCGATTTTTGACATGTTCATATATCTATTTGTGTTGTGTATATTTGAAGTTTTTATTTCATAATTTTTAGATTTATCATTATAAATCTTGAACTTTGATTTTTAGATTTATATATTTTTGAAATGTTTGAAATTATTTTTATAATAAATATAAAAACATCTAAATTAATATAAATAATTTGAAATTTATTTATAATATTAATTTTTCATTTTCTAAAATCTATAATTATATAGAGCAAAACCTTAACATCTTATTAAAAAACAATTTAATTATACACATATCCTAAAAGCTATTATAATATTTGAATCATATTTTTAAATTATAAAGCTTTCATATATTCATTTACTAAGTACTTCACCATGTATCTATTATTAAAATAGTATATCCATGATTATGCAAAATTTAATTGATTATATGAAAAATAACAATACAATCTAATATAGAGAAGTTTGTATCTTTCATAGGAAACAAAGGGAATCATGTAAGGCAAAGGTAATTTAAGTCTCAAAAAATTGTTTTGCAAGGAATGTATGGAATGAATAATTAAAATATTCTCTCAAATTTTCAAAGTCAAATTATTAAAAAAAATTATGATACTATAAAATAATTTATAAATATAAATATTAAAAATAAAAAATATATATTTTTGAATTATTTAAAATATTAATTATTATTATAGATATTCCTTATAAATTTATGGAGAAAACTAATATGATATTTAACCTTTTATCATTGTTGTAATTTTTAAATATTTGAAATATTATTTGAAGTCAATAAATTTTGGAAAGAAGGAAATACTTTTAAATGATGTCATTTATTGATAAATAATTTTTATTGCACATTTATATACTTTATAATAATAATAAAATATAAAAATTATTTTTTAAAAATGGTTCAAAATTTAACATTGATATTGAGATTTAAAAAAATAAAAAATAAAACAAATAAAAATACATTTTAGATGAATAAAAAGTAATTATAAGAAAGGTTTATAATAAAAGTAGAGAAGTTATTTTTAAGATAGAATTAAAATTAACTTTCATATTAAAATTATTTTAAAATGTAAAACGCTATACCATACTTAAAAATATGATATATATATATATATATATATATATATATATATATATATATATATATATATATATATATATATATAAGATTTATGTTATAGGTGTCATACCTTTTATCTTTCATTAAAAGTAATATTTATATAATCTCAAATAATGATAGACTATTCCAATTTTTCAAAATTGTTGAACTTAAATTGAATCGTGCACCTTATTTATACAAAAGTCAATGGAAAATTATTGAGCTTATATTTTGAATAAGAAACAATATTTGATTTTTGGGAAGGTAAAAATAGAAAAAAGGATAATAAAAATAATCACAACACTGACAATATTGATAAATATTTATGGTAAAAAATATATTATTTTAGAAGTTTTAGGAGAGTATATTTTAGATACATAGATATATATGGTATTAGTTTCCTTTATAAAAAAATCAAGTTTATTAGTGTTAATTTTTTATTATTGACTTAAAATTGAAATGTATTTTCATGATCCTATATTGAAATGTTAGGTTTTTCTAACGATAAAGCTATGCACGCAACCTTGTTATTCATCTTGATGTTAAATCATTGAAGCAAAATATTATAAAAACATATCTAAAAGTCATTTTATTAGTAAAATTGAAAATTAAAAAATTAAATCTAGTACCTCATGTCACCAAAATGAGTGAAGCCATGTAAATATTTAGTAATTTTCAAAATATAAATGGGTGTCAGTTATAGGTGGGAGAGTCATTGTGTGCATGTTGATGGGGTGATTGTTATTTGGAATAACATGCCTTTTATCTAAAGGTTTGTGTACTTATATGACCACACTAAGAGTTTTTTTTTAATAAAATGTATATATGCTCAATACATTTTATCAAAATGTATGTTATGTTATATACATAAATCTTCCACGCAATCTTTATTTTTTCTATATTAGTTGGCTTAAATTTATTCTAGTAGAATTGTGGAACATTAAAGTTTTCCTTATCAAGGTAGTTATGATTCTCCTTATAGCGAGTGATACTCTAGATAATGTTGATATTAAATTAATTATATCTCTAAATATAAATAACATGTTTTTCAGCTCAAAGCTTTAATACGTAGTTTTCATAGGAAAATGTTGAAGAGAAAGCAAACAGGTAATTATGTATAGCTCACACTACTAATTCTTAATATATGCTGGTTGGAGGTGCTATTACTCAAACTATTATTTACATTTGGTCTTTCTTCATTGTAGGATCATTTTAGTGAAATTCAACATTCCATATTAGAGATGCTAAAAATAGTGTTGTACCATCCGAGAAGCCTCGAATGGAAATGGTCTAGTTTTATTCAATATTTTGTGATTGAGGAGTTTTGAAAAGTTAATTTTGGCTAACTTTATAGAAATATTCAATCCAATAAATAAATTAGCAGAGGCACCCTAATAAAATAATGATGATAAAGTTGCATAGAATCATGAGACTGCATAAGTTTCTACATCTTCTTTGGCTCCACATGCTTTCTATTTTTCTGAGCAAAATCTGTTGATTATTATCAAAATTGTTAGTATCCAGAAAATATTTAAAAAAGATTTTGTATATCAAGATTATGAATAATTTTACTATCTATATAAAAAAAATAGTCACAAAGAAATTCTACTGTGAAAAGGCTCCAATTACAATAAATATTTTGATATCTTTGTTTAGATGTAGGGAGAAAAAAAAATTGTAATATGGATGGTAAATAGAAAATCCATTCAAAATCAAATGTGCATATGAAAAAGGGGGAAATAAGAGTGGAAATTCAACAAGACAGTAATACTTTTAAGGAATAATTATTTGTTTAATTCTTATGTTGAAATGTGGGTAAAGCACCAAGGTGGCCTTCACATCACAATAGAAGTTATAAATGGTTTGGATGTTTGGAAATGCTCTTAGATGATGATGACAATTTAAAGAATTAATTTTATCCTTCCCACAATGAGATTGTGTCTAATGATATGGTGGATTCTATCATTAAAACATGTTCTTAATGGATGTACTTGAAAATTATGATAGTGTCGTAATTTAATCAAGGAAGGTAGCTAATAAACCCTTATAAATATTATAGGAACAAGGGTACGAAGTGCCAAGTCCTTTTGAGATGATAGTTATGGAAAAAAAATGATAGAGACAGGTCTGAAGTTATCATGGGTTGTATGAGTCGTTAACTGCAACTATTTAATAGGTTAGTCATCAACATACTAGAAAGCTTACACTTCCAGTACTTGAAATTGGAAAGGAATATAGAAAACCTCATCTATTTATGACTACATCTATTGAAATATACATTAAATGCACATCTCTTATTATTCTACCCAGCCACGACTACTTTGTGTATCCAATCATGAGTCCACTCAGCTTCTTTTTATTTAGTCATTGTTCATATACACTCAAATATTCACATCTATGGGTCACCCAACAATTTCAAAAGTCATAATAAATTCTTAATGGTTGACTCTAGCATTATCCTATAATTTTTTTAATTGATTCTACGTACCTATCAAGAAATGGTATGAGTGGTCTCAAATTGTTAGCAAGATTATCCGCATTATGTGCATTATTGATAATCTAGTTGAAATAGGCGTATCTACCAAATGTAGAAGGCTCTTTAAATGTAGATATGTGGGCCTTTGCTATAATCCTTACATTTTCACTAGCTAATAATCTATTCTCGTGCATTTGTGTAGCACCTAAGTTCACACACACCAATTTAAACCTTAAACAATAATCTGTAGCTCTTTTATTTAATAAATTAATAATACCCATAAGATTTTAAAACAAGGATTTACTTAATTTATAGTAGTCCAAAATCCCATCCAACAAATAGTGAACAGTGCACTCAACCACCCAAATCTATTATATGGCAGGTAAAAGAGATTCAACCAATAAAGCTCAATGAAAATGGGAAGAAAATCAATTGTACAAACCAGAAATAGTGTATTTATAAATCAAAAATGGTATGTCTATAAACCAAACTCTAAGAAATAACTCTAAATACCAAAACCAATTAACAATTTATTAAAAAATAACATAGAAACATCTTTTGTTTCTAGTAAAATAGGCCATTAGTCTATAAGACAATAAAGTTAAAAAATCAAATGGGCATAATATAGGTATTACCCTTAAGATATCCAATGGTCGATCTAAGGTTTTTTATGCAGAGCCAGGTTCCACAACCAGACCTGCATTGATTTTCACCATATTCACTACTCTATCCATTGCCATGGTCCATGTTGTCTTCTCTAATAGAGTCTTGGCTAGAGCATACCATAGATATACTCACAACAATAAAATGTCTTTTAATTTAATTAACTTAATGCTTAGAAATTGTTGCAAATATTGTACAATGATAGTGGGTTAAAAATGTATTAAACCTACCTTCAATCTTTTGCAAAGGTTCACATCACTCCATTGTCTTTCATGGAGGTCACCAATTGAATTTCTATCTTCTCTCCAAATTATCGTAGCCACTGAAGATGTGAATACCACTTTTTCAATTGTCTCAGTATAAGCATAGGCTTCCAACACATTTTGAGTTGCCATCACCTCAACTTCAACCATTACCTCCTACAGACCCACAAAAAATAATCAATCATCAGTAAATTTTTAGTAACAAAACTAGATCTTGTGTAACTGCTAGTTCTATACATGCTTTGATGTTTACCCACATGTAATCCAACATATTTGCATATAGGATCTTCAACCTCTCCCCACTCAGTTTCACTAAATAATCAACCTCACCTACCACAAAAACAAAATCATCAATATATTTACTATATCAGAACTAATAACTCTAATGAGAGTCTCTTTGTATATAAATAATAACTTATCTTTAATCAATTTTGACAATCAAATCTTTAATCAATTTTGACAATCAAGCTTGAAGAAAATATTTTCAAACTAGACACCCATAAAAAAAACAATATTCTTGAGAGGTCTTGTAGACCAATTTGGCCTACAGACCTTAAAACAATCTCCTCTTGTTTCAGTGTATTTACTATTAATATAAGCATGTAATATGCATACCTCCATTCTAGACAGTGGTATGTATAGTGTAACCTATGTGCAAAAGGCCCTAAACAATCCATAGGCCTACATAACTAATAGCATCCATCACACATAATTTTCCCTTTACCATTCCTTCATCCAAATGAAAGAATATAGGCATTTTTTCTCTGTTTTTCAAATTTCTATCCGAAATTTGGAATGAATTATTGTGAACTTCAATTGCGTTGGTGTTTCATGATTAGTTTCCAAACAAATTTAAATCCTACCTAAATTCTAAATAAATAGTAAAATACAACTGGGATCAAATGAAAATTAAATGTGTATCTATGGGTAGTCTAAAACCTAAGATTTAAACCAAAAAAAACCTATGAAACTCGTTTAAAGTTACCAAAAACAAACTCTTGACCATATTATGAAAAGAAGAAAATGAAAATGAGTATCCAAATTAAATGAGTATCAGTGAAAATCAAATGGGTACCCACAAAAATCAAATGGGTATCCATGAAAAGTAAATGGGATTCCATTAAATTCCTATGAGATGGGTTGTAGAAGGCCAGGATGATAAAGCCCTTGTTGATGTTGAATCATGGCCTATTGAATGAGTTGTTGCTACTTCAATCTCACCTATATTTTTTGATCTATGGACAAAATTACCCCTCGTGCAACTCATGAGATGCACTCCTTCCCATTTATTTAAAATAGCCTACTCTTTAATTCCTAGATTTTTACAGTAAAACATAGCTCTATTTTTTACCAATATGTTTTTTTAACGTTGTGCATTTTCATTTTCAGAGCTTCAATCAATCCTTATGTGTAGTGATAAGAAGAAAAAGCATTTTACTTTACTTGAAGTCTAATAAAACATCTGCTTATTGTCTAAGAAAACATATGCTTGTTATTGCTTTAATGTGGATTACAGACTAATATGAGACTTCAGAAAGGCCTTAAACAATTTGGCAAATCCATGCACTGCATCATTATTTTGGCCCCTGGTGGCATTGTCAAACATGTTGACAAATAACAATAACAACTATAGATGGCACCACCACCATTACTAGCTAACAGTTCTAAACATTGACAACATACATTTGTATAGGGAAGGTGGTTCTAACCAATGGCGTGCTTGGAATAAAGAGAAACTAAAAATAACATATAATTATTTTATCCAGTCAATATTCAATAAATAATATTATTTTATTTGATCAGCTAACAAACTTGTATCTTACCTTTGTTAAATGTTTTCATGTCTACTCGCATGCAAAATTATGCAATCTGATTTGCCAAAATGAAAAGGAGTAATAATAGGTTAGAGTGTAGTGAAGGTAATAGATCCCTCCAGGACTAATAACTAAATCATATTATTAGTCTTTCAATGAACATATATAACAAGGATCATGTAGCAATTAATCCATATATTTGTGTTAAATAATATATTGCATTTGATCTTTATTTTATTGAAATCAAAGTAATAATATGAAATAAGTAAAAATAATTTTTTAACAGTTAGTGTGATAAAAATTCAGCTCTGAAACAAATTTATGAGCTAAATCTAGAATTAAACATTGATATAAATGATAAACAAAAATAAAAATTGAAATGATAAATAAAATATGATAATTAACCAATATATACTATTAAAATATAATTTTAACAAAGCCAAATACAACATGCAAGTGATGGTAGCATTGAATATTGGTTTTGAAGATGTTATATAGGTCACAAGGAATCATAAATTTAAGAAAACATATTTTATCCTATATAATGAATGTTGTTTCACCAAATGCAACTAGCAAATCAATTCACCTTTGAAAGTGCACTTCCCTCTATGCCACAATAGGAACTTTGAAACAAGGAACAGATATTGACCATATCAAGTATTTGGTAACATAAATAAAATTACAAAATATGAAAATTAGCTTCTTTTGTTGATAAATATGGAACAATATAATTACAAAATGATGGTAGTATTTGGTAATAGAAATAAAACATAGTATAAGTCTGAGATCTGAGTTCTTGAGTAATAAGATATATAACTAAACATTATTGATAAAGTAAAATGTATTGAAGTTTAGGCTAGATTTACAAAATCCATTCACATTTGTAACAAAAATAAAACATAGTATAACTCCAAGCTTTAAGTTTTCAATAGGCAGTATTGTTAGTAGTTGTTTGTCTTATTTGTGTAAGCAAGAGATGTGTCTATCCCTGTAAGTTTAGATACAAGTTTTCCATAGGCATAATAAGTGTTAATCTTTATAGTGAGTGTTGGGTTTTAATTCTTAATAATTTTTTGGGTGCTAAAGTGTAGCCCCAACAAGCTAGCGTATTGGCCCTTCACACAAGACTGTGGTCTTGCTTGCTCACCAAAGCATGCAACTAGAGACCGATTCCCATGGGTTATGTTGCATAGTAACATATTAGTCATATTTTTTGGGATAATACTTTTATTTGATTAGTAGTTACATATAAAAATAAATATACTACTTTGATCCTAGTGTCATTATTCTCAACAACCATAATTATGCAAAGAAGTGCCATTAAGTTTAGATAGTGTTACTCATGAAAAGTAAAGATTTGCATAGAACCCATATTAAGTATAATAACAAGTAATCAATACACACCTACCACATGCATAATTATCAATTAATTATAACAAGAACATCAAAAAATGACTAAAAATATTCAAAACTCTTATATATGTTTCAACAAATGATATCCAAAATTTGTCACCCAAAATGCTTTCAAATAGGGTATTTATACTTGTTTTTCCCTTACCAAGTATTTAAAACATAAATGACAAGAGTAATTTGCCGAAAAACTCTCTATGAATTGAGAGTCATGGCTTTTTTTTACCTAGTGTCTCCTAAGGACCCGGGCCCTTGCACCCCCTATATACTCATTTTATGTTAGATCCTTGTTGTCATGTGTCTATCTCCTTGTAAGTCAGTGCAAAACTCCTGATGGATAAGGTCTTGGTAACCCTTGAGAATCACTACTTAAATGTCTCCCACTTCCCATGTGCTCCCCAAGTCTTTCATTATTGTTTCAAGTCATATGCCCTCAGGTTCCTCATGGTTAATTCTCCTCTTTTATTGGGTCCTCTCATGCTGGTACCTCTACATCTTTTTCCTTTTGTGCCCCATTAGTTTTATGCCATGGTGCTTCTACACCAGTATAGTTTTGTGCTATATTATTTTTACACTATGTTCCTTCCACACAATGTCAGTTATATGCCAACATATCAAAATACTTAACCAAAAATTTGGGGTCCAACATCACCCCACACTATGCTCTTAGTTTGTCCTAGACTAAGTCTTGATGATGGCTTCTATTAAAAATTTAGGCCCCATCTATTTGATTTACTTTTTGACATTGTCCGAATGTGATAATGTGTCAAGCAGCTTTATAGTGGTTTATTCAATAACCGCTTTAGACTTATTTAACTCCTTGGGTTATTCAAAAGTCTCATGGGCCCTTTTGACCAATTCATCCAAGGATGATTTGACATCCTTCTAGACTTCTTCCAATGTTGAGACTTCTCTGATAACCTATCCTCTAAAGACTACAAAACTAGCATTCAATTGATAGAGATGTGCATTTATTTTCTCCTCCATTATTTCCACATCCTTGAATGATTTCATGTGCTCAGTGTGGTCCCTTATTAAGAGGCAACATGAGCCATTTTCTACCTCTAAGATTCCTCTGCATGGAGCTGAGCCTTCAAGATTTTATTTGGTCATGTCATTCATTCAAAAATCCCATCCATGATGGGAATGACTTTCCCAAATCTTTAGAGGCCACTCTTGCATACTTTGACCACCTAAGTGAAATACTCTACTATACTAGTGCCCCATTCCTTGTCATGGGATACTCTTTGTAACACTTCAAAAAGAGATTCACTAATGTCTATAGCTTATTTTTTGGCATCCCCATCTAGAGGCATGCCATCCACTAAAGTTGGATCTTGGCCAAAAATTATCTGACACAAATTTAAATTCTCAACTTTGGCCTTTATAACCTCCATGATATTTTAAAATAGCCACTTCTTCTGTGAGTACCTTATTGGTGGCAATCTCTTTCTCATACATACCCACCACCTGGGCATGTTTCTTATTTGCATCACACACATTAGAGTCTATAAAATATATTCTAGCACATGACTTTAAGATCGATCTTCAAAAATGTAGTGCTTGCTTGAAGAGGGGTGATATTTTGGGGATCAACCCATAGTGGTTTTAGTAGAGTTGGAGCATCAGGACCTAAGAGGAGGATGTCTTGAGGGAGTTCAAAGTGGTGTTTTTCATTGTACATGTCCAAAAGGAAGGACATCTACCACCTTGTATTCATGGATGCATCTTGGGGAAAGAAGTGCGGCTATAGTTATAGCATCCTATCAGGAATGATTGTTTGATACTAGATGCATAGATTGGTAGATGCATCAATGGTAGGTTATTCTTCAAACCCAGCTGACTCCTTCCCTTTTTTGGGTCACATTCTAATATCTCAACCTCTGCTTTTATATCTAGTGAAGTGATACCGATAGCCATTTCTCTCATCTGATGATCGTTGACATCCCTATTTTTGCCATATGGACACCAAATATCCAATGGTGAGTCTTCAAAGGTGGCCTCCTCCTCTCACATCAAGGAGGGTGTCTTCTCAGAATTAGATTCTGATTCTTCCTTTTGGACTATAGGTTCTTCTTGATTGAGCTCTTTCTCTATGGCATGTTGTGGTATATCCCCTAATTGTGAGGATACCTATGAAGTTTTGGGAGGTGATGGAGAAGGTAGAAGAATGTGCGAGGGAGAAGGTGGAGGTGGAGGGACCTATGGAGGTGGAACTTTGGGTGGGAACTTTAGAGGTGGAGAAGGGCAAGGTGGATAAGGTCAAGGAGGAGAAGGGTGAGGTGGAGAAGGGCAAGGTGGAGAAGGGCACATTAGAAAAGGTTGGGGAGGAAAAGGTCTAGGTAGAGAAGGGATAGGTTATAGTGCTTAGGAAATCCTCTACCATTTTTTAGGAACCTACAGTGAGCTTTTGTTGGCATCGTACCCAACCCACTTCTTCTTCATCAAAGGAGGTATTGATGGGAGCTTTTCCAATGTGTTCTCTACGCCCTTTGAACTCTTATGCCTAGGCCATAACATATAGAATAGATTACGTACCTATTTTCCCATCAATTTTGGCTTGACCTTGATATCTATTTCAATAGTCTCCTTTTATTTATAGGCCTTTTTTCCTAGATAGATGTACATCTTCCAGAGAGTCTAAATCTTCAAGTCAATTTTATCTACCTCCAAAGCAATAGGTTATGCATCATAAATGTGTTTCACCGAGTCAATGAAGTACCATGCCAAAAAGGCATATGATATATTTAGCCATGTAGAGAGTTATTCAAAAGGGACCATCTTAATGTGCACTATAGATAAGTGTTGCTTCACAATGAACTAAATATGCCACCAGCCAAGGTGGGTAAATCTTTCAGAATGTGTTATTCATTCATGAATGCCTCCTTCATCCCATCAAACCAAGACTTCATTTTTATTTTCTATGTGGGGATGATGTGCCCCATCCATGTGAATGAATTATAGCACTCATTAGGGGACTTATTATTTAGTGGGTATGCCCACTTTAGTGATCATATGGTATAATCAAGTATACTTATCTCATCAAATACCATCAAAAGAAAATATACTCCCCATGGAAACCTATACCCAAGTATCTGATGGGTCTTCTCCATGTCCTCAATGATATTATGGCTAAAGTACATATCCCAATTATACTTCAAGCCCTCAGTAACTTGGTGAGTGATGTATAGGTGGGCCATATCTACCTCTTTCTAATTAGTAGTGCCATCGATCTTGGTCATTATAATATGTGCCACAACTTGGAGGGTAGGATCCTATAGGTTTTTGATGTGCATGGTGTGGACCTATTTTTGATACATTAGTGTCATGTCTATATTTTGGATCTCATCGATATCCCCCAAGTCATATGCTATATCCAACCCCGAACATTGTATCCCTAACACCTTACTTATCCTATCAAGTGTGATTTTCATGTTGCACTCGGTGAAGTAGAGTTAATCCTTATAGACACACAAGAGTAGGAACTTGATTACCATTATGTGTCTTCCAAATTAAGGAAAATTGAATAATTGTAACAACCCCATAGCATCCAAAGCATTGAATATATTGAGGTCATACACCAACTAGTTTCTTTCATTCTAGTGCTCAGCTCGATAGTCATTTTGCAACTCAACCTCATTCCTAGGTTGATGACAGTTCTAATCAAAGATTGTGCAAGTGGGTACCTTTCAGAAATATTTCTCCACATGTATCCTACATTTAATTAATCATCAATGGTGGGAGTGGAGATTATTGTGTTTTCTTTGTCTGGCATATCATACTAGTTTCTTCTCTCTCTCTACACATTGTGCTTGTTCTTTAAGTGTTTCTTCTTTAATGAATATTGCTTCTCCCCTAAGTACTTCCTCTTCTTCTATTATTATTGGCAATGAATCGGTCATTAAGGCATTCTTTTAATGTTTCATCACCCTATGAGGAGCTTGAAGGTTGAGAAGTGACCATCCAATGTTCCCAAAAGAATATGTGATTATTATGTCTATGACTTCAGCTTTTGGGCTTTACTGCCCTATAATGGTAGACTTTCTACCCCTGTAACCTATAACTAATAGTTTTCCTTATCATGGTCATGTCTTATATTTAGTCTTATGTTTTTCATGCATATATTGATGCTTGACTAAATACCTATTTATATACTTGTGATGATCGTTTACTCGCTCTTTGGAATCACTATGGGTTTCTTCACTCTAGGTTTTGTAATCACAAAAGTAAGTAGAGGTCAAATGTAAAAATGATATAACTTGTCTTTTTATAGGCTTGAGGGGGTTAAACTAGATTTACTACCCCCTCTCCTTTCATCCATCACTTCTCATCATAAATGCATTTTTAATGGCCATCATTCTTCGACCATCACTTTTCACCATAAATACATTTAATGGTATTGTCATGTCACACCATTGGCATATTTATTGTAACCACTATTTTTTTGAATTAATGACACATCCCATCCCATACCTTCCTTTGAAGTAGAAAATAGTTGTATCCCATGATTTTCTTTGGAATGGAAGTCAGTTGTTGTTTATTTCAAATTTTCACATTATATGGTGGGAACACTCTATCTTTAGGCTATGTAATTTATGTACCTTAAATAACTTGCACTCCTTAAGTAACTCGCATGCCATAAGTAAATTCCATGCTTATGATTAACCATAAATTTAGTTACCTTTTTACCCCACACTAAAACTGAGTCATGGTCCTCCACAAAAATACAAGTACAATACAAGCTAATTCTAAAGTAAAAAAATGTTGTGCGCAACAAAGGAAGCACTTTTATTGAAAATAATAAATCATATACTAATGGCATAAACCTTAATATTACAAAATATAAAATATTTAGAGGTGAAATACAGTTAGAGTTGGATTTCATTATAATGCCCAGGAAGGAATTGGTCATTCAACTTTTGTAATTGACAAGCACTGATAGGTCAAATGCTATGAATTATGAAAGGACCATCCTAGTGAATTCAAATTTTTCCAGAATGGCATGTGAACTTAGAATCATAAATCAAAACTTTCATTCCAAGGAAAAACATTTTATGCTTGATGTGTCCATTGTGCCATGCTTTCTATTTGCACATTTCCACATCCTAACTCTAATGAGCAAGGAAACATGCTTCATCTAGCTATAACAAAGTATCCAATCATGCCTTCAAGGATGAATCCTCATCCATTGTCCAATGCATGAAATATGAAGATATCATACCAAGAACTCCATTGGGAGGACTACCTCTTTACCATATACCAAATTAAATGATGTCTTCTTATTCAGGTGTTTATAGGTTGTTCGATAAGCCCGCATTACCGCAAACACTCTATCATCCTAATTAGTTTAGCCAATATTAAAAAATTATGTTAGTGTTTTTCCTAAGATTTTATTGAAGGCCTCGATAGTTTCATTAGCTTGTAGATAATACAGTGTTGTTTTATGATGATAATTCATGAACTCTGTAAGTAATATGTGAATAGTTTCATTTAAGAAATGGGTACTGTGATCACTAATAAAACTTAGTGGGCATCTAAATTAAGTTATGATATGTTCTAAAATGAAGTTTGTAATAGTAGAATTAGTGTAATCCCTTGTTGGTGTAACTTCGTCCTAGTGCATGATATAATTAGTTGTTATGATGATATATTAGGAACCTATTCATCATCCAGCTAGACTAATGGGGCCAAAAAAATCAATGGCCCATTTTTCAAAAGGTTCTTAACATAAAATTTGACATAAAGGCATGGCATTTTGGTGATTTGGTTTTCCTACGTGCTGACAAATGTCACACTTCTTAACATATATCTTTGCATCTTGAAAGAGGGTAAGCTACCATAATTCAGCCAGTAGAACCTTGTGTATGGTATCCTCTCTAACATAGTGTCCATCTACAATACCTTCATGTAATTCTTGGAGTACCTCAGAATGCTCATGTTTCATAACACAATGTTAGAGAATTTCATCTCGGCATAGTTTGTAGAGGTTCCCTCTTATGAGTTGAAAGGGTGTGGTGTGAACCATGAGTTATTTCTTGGCTTGTGAAGTTAGAAAGTTGAGTGTTGAACTAGTAGTTAGAAACGCTACAATATCTTCCAAATCTTAAGGTACATGAGTAACATGGAAGATTTGAACATCAAGGAAGTCATCTTCAATAGTGCACATTGGTTCTCTAGAATCAATCTATGAGAGGTGATGAGGGCCATAATTAGTTTTTCTAGGTTTGACCATGACAAAAATTTGAAACTCTTAGAATAACATTATCCAGTGGTAGATTCATCCATGTAAGACTAGTTTGTTTACTAGATACTTTAATTCTTAATGATATGTATAGAATACAAAAGGTGTTTCCAACAAGTAGTTGAAATATTTGTAAATCATAGACCATTGATAATGTTTCGCACTCCATAGTGGTGTAATTCTGATTAGTTGGAGTAAGTTTACTACTATCAAAGTAAATCGGATGATCAAGGTGACCTTAACCCAATTATGTAAGGATTGCACCAATTGACATTCCAAATACATCCACATGGACATGGAATGGGCTTATCTAATCAGGGAACTAGAGGATTAGGGTGGTAACCAAATTGTCCTTTAAAGTCTCAAAAGCTTCTTGGTAGGAGCTAGACTAGATGAAGTGCTCATTATGTTTTAATAGTTCCTCTAGAGGTATGATAATCTTTGCTTATCCATGGATGAATTTTTTATAATAAATTATATTTCCTAGAAAGGCATAGACCTCGCACTAAGACTTGGGTGTTGGGAGGAAAATAATAATAGATACCTTTGTTGGGTATATTAGAAGTCCATCCTTACAAATAATATGTCCTAGAAGAACATTGAAAGGTGTAGCAAATAGACACTTCTTTAGATTTAATGATATTTGTAAGACTCAATAATGCTCAAACATAAGTTGTAGATTAGAGCAATGGCCTTTAACCAAGACATATATGGTCTAGTCATCCAAGTATACTTAAATAAAATTATGGATGAAATCCTTAAAGGCTTTAATGGCTATACATGAGAACATAGCTGATGCATTCTTCAACCCAAAAGGCATGACAATATATGCAAAGGATCCCCATTCAATGGAAAATGTAGTCTTTGGTTAATCCTCCTCAGTGATCTGGACCTGATGGTACCTAAAAATCCATCTGTGAAAGTATAAATTTCACACCCAACAATGCCTTCAATTATTTCCTCTGTGAATGGTATTGGTAAAAGATCACTGATGTAAGATGCATTAAGCACCCAATAATCAATGCAAATTTTAATGCATCAATCTTTTTTATATTGATCACCATGGGACTAACCCACTCAGATTCATCAATTGAGGTGATTATTCTAGTGTGAGACATATTTTTGATTTCTTCTTTTATGCATGCTCGTAGATTAGGATTCATCATATATGGCCTCTTCTTGACTGGTCAAGCACCATCAGTTAGTTTAATATGCATCTTACTTAAGGATGGATGAACTCCTTTCATCTCATTGTAGCTTCTTGGAAATACATCTTGGTATTCTTTTAACAACTCAAATATCTTTAAATTTTTAGTGTTAGTCCAATAATTACTTATAATAGCTAATTTTGGTTCTTACTTTGTGTTGATGTTGTGTTGAATAGTTTTAATTATCCCAGAGTAGGGGTGGTTTGTATCAAGACTAGTATCATGAAAATTTCATGTACCATAGTCCATAGGAACATCCAAATGATTTGACAAAGGGTCAAGTGGTTTGGACCCTTCACCCTCTTCTACCTAAAGTACTAGATTTTGTTTCTTTAGTCATATTTCTTCTCATCGGTCATGATCAAAGACTGGTTCCAATGTAGGAACAAGCTGTGTACATGGTTCATTAAAGAGAACTAAACCTTCTTCAGGGACATTATAGATATTCCTCAGGTGATCTTCAATGGGACTAGGGTCATTAATAACTAGTTTGTGCATGGCCTAAAGAGTGAGGGTAAAATCCATCCTTGGATAAGAATAAGATAGTGTCAATTTCATGTTTTCCTTCAATACATGCCAAAAATGGGTACCCATATGTCACTCTTCATGAACATACCATGCTCATGCCCAAATTCATAGAGTTACATAGAATGCATTTACCCATTTAAGACTCTTCATTTCTCCATATTAACTCATAGGCCTCTATATGGGGTTTAGTTTTTTATACTCTGCTATAGCTGATTGATTCCCTAACTCAATTGTCATGATGAAACTAGTGATGCAAGGAAAAGTGTATTGGATCCCACTAGAGAAGTTACTCATTATGGGTTTGCCACTAACTTGTAGTTATACCATTAAAGAGGTAAACTAAGGATCATATATGATCATTGTCAGTGTGATAATATTATTCAAGGCACTAGATAAACTCATAGACTTCCATTTATCCATGAAATCAAGGGGATGTATCGAGTCCTTCTAAAGGTGCATATATCATTGGTCCCTTCATGAATTAGACAGTAATAAGATGGATGAACTTGTGTCACTTATGATACTGGTGCAGAACATTCTCCCAAATACCAATGGCACTACACACTCTTCTAGTGAGGTCATAGTCACTATGGACCCAATAATTACAAGCATTGCTTGTAGTATCAAAAATGGATTGGGTGTCTTTCCATTAGAGGATTCCATAAGGAGTAAGATCATATTTTTCACCATCGTGGGTAGTGACATTATAAATATGGTTAATACTTCTTCCACATTAACAAGTTATACATATGGGGGCCCATGTGTTTGATCTAGGGGAATAACAATGTGTTGATCAACATTATCAAAAATAATGTATCACTTTTTGAAATTTAAGTCTGTGTTGTTTTCATAAAACCAAGGTCACCCCAATAGAGTTGGGAAGTCATCAGCCTTTGCTAACTTGATAACTTCAAATTTAGATTTGAAAGGTACTCCAAGTATATCAACTATTACATTCTTGAAGACACCAATAGGTAGATCACAAGTTTTATTAGCCATAAATAACATGTGTGGTGAAGGTTGTATTGTTTGTCTAGCCATTTTGTTTCATGCATCCTTAGTGAGGATGTTAACTTCAGTGTTAGTGTCAACTAGGATGCCCTAAATTACCTAATCATTGATGGCAAAATTCACTAGTATTTCCCTTTCCTCAAGAGGGCTAAGAGGAATAGGGGTATCTTGTCGATGAGCATGATTCAAATGATGATCTTTAGTCTACCAAGTCATTTGAGATTGAGCGTCAGTTGGTGTTTGTGCCTATTTTTTAAGCCAAATGCTTAGTTTTGGGACAATGTCTTCATCCATCATACATTTTCATAGCTCTTGAAAATTATTATTTATCATGTTTTGAGGCTCTATTACCTTCTACATAGCATTACATTGCATTATTTCTTTATCCTTGAGAAATTAGATTTCTCCTTATAGTTCTTGAACTAACATCATAGTGTCTTGTAGCACATTCTTCTATTGTTGGGCATTAGGATACTTCCTTGCCTAAGGCTCTTCATGTTTTATGTTTTCAATAGGAGTAGATGTAGATTGAGATTTTCCTCTAATACATAGAGTGATAATCACTTGTTGATCTATTGGGGTGTTTGAATGCATGCACTAATTTGGTTTCTCAATGCAAATCAGACCTTCACATTTTTCATTTCTCTCCTTAGTGATTTTCATGTACAAGTTAGGGCATTCTTCTAATGGATGGTCCTTTTTGAAAAAATCACATGTAAGGTAAACTAAATAATCTCTTTGATAGTGGTCCATGGATCCACACTTATAACATGTTCTTGGTGGAAAATTACCACCTCCTCATTCTAGTCCTCTACCTTGAACATGATAGCCACTATTATCTTGATTGTTAGACACATTGGTTTGGCATGTATCGCACTCACGTGCTTCATGGATATCACTAATCAACCAACAATCATTTATGTCATAGGTATAAGCATCGTATATTTTACAATCCTTAGATACCTTAGAATATATGGCTTGAGGAAAAATAGGATAGGAACGTGCATCATGCTCTTCATGGTAGATTTTACATGACTGCTTCAGTACAACATGAATGTTTTTGCATGGGTAGTTACTTCAGTTATGTCCTTCAAACTCATAATCGATGTTCCATAGACCATTATGTGTTTCATAAACATTATTGGTAGTTAGTTTTTCAATTTGTGATGCCATTAAATCTATCTAGGCTTCCATGAAGGGACTAATGCTAGTGTAAATACTTCCAATAGCTTTAGCATAGAGTATGGCTTCCAAAACTATGTGGGCTAGTAAAGATCTTCTAGGATAGTGTTCATCGAAAGGGAAGTAACAAAACTCCAAAGAACCATTATGAATGCTGACTAGAATTGATTTCAAATGATAGTTTTGATAAAAGTGTTTTAAACCTTTCATCATATTCCTATACACTTTTAGTGAGCTCCTATTTTATATCTTTTAGCATGGCAATACTTTGTTTCTCAAATTTTGAAATGTCAAATTCCTGAAGGAATGTTGTTTTGATATGATCATAGATAATGACTACTTATTGAGGGCATAACATTTTATACCACTTATGCACTCTCTCCAAAAGTGTAGTAACAAATTATGTGGCCTTCCACTTAGAACAAGTGATGCCTCACACCCTATAAATAAGTTCTCAATTATGGATGTGTTGTACAACATTCTCCATGCCTCGATATCTAAGTAGGTAAAGCATCATTTCATAATACATTATTAGAATCTGAGGTGCTTACGCTAGTGGTTGTTAAGAACCCCCAGATCCTATTCCTTGAGGGGTAATTCCACCACTTTCTCCCATGCTACTTCTTATTCTACCTCCAGCACCTCTAGTAACAATAATCATGCCATGAAGCATGGTAGTTAGTTGATTGATAAGATTTGAGACCGTACTCTATCCACTCTAAATTTTAGATCCTCTAGGAATCCCAAATTGTGCCATGAAGTTCCCTTGAAGAGGGAAAGAAAATGATAATTTTGTATGAGTTACAATTGTCTTAGATATAATATCCCTTATAGGATGAGTTTATGATTCCATGTTATCTATATCTCAATTATGTATACATAACTCATCTAATTCAAAAGCATGTGTGCACTATTATTAGGAAACTTAGTGTATGCAATCAAAAATGCATCATGTCTATAAATCAATCTTGACTCAAAGAAGATAGAGCATACCTACACTTTTGATTGGGAATACATTTGTTAAGCAGGAGCATGACCAATATGGGGATCCATTAGACCTGTTTAAGGGATCACTTGTCACAATACACCATACTAGGAAGGGTTCCAAAGCCTACAGTCTAACACAATCATGTAACAACCCTAAAAGAGTCATAAGGTTTAATATTCATCTATTCTAATAAACAATAAAGTAAATCTAATCTAGTGCACACTAAATCTTGTGGCACAAAGTGGAGATTAGAAATTTAAAAAATTAAGTTAAACATGCATTAAAGACATATACTCATGTCAATGTATACATAATCCTAATGCATGGAAGAAGAATACAAATGCATTATATATCTAATCTTACAAAGGAAAAATAAATTTATGAATACTTACCTTTGAAGATAAACCCATCGAGCCTCAATCTCTCTCTTGGCCAAGGTGCTTCACAAGAGATTGTTGTGGTATGTAAGGATAACAAAGACAAATTAGCTCTAGGCCACACAACCTATCTATGTATCTAAAAGACTTCTCCACAAGACAAGATCCGTATCTCCAAATAAATTATGGAACCCTAATCTTTATTCCTCAAGTAGAATGGTCAATAAGCAAATGTTAATTCATACTTTTTCTCTTTTATTCTTCTTCTTCTTAAATGGTAGGAAATGAACTTGTATATATAGGCAAATCTTACCCTAAATTCTCTTAGAATTGTTAGCTTTACAGGGTCAACCCAGTCGATCTAGTAGGTTTTTGGGGATAATTCACTAGGTCTAAGTTAGGTCAGATGAAGAGCTAACAAACACAAAAAGTGAAAAATACCCCTAGATAGTACAGGGTCAACCCAGTCGACCTAGTACAATCAACTGACCAAAATGTAATTAAGGCAAGAAAAGGAGGAATAAAGTATGATAAATGACTGGAATGGGTAGGGCTGAGGAGAATAAACTTAGGGTAAATGGTTTTTAGGAGATAAATGTGTAGATGGAAAGTGGAAAAAGGGACAACAATCTTATGAAGCACCAATGGTCTACCCACCCCTTTCTCGATGGACCCCTTCAGATATGCACTTAGAGAGATTGAGACTCAATGAGATCCTGTAAGTTACAAAAGGTTAGTAAATGATAAAAGTTTGAAAATATTATGTGTATACATATGCCCCACTTGAATCTCATCATGTGTCATGTAAGTGCAACACGATATGGTACTTTGGGATAAAACATGATAACACATAACATTGATGCTAAGTAAAGTACAATAAGTAGTAAATAAGATAAATGAAAGGATAGAATTGAAAAACACATACCTTTAACTTACCTTAGTGTCATAGATAAATAAGTAGACTGTAAGAAATGTGAAGGTGTCCAATATGAAGAATACTAGATGAACCTATAGAAGTTAGTGCAAAAAATAGCCAAAAATTGAAAGTTTTTAGAAAATAAGCATATGATAGTGGAAAAGATTCTCTACATCATCATGAATCCAATGCATTTTATAGTTTTCAAAATGAATGGTATAGAAATAAAGATATAGATAAAACATGAAATCTGCCTAAAAATAATGGAAAGATTTGAATTGTGAAAAGTGTTTTTAAATAAGGAAAAAGAGAAGTCATTTGTTATTTTGACTTGTAAGAAAGAGGAAAGAGAGATCTACAGACCAAGAAAGCTAGGATAGTGAGGAGATGACAAGCTAGGTGAGGAAGAGCTCTAGAGGTGGCAACAGGTGCACTATAGGTATGAAACTATGAATCTCAAACCATTTTTAAAATTTTTTAGTGAATTAAGTGTGTTTTAAGTAATTTTGAATTTTTAGCACTTCTATAAGTCAAAATGGAACAAAATTAGATTCAATAGGTAGCAATTAGCAAGATAGGAAATGGGTTTAGAGGATTTAAGAAGAAAATGGGCAAAAGGCACTTTTTAAAGGAAAATGCAAGGGGTTGATAGGTAATATGAACTAGGTCAACCCAATCGACCCAATAGGCTAAAAATAGGCAAAATACACAGTGTCAACCTAATAGGTATGGGTCGACCCTATACATTTTGTAGGTTACTAACCTAGTATAGAGTTATCAGCTAATTTGAAAAGGTTTAGATGAAAACTTGGCACTAGGAAGGGAAAAATAAGAGGGTTGACTTAGATTTTTGACTCAACCAGACCAAAAATAGGAAATTTTTGGTCAAATAATTTGACCAAAGAGCTAGAATGGTATGAAAAAGCGTGTAAAGGACCGAAAGAGGGATAGAATGGCCTGAAATGACTAGGTAAGGGTAAAAAGGATTGAGTAAGCTAAAAATAAGCTAGAAATGAATAAAATAAAGTAAAATTTGTAAAAATAATTTATTGTGATTATACATGACATAGAAGAGCTAATACATCTTTTGTTGTTTCTTGGGTGTAGGGACAATGGATATTTTGGTGACTTATTGATGTTGCATGGTTACCAGACTTGTTAGATAGATTTTCAAATGGAGATAGGGCTAGACTAGCATTCATAGGCCTAGGAGGGATAAATGATATGTGTAGGATTCCCCTCAGTGTTGATTTGTTAGTCATGTTCCTCAGTTGCTAGGAATGACTAACTAATACCTTCAAATGGGAGGTGGATGGGGATATAATATAGGGGTTAACCCTGAGTCCACACTGGGAGTAACCATGAACTAGTCAGGCATGATGAGGAGAAGATCAAGAGGATAGTGATGTAGAGGTAGAAATACTAGATATACCACTACCATCTCTATAGTGAGATGAGTTATGATCACCAACAACATAATGTTAATAGAGGTAGGAAGATCAGGAGAGAGTGGAGACTATTACCATCCTAAATGACCCCATAGGTGATCTAGAGGAGATGATAAAGAGACCACTCATATGTAGTCTGAGATGAATGCGAGTCATGATAGCTAGGTTTAAGTTGAAGAGGTGACCTATAAAGGAGGTGTTAAGAGGTCACGTGAATGGGTATACTATGCAAGGCAATCATGTAGATGGTGAGACTATAGTGGTCTAGACATAGATAGGTAATAAATGTGATTAAATTATTACTTAATTTTTCACTTTGAAATTATGGTAGAGATAGATAGATATTTTGAGATATAGCAGTGATATAATCTCCATCTTGTGTGATTTGGCATGTGTAACTGAGGATGAGGAGGAGATATGGGGGTCTCTTTTGAGGGGAGCATTCCATGACATCATGGATGAGACTCTAAAACCATACAGCCCCATGACACTAGAAGATCTAAATGTATCATCTGTGCCAACTCAAGTGAGCTAGTTTAGATTAGCTCGAGAGGCCACAAACTAGATACAGTCATAGAGAGGGATGATGCATCTACCAGTAAAGATGGGTGTAGGGGATATACAAGAATGGTATGCCTTATAATATGAGATAGTTTTGCATCTAGATATAGTGGCATAGATGATAGAGATCCAGACCTAGTTGGTAGAGTCATAGGTACAGGTAGTGCACCTACAGGGATAGTTAGAGGGAATGAGATCTCAAACTAATCATTACAATGTGATATTCAAAAGATTCAGACCAAGGCCTCAGTAGGTAGTGTGTATAGGCCATGAGATATATATAGTAATTAAAACTTACACCACTAAATTCCAAACCAAATTGAGTTTTTCATATGCCTAGACTAGTCTATAGACTACCTTAAACTATAGGTGTGTATTTAAAATTCACAAGGTTCCTATAGGTGTTTATGTTTTTTTAAGGAACATATATAAGTTTTATTTTATCCATTTTATATCAATCATTCCACCTTAAAACTTTGTTCTACCAACCAATATTTCCCTTTTAGTAGCCTAGCTAGTTTATTGACTGTGTCACCTATAAGTACTCATTTAGAGAATCAAGGATCTTGTAGGTGGACATTTTCTTGTTTCAAAATTGTGATCTAGTAGGTGGACACTTTCTTTTTTCAAAATTGTGATCCACTCCCTTGGTTCCATATTAAATTTATTATGGCCATTTCACCCTTGAATTTTATTTATTTCCTACCATGATACCATACAACCATGCTCACTATCAACACACCTAAGTTTGCAAGTTATTGTGATTAGCTAGAGAAGTTTTATATGATTGTATATGTTGTATCAAATTAATGGTATATATATATATATATATATATATATATATATATATATATATATATATATATATATATATATATGATGGATCATTTTTGGCATATTGATTTTGGTCATGTTTGTTTGTCATTATGATGATTGTGTATATGTTATAGGAAATATATGAGATGTAGTTTATTTTCTATCATTATATAGGACAAATGCATGGTTAAAAATAAATAGGCAAAAAGGGATTTGGTGAAATATAATCAATCATAAAAATGTACTACACACTATTTCAAGCTGGGAAATATGTAATAACAGGAAATGACTAGGTATAAAGAACCAAGGGATGGTAAAACAAGATGGTAAAAAGAATTTGTTTTTAAACCAAAGTTAAAGATTTTTGCACTAAATTAAAACAAGTAAAATCATACTAAATCATGTTGGGAAGTATGAAAACAATGTAATAAAATGGAAGGTACGAAAAAGGCACAAATAGGAATAAAAACAAATTAATTAAGTCAATCAATCATACTAAATCATGCTAGGATGTATGAAAGAAAAACAAAATTGGCCAAAGCTTGGTCTTAAATTTATCACACTAATTCAAGCTGGGAAGTATGAAAAATTCAATAAATGGTTGTAATCTTACACGCACTCAAAAAATAAGAGGATAAAAAGGTGAAATAAAAATTAAGCATAAAACATATTAAATCAAAATGGGAAGCATGTAAAATGATGCATAACTTCATAATCAATAAAATCTTATCTCATATTTGACACATAATTTAGATGGTGACTTGGGTATTGAAAAAAATTGTGAGGAGGTTCAGGTCCTATCCACAGTCTTACACTACAACTTGATAAAGAGAACACCACTAGGGTGGCATAAACAAGAAAAATCAGGTAATAAAAGGATGTAGGTAATAGGAAGTAAAAGATGGTAATTTATGAATAATGTCAGGTCCTATTTACAATCTTAAAAATTAGCTCATGAATCAAATCCCAAAGGGAGTGATTAGTAGATAAAATAATATTTCTCAAGAGGAAATATAAGGGATATAAGGGTAAAAAATGGAGTGTAAAAATCAAGACTTAGGCATCTTATGAGAAGAGCTTAGGAGGCATGAGACATACTAAGGATATAAAAATACACTAAGTGACTAGTGACCATCGATGTATAAAGGAAATTTTCTATAGACACAAAGCTTTATAAGAAAATAAGTGTGCTACTAAGATCAACTCATGAAGGTAGATTGGTATGAGGAAAATTAAAATGGGCCTACCTTCCCATGACGTGTTCCCCATTCTTCAGGACCCCTTGTAGATCTGTCAATCTACTACAAAGATTGGGTATTGAGGTGAGAAAGTAGGTAGCACTAAAAGATTTTTTAATTCTCCTTTTCTAATATACTATCTTTTCACACCCCAAAGGACCTTGGCTTTATCATGAGGATAACTATGGAGTTTAATCTTTGACTGGAATAAGAAGCTGTGCTTTGAATCATGTCTTTTAATGTGATTAGGCTTTTAAGAATATTTTTGCCTTTTGATATCATTAAATTTTGTTTAAATGATTTGGATTTTAACTTTCTTTTGAAGGATTTTTAAGATTCCTCCTCCATACATAATTGTAATTTCCAATCATGAGACAAATAGTGATACACATGAATGAGTTGTAGGCTAAGGCTGAAGGAAGCTAAGTAACCAAATACAAAGACTGACTAGGACACTTAGGCTTAACAATGAAATAGTATGTGATCTGAAGTCTCAACCATGTATATTCTTAGTTTATGGAAAAATGAATAAGGAAAAAAAGGAGATATAAGGTGGACCGATATAAAGGAGATAATAATGAGTTTTTTTTATAGTAACTAGTCACATGGTAATAGGGAGATAATAACCAAAGGGAATAGGATTTGTTAACCAAGTCATCATGACAAATTATATGTGAAAAATAAAGATAAGAAAGAAAAACAATCATAAAGATACAAGAAAGAGAGTTTTGATAAAAACTCCAAGGGAAAAGGGAAAGCAATGACAAAGAAAAGATAATCATATGCGAATATAAATGACAATGTAAGCAAGATATAGTACAATAAGTAAGATCATGATATAAGATAAGCATAAATTTGGCATAGTTTTAAATGATATAAAAAATAGATAAAAATAAGATTAGAGCACACTTCCAATCCAAATATAACTATGAAATCACCATGCATGTGCTCATAAATACTTGTAAATCTATCCACACACGTTATCCAATACATCAAATAAGTCTCTATGAAGTTGTATACAAACTACTGCTAATGTTTCATCAATATTTAATGAATACTGGGAAAATAATTCTCTTCTAATATCCTCAACTAAAAAATTAGGAATACTCAATGGATCATGTTAAGGACATAAATCAAGTAGAGGATGGTTAAGAGAATGGATGGGATCGAGATTTACTAGAGATGTAGGAATCATCGGTGGATAAAGATCCACAGTAGAGGGAGGATTTATGGGTGGAGGAACAAAATATGATGAAGGGACCACATGAGGGGATGGAACCACTAGAGGTAGAGCCATGGGAGAATAAGGAGAAAACTTCTTGTAAGAATGACCTATGGGAGGAATAGAAGAAGGTTTGGGAATGACTATAAGATGATCTTTGAGATGTTATTGGAGGATACAACAATGATCAGTGTGATGTGTGTCACATATATGTTACATAGACAATATACCTCACCATATTTAGGCATGTAATTAGGAAGTACCTTTGGGGAGGTATGGATTTGTCTAAGGATGGAGAAGAAAGATTCAAAGTATCAATATATTGTCACAACTTATGAAAATGGTTAAAAGAATGATTATCTGTCCCATGAAAGCAACAAATATGCTTTTGAGTGGTCTTAGGAGAATCACTCATAGGAGGTGTAACAAGAGTGTAAGACATTGGAGAGGACTCATCAACCCATTTCATGGGAAAAGGAGCAGGAGCCATCTTAGGCAAAGGAAGCAAACCATCAAAGGAAGATGATGATGAGGAAGGAATGGAACTAGGCTCAATGGAAGGAGCAATCGGATGAGAAGAAAGGATAGGATCAACAACAATAGGAGTGAAAATAGGGTCAATTATAGTAGGAATAGTAGTGGGCTCTATTGAAGGAGGGGTGGGATATATAGAAGGTATAAGGAGGGATGCACTAATCTCAGGAGTAAACAAATGATGAGAGTTAGGGAAACTAAAAAAGTGATAAGTTCTAGTCATAGCATGATCCATGAGCATTATCCCAAAATGCTCTTCAAAAATTGGATATGTCAATGCCAACTCTACCCTACAATAAAGGGGAAAAATCCAAAAATCAAGAATAGTAAATGAAAGATGAGAAGATACATGAAAAGAGTCAAGTAAAGAATAATGGTAATGGATAATCTTGACATCACGATCTTAGACAAATTTGTCTAAGAAAGGATCATCTAAATAATAGCCATTATCATAATCTGAGTTGTGAAGATCAATGACACAAGTAGGGATGACCTTGTAATCCAAAGAAGCATGGTGAATAGAATGCCTAGTATTGGTCAAGACTATGGTAATGTCATCATAAGGAGGATTGCAAGATTGAGGTTGCAAGGAATCAGGAAGATGCAAGATGAGATGAGGTGAGGGATCATAAGTTTTGATCTTTATATTAATCTCATCGAGGTCATCATCATCAGAATCTAACAGGTTGGGAGTAATGTTCCCAATGAGCTCAAGATGTCCATTGTAACCATAGGTTGAATTGAATATAAAGTTAAGATGCTAAAACTCACCAAATAGAATGATAGGCAAAGGCTCAAGAGTAGGAATCTTGAAGACACCATGATCCTAGAATTATTCAAAACTCTAAGGGTTAGTGTCACCCTAAATCCAAAAATGGATCCATTTTGAGTAAATTTAACATATTGGCAAGCAAAAGAAGTAATGAATCTCATATAGTGAGTCCATGGCCTACCAATCAGGATGTTATAAGAAAGGGGGAAGTTAAATATCATCACCTTCATGTGAATGATGACAAGTGGGATGGTAATGGGAATCCACACACAATTGAGAGGAGGCATTTGCCTTCTATCGTAACCTTGGCAAGTACTACATGTAGACTTGAGATTACATTCAAAATATCCAAGGGTCTTAATGAAATCAAGAGAAGAAATGTAAGTGATATACCTCTCATCAATCAATGTATGCTTAACTTATATATCACCTATTTAAATGCTAATTAACAAAGGAAGATCATCCACATGAAACAGAATCTCATCAAGAATCATAGATGTGATAAGAAATCATAAAGAAAAATAAGTGTCTATAGATTCATCAACATTGATAAACATCTCTTCACATTATTGTAATATACTATCCTCTAATCTAGATAAAGTTTCTTCCCATCCTTCTAGGGGAGGAAGAGGGACATTCATCTCGAATAATAGTTGCATGAGATGGTTTCTATGGGATGGAGATGTCCTCATAAGTTTAAGAAACAAAATATGAGATGGGAGATTAGTGAGCTCTACAATGGGATCCCATTCATCATAACCCATAAATATGTTGTTATTTATAGGTGTGTAATGGTTAAGGAGGTCCTCAAAAGGAGGAGTCAAAGTGCATTGAAATTTATGTTGATATGAAGAATAAGGTTTGGAATAAGGTTGTAAATCATGTTGTGATGATAAAGTAAATGATTCAGATTGATTTTGATATTTTTTATAAGAAGTGTTAGTAAAAAATTGATTATCATTAGTTTTGGAAGATGACATAAGAGTGGTAGAAATGGAATGGGATGTGTTATCCAAGGGGAGATCAAAAATTGGATCATTAAAATTTATAATATCTTCTTGCCCCAACTCATTTAAATCAGTTAGAGAAGAATCCAAGATAAGATGGTATGTTTGAAATGAAGGGGGACTATAGATAGGTTTAGGGTCAATTAAATCCACCACCCTTCACATATTAGTCATGCTAACCACATTCTCTTAGGAAGTTGGTTCAACAAGACTTTATATGTTATTGATGTAAGGGGTGGGCGTGTCTTGATTATCTTAGATAGGTTGATGATTAGGTAAATTATCTTTGTAGATAGCCAAATGAGCATTGGCTTAATTCAAGGATTAAGTTTTTTCATGTGATTTATAGTCCTTTAAATTAATATCATAGGCTTGTTGATGCTTATGGAAGATGGAATCATGATCAAAATTAGGGCCAAGAAGAAAATCCATAGCTAAATTGTGAAGCTGTCTACATGTTTTATGAGAATGACCCTAACTAGAATCAAAACAATAAAACTTGTTAGGATCATACCAAGATTTCATAAGTTGAGTAGGTTCAAGTTATTGTGGAAGAGGCCTAGGTAGACTCTTAAGTAGTTCAGTTGAGGATAGAGGTTTGTAGACATTAATGTTGTTTGGTGAAGATAAATGAGGATTAGTATATTATTGAGAAGGGGAAGTTGCTTCCAAAGAAGGGGTAGGAAAAATAGCTTAAACATTGTTAATGGTGTCATAAGAATTTGTAACACCATCATTAATGACATTGCAATTTTTATTTTTGAGTAAGAGATGAGGACCCACAGAAGGTTGGGGTGGCTTGAATTGATGCATTAAGAAATCTTATCTTTTATCTTGGTTGATAGCTTCTTCCAAAGTACGTGGAGAAAGAGTGTAGACTCAATATTTTAATTTAGGGAAGAGAATATTGATAAAGAGATGAAAAATATTGTCATCAACCATGTTATGTTCACATTTTTTTAACAAAGTCTTCCATCTCTTAACAAAGGCTTGAGCGGTTTCATTTTCATGTTGTTTACAATTGATGAAGTGGTCCAAAGTGTTTTCAGTAAGATCATTAGTTTGGAATTTTTGTACTAAAGCATTCACTAAGTCCTCCAAACTATAAATGGAATGAACTTTAAGTTGATTTTACCAATCCAAGGCATCACCAATGAGGGTTTTATCAAAGAGCTTGGTAGCAGCAATGGTGTTCAATTTGACCCAATCCTTGTAAATATTTCCAAATGTTTTAATAGGAAGGGTAGGATCGGTTGACCCATTATAAGAAATTTTAGGTGTTATACCTCCTATGTCAACAATTTGAGTAGTGAGAGGTTCATTTTTTAGATGTTTGATGGGTTTATTGACTAAAGGAGGTTGAGGAATGAGATTGCCTTGAGAATATTAAAGAGGAGGTGGGGGAAAATTATAGTTATGTGTGCCCTAAGGCATTGGTTGAGGATGGGATTGAAGATTAAGAAGGTGGTTTTGCATTCTCATCATTTTATTTGTGTTATGTGATTGAAAGGTATTCATTTGATTGAGAGTTTGAAATAAAATTTGATATGTTTGATTAACATTATTAGAGGCATTAGAACTGGTATTTATGTTGGTATTAGTCACTTGAGTACCAATAGTGGTGTTTATATGAGCTTGATAATAATTATGAGAATGTGAGGCACTAGTGGCAAAAGTTGCTTGTGTAGCAAAAGATGGACTAGTGAACGGTTGAGAAGAGGAAGCACTAAAATCATGATTGTCTTGGGTAGCAAATGATGTACTAGTTAAAGGATTAAGGATAGTGGATCTTATGAGAGACCCATTAGATGTAGAACCTCCATGTTAGTTAAGATACTAGGCATGGAGGTAGAATAGGTTAGAGAAAAAAGAGGTCATGGTATACGAAGAAGTCAAAATAGAAGGAAGAGGTTGATAAGCAAAGAAATCAGCACCCCCAAATCCAATTAAGAATGTAGGAGTAGGTGAATGAGGCTCTTTGGTTTGACCACTAATCATGAGGTTATAGATGGTATAAGGATCCTTTCCTTGATGTTGAGGAAATTTAGAGATAAAGAAGACCATTTTGGGACTATACTCTAACTCAGGTTGGTCCTCTAAGAAAAGAGGAGGATTATGTTGTAAAAAGGTATTAGGAGGGGTCCCATAGTTCATTTTGTGAGTGGAAATATGAAAATTACTAGCATCCAAGAGAGGAGCCTTGCTCTGCCTATTGGATACCCTATGAGGATTGGTAAAGTTCATCATGTCTATTGACTGTAACTCGGTGTCATCACCCAATAGAAAGTCCATGATGAAGAAAAAGGAAGATAGATGAGAAAGCAAAGAACCAAGAGGTGGTATAAATATTACAAGGTCAACTAGGTCAACTTACCATAGAAATAGGGACTATAAATTATATAGGTTTGATTGGGTCGATCCAGTATAGTGAAAAGAGGCTAGAAAAGGTAAAGGGTTAACTAGGTTGACCTAGCATAGTAGATAGGGAAAATTAAAAAAATTATAACAAATTGTGAAATGAAACAAGCTAATTTTTTCAAGTAATGTAAAGAAGTAAGTACTAAAGAGAAACAAGCAGTCAATTGGATTAACATTGTCTAATCCAATTGAAGCACACAAAATAAAACTTTTCAGTAATGCTAGCTAATGCAATTTTTTGCATACATAATTGAGTAAAGATCAAACAATCAACTTGAAAAGTAAATAGCTAAATATTTGGTCAACCTAAGATGTTTTATTAGATTATTAAGAATGGGTAAGTGCACAGAGTTGGCGGACAATTTTGTGGACATTTTATGTTAAAAATTGATTGCATTATTTAATTAATGCGATCACATTATTTAAATTATGGACCAGTAATTATCAAGCCATAATGTGATTGTTTTAATGTATAACATGATCGCGTTAATGCATAATATGATTGTGTTAATGTATAACATGACTGTGTTAATATATTGCATGGTCACATTAATAAATAACATGATCACATTAATATGAAACAAAAACATGATTGTGTTACTATTATTTTGCATAATTAAACAACTCAAGTGAATGTTGGTTAATAGGTAGTGCAATCACATTATTAATTATGTAATCACATTATAGATAATGTAATTGTGTTCCTATTATTTTACACATAAAATCATGTGGGATTTGCACATGAAGGCAATTGTGGCTAGAAGATTATATTTACTACTCTAAATGTTAAGTATAAGTTTACATTTATACTTAACATAGAGTAGTATACTTAACATAGAGTAGTAAATATAAGCTTTTATCCATAATAAATGTAAACTTATACTTTAAATTTATTTTAATAAATATAATAAATTTGGATCACTTAGCATCTAATAGATTTGGTCTCATAGATGCATGCCTTATGATGTGACAAATAATTTTTCAAAATCCAATCAGGGTAGTACTTAAGCATTTTCAAGGTCTAAGTATTAAACCTAGGGATTTCAAGACATAATTTTTGCAATTGATGTCCATTATTGGTAAACATATAGTCATTTTTTAGGTTTTTTTGCATTTCAAATTAATTCTTAGCATTTTTAGGAGTCTTAAGTTTGTCAAAATTGAAGTTTTCAAACCACTCACTTTGAAATTGATGCAAAGTGGTATGATTGGGGTATCATAGGTTAGATTGATGACCTACGCACATCAAATGACCACTTTGTGTTAATTTCACTTGTTCATCACCCCTCCCTCATCCCTGATCACTTCTTAATCATGCCTCATCACCCATAATCACTCTCTTATCATTATTAATTATTTTTAATCACTCCCTCATTGAACCTCACTATCCCTAGTCATCTCTAATCACTCATTCATCATCCCTAATTACTCCCTCATTGACCCTCACTATCCCTCATCATTTCTAATATCTCCCTCTTCATCCCTCATCATCCATAATAAATTAGGGTCAATTAGCATATGATAGAGTTGGTCTCATTGTTACACACCTTATAATGTGGAAAATGGTTTTTCAAAAACTAATATGGTCAGTACTTAGACATTTTCTGGGTCTAAGTATTAAACCTAGGGATTTCAGTACATAAATTTTGCATTTGATTTCCATTTTTGGTAAACATATAGTCATTTTTTAGGTTTTTGTGCCTTCTAAATTGATTCTTGGAATTTATAGGAGTCTTAGGTTTGTCAAAATTGAAGTTTGAAAACTACTCACTTTGAACTTGATGTACAGTGGTGTGATTGGGGAAGTATAGCTCATATTGATGACATGCACACATCAAATGACCACTTTTGTGTTAATATGACTAAAGTAATATAAGATGTTATAGAATATAAAATTAATGTAAGGAGTTTGACCATCTGTTGATTTTATACATTTTATTTAATGTGAAAATTCGTGATGAAATAATGGAGTGATTCCTAATGGATTGGTCTCATGATGATACACTACAACTTGTGCACTTGAGGGATATTAGTCTCATAAAAATTAGATATCCATTTAGATATGAAATATATTTAGATTTTTGGGAGCATTTTATTTATAAATCTAGTATAGAATCAATTTTTTTTCTTATTACATAAGGTGGAATCAAATCCATTCAAGTAGAAGTGAAAATTCAAAGGACTTCAGTTATATGAACATTTTTTATTTTTAAGTTACCAATTGAACATTTTAAGACTTTATCTATTCCTTTATCATGGCATAAATCCTCCATAGTATACCCCAGTATCCATAACACCTCAAACTTTTAGGTTTTTACCTTCATACACTTAGGCCTATAGGTGATGTTTTGGACTTTTTAAATGTTGGGCATCATTAAAATAGGATTATTTAGACAACCTTAGTCTTGTAGGTTGTCATCATGCCTAAGACTCCTTTTATGTGTTCTATCTATATTGAACTTGATTAAATAATAATAGCATTATAATCAATATACCTCACCTTCATAGTCCTATTCACATTCTATTAATCATACAATATGCCTGATTAACCCATATTTTGTTGATTATAACCATATTTTATCAGACAAGCCTAAGGAGACCATCTTGATTTGTAAATAGGTTTAAACCCACTCTCATGTATCTTTGTGATGAACTTATATGACTTGTACCTAATTTATGTTATCCTCATGATTTTTAGGAGTTCAATTCCCACTAAGAGAACACACTTGAGCCATTATTGGCTTCTCCATAGTCTCTCTACCCTATGTGCACTTGCTTACATGATTGTCCCTCCTCATTAGAGGCATATTACCCTGAACGGTTTCAAAGACCTCCTAAAATGATGGATACCAGCTGAGAGATAACCTAAGGATGTTAGTAGGAGGAATTAATAATTTATTTAATCTACTTGAAGATCACTTGGGGTGAGAAAATCCTTAAAAATGATGAAACCTTGCATGTGACTTATCATCTAGGCCTATAACTCATTCACAATGAAGGTTTCTCTCTCTCTCTCCTCTTGGCACATGCCACGTAGTGATCAAAAGTATTTTTTAAGGAATATTAATTCTCATGGTAAACCCCTACATCTACCATTTATATCATTTAAACTCAAAGATGTAATGAAACCATCCAAAACTGACCCTATGTGGATGGAAAGCGAAATTATGACTACCTAAAATCTTAATGATTATTCATAAAGGAGTGACCATCAATCTGATAACTATGGCCATGTAATTTAAGGGCATAAGTACCCTTATCAACCCCCAATAACATTCCTTCTAAGTCTCTCTTCTTTACTTACTAAATGAAAACTATTGACTACTTTGGAGTTGTCAAGGAAGTTGAAAAGAGAGATAAGTAGTTTTTGACTTTGGTTGGTCCTCAAACTCACTCCAATGCATGAATTTATACTTGAAGAAGATTGAGGGAGTTTTTAAAGTCTTTTTAGATGTTCTTCAATATTAAAAACCTAGAACCCCTTTTGAGAAACCTCTCTTTTACCATGAAAACTATCATCTTCTTGCTTGAAAACCTTGAGGAATAGCACTAATGGAGTTTCCCATACCTATATAGATGTATAATAATTTTTAGTATCATCATCAAGTCTTTACATACCAATATTATACATACTCTCATTTGAACATTACATAATGAGAAAAAACACTTGAAAAGTCTTGTAACATTAGCAAAGGGAACTCAACACTTTTTAGGTACTTGTATGGACCATGAGAGGACATGAAGTGACTTGAGACATGTTAAATTCCATAAAAAATACCTTTAAACCCTTTATGACTCTTTGGACCCACTTAACTAGGATAAGCATGACTAGATAAGCATAATGTTAGAAAGAACCATTACCTTAAACTTGTCAAACTTACCTTAATATATGCTAAACATGACTTAAAATAATATTTTCAAGGTGATCAATCCAGGTAGAGGTTTGATTTTCAAATTTTTTTGTGAACCTCTCTAATGGTAGCCAAAATTTGGCTAATAATTAATATAAGATGTTATAGAATATAAAATGAACATAAGGTGTTTAACCATTTGTCAGTTTTATAAATTTTATTTAGTGTGAAAATTTGTGATGAAATAATGGAGGAGTGATTCCTAATGGATTGGTCTCATGATTATACACTATAACTTGTGTACTTGAGGGATATTTGTCTCATAAGAAGCAGATATCCATTTAGATATGAAATATATCTAGATTGTTGGGAGCATTTTATTTATAAATCTAGTATAGATTCAACTCTTGTTCTTATTACATAAGATTGAAGCAAATCCATTCAAGTAGCAATGAAAATTTAAAGGACTTCTTATTGTCAATGCTAATTGAATGAAAATTAATACAAAGTGGTTGTTTGATGTGTGCAGGTCATTAATATGACCTACACTATGCTAATCACATCACTTTGGATCAATTTCAAAGTGAGTAGTTTTCAAACTTTAATTTTTACAAACGTAAGACTCCTATAAATGTCAGGGATCAATATAAAGGCATAAAAACCTAAAAAATGACTATATGTCTACCAAAAATGGACATCAATTATGAAACTTATGTACTAACATCCCTAGGTTTAATACCTAAACCCTAAAAATGTCTAAGTACTGATCAAATTGGATTTTGAAAAACTATTTTCCACATCATAAGGTGTATAATATGAGACCAACTCTATCAGATGCTAAGTGACCCTAATTTCTTATGGATGATGAGGGATGAGGAGGGACAAGGAGGGAGTGATTAATAATAATGAGGGATAGTGAGAATCAATGAAGGAGTAATTAGGGATGATGGAGTGATTAGAGAATACTAGGGATAGTGAGATTCAATGAAAGAGTAATTATGGACAATGAATAATGATGAGAGAGTGATTAGGGGTGATGAGGCATGATTAAAAAGTGATCAAGGATGAGGGAGGGATGATGAACAAGTGAAATTAACACAAAGTGATAATTTGATGTGTGCAAGTCATCAATGTGACCTATGCAACCCCAATCACACCAATTTGCATCAATTTCAAAGTGAGTGGTTTGCAAACTTATATTTTGACAAACCTAAGACTCTTATAAATGCCAAGAATCAATCTAGAAGGCATAAAAACCTAAAAAATGACTATATGTTTACCAAAAATGGACATCAATTGTAAAAATTACATCCTAAAATCTCTAGGTTTAATACTTAGACCCTAAAAATGCCTAAGTACTAACCTGATTATATTTTAAAAAACTATTTTCCACATGGTAAGGTGTGTAATTGTGAGACCAACTCTATCAAATGTTGAATGACCCTAATTTCTTATATTTATTAAAATAAATTTAAAGTATATATAAATGTAAACTTATACTTAACATTTAGAGTAGTAAATATAAGCTTCTAAGCACAATTGTCTTCATATGCAACTCCCACATGTTTTTATGTGCAGAATAATAGGAATGTGATCACATTATTAATAACATGATTGTGTTACTTATGACCTAACATTCACTCAGGTTGTTCAAATGTGCAAAATAATAGTAACACGGTCATTTTTTTGTTTTACAATAACACAATCAAATTAGCTATTAATGGGGTCACAATATTTGAATTTGAATTCAATTCCTATGCCTATTGGCTTGGGAATGGATTCGATTCTCAAGCCAAAGGCTTGAACTATCAATGTATAGCTAATTTTTGAAAGGTATGAAAATAAATAAAAAATTTCAACTTTGATTACCAAATACACTAATAATTTCAACGTGAAAATTCAAAAACTTGATACCATCATGACAAGCATGCTCTCCGCTTTCCAAAAATATGGTTCTTATATTTTTAGGACTAATTTAAGGTTTCAAACTATATTTATTTATAACTATGCCTTTTTTAGGATACTACATGCCACAAACATATATGCCTATACATGTTCATGTAATTTGTGTTTCGTTGATCCAAATGAAAAATAAATTATACAATGTAGTACACTTGATTTTACACACATTTAGAAAAAAAAATTGATTTATTTTTTGAGGTAGTTAGGCCTAACTCATAGATGACTATCCATTTCTTTGTCAGTTTTTAGGATCTATTTACTTTTAAAATTCATTGAAAAATACAAAAAACTATAGGTGACATGCTACAAGATTTTATCTAAATTTTACCCAAAGAGTTTCAAATAATATTAAATGCTACTTAAAATATGGTGCACATCATGGTCATCTATCTACTATGTTTTTAAAAAAAAAGGAGTTTATCTTAAAATTTTAAATTTTTGACCTAGTTATACTTAACCATTTTTTTTGAAAATGAGTGTTTTAGAAACTAGACTCAAAATTCTACATTTCATGTTTTTACACGATCTTCAAATTTGGAGTGTAAATATCTCAAATTATCTACAAAATTTTAGATTTATGAAATTTAAAAAAAATCATTTCCATGGGTAGGCCATTTTTTGTCCCCCAAATTTGTGCACTTACCTGAATATTATTTTTAATGTGATGGGAAGTTGGTTATAAGTAAGGAACTAGATAACAATCTAAGGATGGTTTTAGGTAGTTTGGGATGAAAGGGATCTATAGTGGTAATGATATAGGATTCGTATTATCACTTACCCTCTCACTTCATATACCACAATGATAAGGGTGTCAGGTGCTTAGCCAAAATATATCATTAACCATGCTTTACACTTAACCAGAATATCAATCCAGTTTCCCCCCTGGTGATAAAATCCAAGTAGGTTGGCCTTGGGTAGATAAATGTTAAAGTGTTTGTTTATATTTTATGATTTTTTCATGTGTGCATAAAATAAAAATAGTGAAACTAAATGGTTAATTGAAAACCTCCTAATTAGACTATGTGAAATATTCTAAGCATGTAAGCAATACGAAAATAAAGGTGTGAGCTAATTACTAACAGATATAAGGTTAATTCCAACTTTAAAACAAGGTATAGTGTTTTCACTACATGTAAAAAATATATAATAGGGTCGACAAGGTCAAACCTATACTATAGAATCAAGGTTTGAAAATAAATAGGGTTGACAGAGATGACCCACTTATCCAAACAACACAAAACATAGAACTAGGTCGATAGGGTCGATCTAGTTGACTGTGTAAGGGTAGTTTTAAAAACTAAAAATTATGAAAGGAAAGATAGTGAAATAAATAGATATAAAGATAGAAAGGAACCTTGGTGGATCAAAGATGTAAAGAAGGAAGATTATTGATCAAGAACTTTGGAGTATGCATGCAAAACATGCTAACTTGATTGACTTGATTGATCAAGCTATGCAAGAACCTATTGTAGAAGCTTGAAAAAGTACTAGGCCAACTAGGTCAATCTAGTAGGCTAAACTAGAATTCTAAAAGGTTGGAAACTTATATTGGGTTATCTAGGTCAATCTAGTTGCTTGTTCCTAAAAACATGCGTACAAAAGTCAAAAACTAGGTTGACGGAGTCTATCCAAAATGATAAAAATGATGATAAAAAGAATGAAAATAAGATGAACAAATCTTGCAAGGGTTAGTTCATGTCAATTTCACTAGAATGTATTTAATAAAAAATGCATCATGTCTATAAATCAATCTTGAATCAGAGAAAATATAACATACCTACACTTCAGATTGGGAATACATTTGTTAAGGAGGAGCATGACTACGATGTAGATCTGCTAGACTCGATTAGGGGATCACTTATCACAATACGCGATGCTAGGAAGGGTTATAAATCCTATAGGATAACATAATCATGCAACAACCCTAAAATATTCCTAAGGTTTAATATTCATCTATTCTAATAAATAAGAAAGTAAATCTAATCTAGTGCGCACTAATGTTTGTGGCACAAAGTGGGGGTTAGAAACAAAATAAATTAAACTAAACATAAATAAAAGACATATACTCACATCAATGTATATGAAATCTTGATGCACATAATAAGAATACAAATACATTATCTATCTACTCTTATAAAGGAGAAATAAAGTTAGTAATACTTACCTTTGAAGATGAACCTATCGATCCTCAATATTCCCCTTAGCCAAGGTGTTTCACAAGATATTGATATGATATGTAATGATAACAAATACAAATCAACTCTAGGCTACACAACCTATCTATGCATCCATAAGACAAGATCTATATTTCCAAAGACATTATGGAACCCTAAGCATTATTCCTCAAATAGAATGTTCAATAGGTAAATATGCATTCACAATTCTTTAGTTCTAATCTATTTTTATTAAATGGTGGGAAATGAAATTGTATATATAGGTGGATATTTCCATAAATCCTCCCAAAAATATCAATCATACAGGGTCAACCCAGTAGGTTTTTGAGGAAAATTCACTAGGTCTGAGCTAGGTTAATCAAAAATCTAACAAAATCAAAAAGTGAAAAATACCCCTAGATAGTATAGGGTCAAACTACTAGAGTCAACTGACCAAAAGGGAATTAAGGCAAGAAAATGAGGAATAAAGTATGACAAATGATTGAAATGGGTAGGGCTAAGGATAATAAGCTTAGGGTAAATGGTTTTTAGGAGGCAAGTGTGTAGATGGCAAGCGGTAAAAGGGACAACAATCTTATGAAGCACCAATGGTTTACCCACCCCTTTCTCGGTGCACCCCTTAAGGCATGAACTTAGAGAGATTGAGACTCAATGAGTTCTTATAAGATACAAAGTGTTAGTAAATGATAAAATTTGAAAATATTATGTGTATACACTTGGTTGGTTAAAAATTGTTTGTTCAATTTCTATTAGCCAACTAATTTCTCCTTCATATGATATAAGTGGCATGGGGCATGGTTTCAAATTGATGGGGTCCTCTTTGTGTGTTTTTACTTCCCAACGAATCATAACAACACTTCCTAAGTTCTCTCAATCCCTTCCTATACTGCTAACTCCTATAATCCTCTATTGAGCTTCGTCATATTTTTGCTTCCATAATGTTTGTTGACTGACTACCATTCTGAACCTAAAATATTCTACCAACTCTTCTCTATTCCCCTTCCAAACATGTGGCTCATGCAAAGATGGATTTATCTCTCCATTGGCATAGTTTCAAGCCCACAATCAATAAACAAATTCTTGATTTCTAATGAAAAATGTATAATATATCAGCCATGCAGTTCTTTGAGGAATTTAAACTTGGCTTCTTTAAGAAAAGAATAGGTAGTTATAACATACTCCAAAATGTATCTATTCAACACTCATTTCTACCAAATGTTAACAACTCATGTCTATAGTGTTCAGAGTCATTCTAAATCTCTTTGTCTTTATATCATCTAAGACTTTCTTATCCTAAAGTTTCATGATCAACCTTAAGCATAAGCAAATAGCCAAGTACGCAAATGAATTAGGATTTCAACAAAGAAGTTTTTGTATAATGCACTATATAGATTATTTTCTACCCACTGACGTACAAATACTCCTAGTTCAAGGTAAGGAACCACAAAAATATCCTCAACCCTAGTAATCCATTACTCAATACTCTCAAGGTGATTCATTCAAGCATCTTTCATTATGGTGTATCAAATGCTATGAGTCCTGATAATGGAACCAAAATATTGGGTTTTTATTACTAATAATGTTTTAGGCACTTAAGTGTATCCCTAACAAGATAGTGTATTGGCCCTTCATGCAAGATTGTGCTCTTGCATTCTCACTCGAAGCATGCAGCTAAAGACTGGTTACCATGGGTTATGTTGCATAGTAACATATCAGTCATATTCTTTAGGATAAGAATTATATTTGATTAATAATTACATATAAAAATAAATATACTAATTTGATCGTAATATCACTATGCTCAACAACCATAATTATACAAAGAAGTGCCATTAAGTTTAGATATTGTTACTCAGGAAAAGTAAATATTTACATAAAACCCATATTAAGTACAATGACAAGTACTCAACACACAGCTACCACAATAATTATCACTTAATTATAATAGGAACATCAAAAAATGACTAAAAATATCTAGAACTCTTATATATGATTCAACAAATGATATCAAAAATCCATCACCCAAAATGCTTTCAAACAGGGGTATTTATACTTGTTTTTCCCTAACCAAGTATTTACACCATAAATGATAGAAGTAATTGGCCAATGAACTATATATGAACTGATATTCATGGTGTTATGTTAAATAGTGTCTCTTAAGCACCCAGGCCTTTACACCCCTATATACTCGTTTGATGCTAGATCCTTGCTACCATGTGTCTACCTCCTTGCAAATCAGTGAAAAACTCCCAATGGATAACATCTTGGTGACCCTTGAGAATCTATCTTTAACTATCTCACACTTCCCATGTGCTCCCTAAGTATTTCATTTTTTTTTTGAGTCCTATGCCCTCGGGTTCCTCATATTTAACTCTCCTCTTTGACTAGGTCCTCTCACATTGGTGCCTCTATACCTTTGTCCTTTTTCACCTCATTGGTTATGTGCCATGATGATTTTTTGTCAGTCTAGTTCCATGCCATATTATTTATGTGCTATGTTCCTTCTTTGTCATGTTGATTCCATGCCAAAATATCAAAACACTTAGCCAAAAATTTTGGTTCGAGATAATAAGTATAAATTAGTTAATAGTGTTTAGGTTCAAATCTATAAAAAGAATGGAAATGTTTAGAAGCAGATTATATACCTCATTTTTTGTTCAATATCTCAACATGTAGATAAAAAAATTATAAAGAGTAAATTTTAATTATAATGAAAATCCTCTTAGCAAGTAGATAGTGCTCACCTTGTCTACGAGATAGTCTTTGTGTGAAATTTATGTGAATGCAAGATGGATTGTTTTCAATAGTGGCCATGAATGACTACATTATATATTAGTATTTTTATAGTTTTTAGATTAAAAATAAAATGATGATGATATTCATATGGATTTTATTGTTGGCATGAAGAAAAATTGAAGGTTGTGGCATGGGCAAGTTAATGAATTATGAAACTTCAGTTGTTACAAATAAGCTAGAGCAGCTTTGAATATACATTGAAAATTCTCAAGGAACCTTCGACCTAGGAAATCTAAGATTGAAAGTATTATAGATTAATATCTCAAATTTAATTTCATGTTGAAATATAAAATGTATATTATGAACTTGAGTGATACTTAGATCATGTAACATGCCTTTTTTATTGTGTGTAATAATGCAGATAATTCTTGCATGAACTTTTCAGCTTTCAATGATGTGACTAATGTTGATTGAGTTGTTTTGAAAGCACTTTCAGGGCTAGGGCATGTGATGATATATTTGAACAAGTACATTGTAAATTCTATAGCCTATATTTTATATTGAATTGTAAGAAATAGAGGATCGAAATTTCCATACAAGTAAAGATGCAAAGTCAAGCATAGTTTAAATTTTCAAATGTAATAATATAGATTTGATAATGTTAAATATATGCAAGAGTAGAAGCATACATTTTTAGTGTCATATTCATTATTTTCATCTTATATTTCCAAAACAAGTTTCATTCCATATTTTTGGGTGCATGTAACGATTGTGGCAGTTGCATAAACATTGTTTCAAGTTTCCAGTTAGTGGATTGTGGAATTTGGGATGAACTTACATTATTTATAGACAAGTGATATGCTCTCTATTAGATAGGATTCATTGATCAATCTAGTATTGTATCACAATGTCTATCATCATAATTTGTTTTGGGAGATATAGAAAAATGTGAAATATGTATTAATTTTCTAGGCTAGATTTTTTGTTCATGTATGCAGATAAGGTAGTTAGGAAAATTAAGAGTAACAATCATTTCATCTTTGACATTTGTGAGATCTTCATGCAATAATTATTTGTTATGTTATCTTGGTAGAAATGTTTTTTAGGTGATAAAGACATCACCTTAAAAATGTCTCATATTTTATAGCTAGTCCATGATGTGTGATTCTAGAAGGGTCAAATGCAACTCCATCCATCGTGAACCCTTGACATCTATGTATTGTTCATGCATATGTATGTTTTATTGGAAATTGTTTTCAAATTGTTTGGGTGTTGTTCTTGCATGTGTTTTGTATAGGTTTAGCAACACATAAGTTGGGTGTCCAATCCTATCAAATGGAATTATGATATAAGTGAGATAATTTTGTGCATTGGTGACGGTCAATACATTGATCATTGAATTTGATCCATAGTACATCCATATCATTTACAATGGTGATATTTTAAATGTCCCATATGATCCATGTACAAGCCTAAAATACATGTAAGTGCTAAAATGTGGTGGTTTAATTATACATTTGAATCAATGACTAGTATATTTATAAAAATATATAATAAATTACACATTTTTATAATTTTTATAGCATATTAATAAATATAAAAAACTAATGCCACTATGCATTTTTTATAATTAGTCTCAAAGTTTAAAAAGTTACCACTTTAAGAGAGTTTTTAAAAATATAATTTGGTTAGTATTTTTTAATTTCAATATTTTAGTATTGAATATAAGGTTCTTGAGTTACAATTTTTACACCCCATGTTTTTTTTGGTGAACCAATGGTCATTTTATAGGATTTGGAGCTTTATAGATTAATTATTAGAATTTATAAGAGTTATAGGTCTGCCAAAATTAATTTTTATAGTATTCATATCTTGTAAATATAATTATAGATAAGATTATATTGATACAAAAATTCACATACACTTTTTGAATGTGTCTTAAGTACAAATTTGGTGTCTATATGTAATTTTTTATGAGATTTTTTTTTTAAGAGTGATCCTATTAGCCAAAAAATTTCACACAATTAAATAAATTACTTAATTAGTTTATCATGTATGTAATTAGGGATAATGGATCCCTAAGGTACATTAATTACTTGTAATTTCTTGTAACTAAGGATAATCATCCCCAATGTGAATTAATTGTATATAATTAGGTTTGTTGGGCTTGATTAGCCCAGATTATGTACCTGATTGAACAAACGGCTTGATATGTTTAATCATGTGTGTAATTGGATCTAATAGATCTCTAATGTATGATATTATTTTAATTTTTCATAGATTTCTTGATGATCTTCAATTATGCATGTGATTGACCAAATTATTTGATTGGTTCAATGAAGTGCATAGTTATAGTTAATTGAGCACCAATTCATGTTAATTTTTTCTACTTTAGTTTGAGGGGATAAATTATGCCTATTCAAACACTTGGCTGATGCACTTATTTGATTGGTTCAATCAAGCATAAAACTAGGTGTAATTGAACCCCAAATCATTTCAAGTGGTCCATGTTTTTGGCCTTTCCCATTTATAGTCATTGGAGATTGGTCACGTGCACCAATATTTCCAAAGTTTGAATTTATTCATTTATAAATAGAAAAGTGAGTTAGATAATTTAAGGATCAATTATTTATCAAACATTATATTGAGATAAATCTTGGATCACTTCATTGTAATTACCTATGTTATGTATTTTATATTTGAAATTGATCTATATACTTTGAAGGGTATAAAAAATTAGAAGGGCCAACATTAACCATGTCTATGTATTAGCCCCAAACCAAGCTATTATCTAATTTAATCCTATATGTTTTTCTAATCCTATAGATTTATAAATTTAAGTGAGATAAATTATGGAATAACATGATAACACGTGATTAAGATTAGAGACATGTGTCATATATTACAAATCCTTATTATGATCGTTTAGGTTAACTGGGATTTATTTATATGGTCCTAATATCATCTATGACCATTCATAAGGTCTTGAAATTATAGCACTCTTAAATGGATATTTATTTGGTTTCATGTCACATAGTTTTAGATTCACATGGCAAAGTTTAGATTGTGATAATAAGTTAAAAAGTGAATCAAAATCCCTCATTCACAAGAGCATCACTATTATAAAAAGATAATAGGACTTTATCTCTATACATATTTAATTAAGAAAATAATTATCCATTTTTACTATATTTATATGTGTTATAATGCTTAATTTGAGGTAGGCATATTTTTATGCATAGATTTTGATGAACCAAAATTGTCTTACATCTCTCAGGGTTTCATATTTTAGTAAACCCACATTGTTTATGTTCTTAGATATAAATATTTGAAAATTTTGTATTTGGTGGGTAAGTGCATGAATATGGGGGCCCAAAAAAATCTAATTAATGTAATAAGAAGTGGGTTTGATGAAATCACATATGTGCTATGAAAAATCATATAAATAAAAGATTTGAATGTTGTTTGGTGATTACCAAACTATTAAACATACACATTATGTGAAAATATTAATGTGCACATGTTACGTGAAAACCATAAATCATATGTGTTTCTTTTGTTATACTCAAGTTATAGTGTGGCAGTTCAATTACACATTAGAATCTATGACTAGTACATTTGTAAAATAAATATTTAAGTATAAGTTATACTTATATTTTTCCACTTTATAAAATGTAACAATACCAATATAAATTACATTTAAAATTAATTTTAGTACATATAATAAATTAGAATCACTATGCATATTTTATTATCGGTATCTGAACTTTAGGAGTTACCATTTAGGATTTAGTTTTTAAAATCTAATTTGGTCAACACTTGGTCATTTTAAATATTTTAGTATTGAACCCAAGGCTCTTAGGTTGTAATTATTTTTGGATAATTGGCCAAGATCTATGGTTCAATAAAATGTACATATTTATAAGTAAGAGCAAAACAATTTCATAGACATTATTGTGAGAAAAAATAAGAATGAGAATATTGCACAAAAATCTAGACAAATCATCTAACACACTCCATGTAGAATAGCTCACAAAGAAATGTAAAAATAGGAGGGTAATTTGTAACTCTTCCATGAATGATCACAAAATGCCTATAATAGGCATGTAACTCTTTAAGTCTGAAATGACCAATCAAATAATAACATCCACTATCTAATGATAATTAACAAAAGTAACTCCCTATGTCTAAGTAAACCTAAGAAAGCTAACTCAAGTGTAATAATAATCCATGATAACAAAATAAAAGGACAATAAACATCCTACACTACCTCTTAGTAAACACAACTTAGGTAGGTAGAATAAATGGGTCCAGGCAACAAGGCTTGATGAAGTACCTATGTATACAATTAACTCTCATAAAATGGATAAAAGGAGAAAGCCCATAGAAAAAACCCTCCCCCAAAAGAGAGAAAATAATAAGAGAGGGATAAAAATCCCCATTAGAAACTAAAATTACCTGTAGTCACCATGTATCCTACAAAAGATCTCTTTGAAGTGATTGTGGATTAGTAGTAGATGTAGTGAAGAGTGGATCATTCTAGAATAGTGAATGTGTCTGCCAAGTCCATGATGGATCTCCAACCAAGGTGTGGTCCCTATACAAGGAAATATGCTTCTCATGCATAGTAGATGGACCAAATTTTCCATGCAATGATGGTGTATTTTAAGTAAAGGTAAAGAAATAATGTGGAATTCCATGTAACTATGTAGAAGACTACCTAATCTTTGATAAGTCTTGAATCAATGTACTTTCTCCCTATAATGTTTGAAGAGGACCAGAAGTATGTGAATCAAGAAATAAATCCTCAATATTTGGAAGGTGACAAGGATATGGTGGAAGTTTATCCCCATCACAATTGTAGTCATTTGTGATAGATAAAGAGCCCTAAATATTAGATATGAATTTAGGCTCAAAAATGTCATCAAGTCTAGGTGAGTCTAATGAAGATGAATATAAAAGAGATTCAAGGATAAATTGTGATAAGGTATACAATCGAGTCTAATGATCAACCAATTCTTCTACGAATATAGTATCATTATGAAACTCTCTGACATACACTAAATCTTGAGTGAACTTAACTCGCATGCTTAGACCAAGGTGAGTAATCTAGTAAATTGATAGGATATTAGTTGAAATTGATAGGATGTTAGTTTAAAGTGAACATTATTGAATTTTCCACCACTAACTTCAATATACCCTCTCTTGAACACCTATCTATAAGTGTCATCACCCGAATGAATAGTTGACATGTCACATGGTCTCAAAGAAGTGAACTTGATATGTGAAGAATCCATGTGATGTGATGCACCAAAGTCAATGACCCATGTAGGAATCAAAGGTATAACTACAAATAAGTCCCTATATTTGACTTTATTCTCACCTTTTTATTTTTCATTTTATTTACCATTTTCATTTGTTTTGGAGGTTTCTGTGGTTAATGAAGATAGTTTGATAGACTCAAGAACACCTATATTATTATTTTCAATAAGGCTTGTTAGGTGATCAATTTGATTCTTCAAAAAAATTCTTGCATCATGTTTTCTCATGTATTACCCACACTTGATCCTCTCTTTCTTAGGCTTAACACTGGAAGAGGAGATCTCATTAGTTGATTTGGAGGTAGGAGATTTTTTATCCTTTTATTGATCCTTTTTATTATGTTTCTTCTCTTTGTTATTTGAATCCTTCTCTTTCCCATTCTCATCAAATAGGGATTAAGGTTTTGAGGACTTCATTGTGCCCATATGTATCAACTTATCTTGTTCTCAAGTCAAGTTGACAATAAAGGTATTTAAATAAGGCATCTTCCATGTGGTTCCAAGAGCACTTTTGTAGCATGGCAAGTGGAGATAAACACAAATTAATCTAGACCCAACTTGGAGAGAATGGACAAAACAAGTTGATCATATTTCTTATCTATACCACATTATTTTAAATACAAATTTGTAGATTTAAACTTAGTGAAAAAATCTTGTAATGTGTCAAAATCACCTAGGCTCAAGTTGATGAGCTCAATCTCCAGTTCATGACCTCTCAGCATATACTACTTCCCAAAGGGATTTTCTAGTGTGGTCCATACATCATTAGGTGTTTTAGTATATTTAATTTTAAAATGTAATTCAAAAGAGAAATATACTAACTAATACAACCATGTGTTTGATCACATTTGTTAAACCATTTTTTTTATTTGCATTTATTATAGCTTCATTTTTCTCATTCATAGTTATCCTATAGAAGCTTTTTTTTAATAGATCAATTTACACATTAATTTTCCATTCATGATAATTGAATGCATTAAGAATCATAAATGACCAACAAATCATGATGCAATAAAATAAGTTGTAGAACTGAAAGTGCAAGAATAAGAACACAACACACCCCCTAAATTTAAATATTATGAACCCCCCAAATTTGGCACTTTATAATTTTAGGTTTTTTACAAACTAAATTGTTCTAATGGAATAAAATGAAAAATTGTACACTTTTAAACAAAATGACACTCAATTTTAAGTTACAAATCAAAAGTTATAAGGAATTTCATTTTTTGTCTTTAAATGGTCTATTTCAAAACTGCAAAAAATTCAAATGATCTTAAGGCTAAACCATAGCATAGATTTGTAACTTGGTGTTATAATTAGAATTGAACCAATGACCTCTCTAAACTAACTTTAAGTCTTAGCCACTCCACCTATGTACCTAGATGTGCAACTGAATGGAAACAATTCAACTTAAAGGGCAAAAAAAAGCTATTTAAAAAAATCAATTAGTAAAATAGATTTTTTTTTAAGTTTTACGAAAAATATTTTTTAATTGACATAGATTTTAAATGGAGGATTTTTGGTGCCACTATGTATAAGAACAAGCAGGCTAAAAAGGAATGAAAGATAGAGGGACAACCTAGAGACCATGAGAGGGAGCTTCAATGGATGTTACATGCCATGGTAGGGTTGAAGTAGGCCAAAAAGTATAGGTATACGTATAAGTAGAGTGAGTAACAGGTATAACAGGTGTATTGTATTTGTGTAGGAATGTAATGAGATGGTTTAGAGCCTCCAATAAAGCTATACATATGTTAAAGGTCAAAGGATGGATTAGAAATGTCAAACTAGGTCTTCATGACCAATAGAATTATAGTTGGTGTCGATACCACTCAGGAGATGCCAAAATGGAATGAAAGGGTTTGAATAAAGGATATTATCACCAGTTGGAAGTTAAGAGTAACAATAGTTACACATAAATGGAGAGAATGGATTTCTCTAGATAAAATTAATAGTGCCACAGAGGTATTATGATGGAATCGACACTTCTACATAGAACAATGGCATCTCCCTTAGATATTTTTTTTTAACATCAATAAAAACTATGGATATACCAATAGATGATCCAATATCTAGGGATACTATGGGTCCTTCACTAATTCTATTGAAGGATTCAATGACATAGCAAGGGTGACCCACTATGAAAAACGTGAATGGAGATCTGTAATCTACTTTTCATGATGATGGCTTTGTAGGATAGATGAAGAGAAAGATCAGTGGGATTTAATTTATTGTCCATCATGCATACATGAATTTGAATATATATTCAACTAGAAGTCTTCAAAATTATACAAACTAGTCCAATATCAATATTAAATAGGCTATAATGGCACTCAAACAACAAAGAATGAAAAACATGTTTTTAAAATAAACTCATATCTTAAAAGTTAACAAAAATTATGACCTGACCTATGAGGGATAGCTTAGCAATGTGTGAGATGAGTACTAGAAGTGGGAGGTCTTGGGGTGTATTCCTTATGCCAACCACCTCTATAGCATCATTCCCACACTAGCCTATAGTGGGTCAGTCATGAGGGTACCTAATTTAGTGGATTAGTCGCCTAGGTGTTCAATGTGATGGGGGTTGGTATTTTTCTTGAAACCTATGTTCAATTTGATAAGGCAAGTCTATATTCCATCATGAGGGATACTCTTCACAATTAGTTATGACTCTAGTTAAATAAAGCCTATTACCCAATATTTTTATTCCCATAATAGGATTCTATGGGTTAGTCATGAGGGTACTCAATGCAATAGATTAGAAATATTGATGTTCAATGTGATGGGATTAAGTATGTGGCTTGAAACCTATGTTTAATGTGATGAGGCAAGTCCATAGTCCATGGATAATACTACTCTTCACAATCAGTTTTGGCTATGGTAAATAAAGCCTATTACCTAAAAATATTAGACTCGGTGAGAATAGCCTAATCATGTGTGAGCTAAGTGTTAGAAGTGGGAGGTCTTGGGGTCTATTCCAAAGGTTGACCACCTATATAGAATTGTTCCCACACTAGAATATAGTGGTTTAACTATGAGAATACCCGATATGGTAGACTAGCCAACTCAATGTTTAATGTGATGTGGGTCTATATGTGGCTTGAAACCCATGTTCAATGCAACGATTCTAAATTCATACTAATTTTATACCCAATTGAAGCAATTTCTTGATTACTTCAATGGAGAATGTAATTGGGCTAATAGAGCATGAATCAATGCTAATTTATTCTATTTAGCCTTGGGAGTTGATTATCCTCACTTACACACATAATTGAACTAATTAATTGATTATTTTAATAAATTATGAAATTAGGGATAATCGAGCCACAAGTCATGATAACTAGATTCTATTTGGTTCACTGAGCTTAGTTATCCATAGTAGTATACCCCATTGAACTAATTACTCAATTTATTCAATCAAGTTTGCAATTGTGGGTAATTGAGCCCCAATTCAATCAATTATTTACACTTAATATTATGGGATTTAATTATCCCTAATTACATACTTGATTAACTTAATCAATTGATTAGTTGAGTCAAGTATAAAATTAAGTATTATCAAGCCCTAATTCATGCTTACAGGTTTTAATTGGGCTTGAGAAGCTATATTATTCTTAATTTCATATTTGACTAAACCATATAATTGAGTTTTTAATTAGGCATAAAATTGAGATTAATTGATCCCAAATTTAAATTAATCACTTTTAATTAGACTCAAAAGGATAAATTATCCAATTCATGCAACTGATTGAACTAGTTAATTATTTGGTTCAATCATGCATGTAATCATGGCTAATTGAGTTTGAATGTATGTTGTTTCATTGCATCTAGGATTGGAGGGCTATATCATCCCCAGTTGTGCACCTAATTGACCAAATTACTTGATTAGTTCAATTAGGCATGGAAAAGGGGAAAATATAACCCTAATGTATTATAATTAGATTTAGTTAGTTTTTGGGGGCTTAATTAGCCCCAATTACATGCCCAATTAAGCCAATTACTTAATTGGTTCAATCAAGTTCATAATATGGGATAATTTAGTTATCAATTGATTGAAAATAAATACAGGGTACACAATTGACCCAAATCATATACCTGGCTAAAATATTTACTCAATTAGTTTAATTAGGATAATTTGGGCTAATCAAACCCTAATTAATGCTAGTTGGTATTGATTAAGTACATAGGGATAAATTACCTGATTTTTATATTAAAAGGAGTATATATGTTCATAGATCTATCAAATATAGCCTTAGATAATGTGAACATCAATGCATGTTTAAATTAAAAATACACTAGGATTTTAATGGATGTTATCTTTGTTTTCCTTTCCATCGATTACAATCAAAAGAAAAAAATGATTTCTCTAGTCATATTTTAATATTATTTCTTAATTTTATTGATCCACATGGTAGTTTGGGATGTAATCCCATTAAAAACCCAAATTTTATTAAGACATCACATCCTCTTAAGACATTCATTCCCCCTTAATACACCATACCCCCATAATAAATTCACATCCCCTTAATATAGTCACCATCTTAGGACCAATCAAGACCCAATGTATATTAGTTAGTCTCATTTGGGATTTTTGAGCTTGCCTAGTCCTAATTACACACCTAATTTTCCCAATAATATTATTAGGTTTGTCATGAATAAATTGAGGTTAATCAAGCCCTAATTTGTTTTAACTAGTTTTAATTGGTTTTGGAGGGCTTGATCATCCCAATTACACACCTACTTGACCAAATTAATTGATTAGTTCAAGCAGGCATAAAATTGAGGTTAATCAAGCTCCACTTCAATTTATGTCAGGAATCTAGAACAACAAACAGCTCTGATTCCACTGTTAGAATCCGAAAGCACAATTGATTACCAAGCAACTAAAGATGCGGAATTAACCAGAATGCACAACTAGAATTCAAAAATAACACAGAATATGAGAGACAATACCCAATTGTATTAATACTCTTCCAGAAATAAATTACAATGAAGAGATGCCACACTCTTCCACACCTTACAGGCTTCCCACACAAAGTGTACAGTAATTCACCTTCAAGAGTTCACTCTCTCAATTACGGTCCCAACACACAACTCAAACACAGAGTTGGTGTTCACCTCCACCAGTCAGTATCACTACTGCCAGTACCACTAGTCAATATCACTACTACCACTACACAAGTACTCCATGCACTCCACAACTGAGTACACACCGTACTCTAAGTACACCACGTAATCCAAGTAGATCTCCCCTGATCTTGCTACCTGTTGTGTTGCTGACCTCCCTAATCTTGCACACCTACAAATCAACCTAGTTCTGGACACTTGCAAACCTAGATCTCGCACAAACATACGTCTATAGATCAACCGATCTTACTTACCATGTAGAACTCCCATGAACTTGCAACAACCTGCAATTCAAATGATCTTACAATTGGAAGGATCTACCTTGCCTTCCTCTTCTTGCTCTTTGATGTGTTGCTATCACCTTTGATCTTGTTACCCCGTATATCTCCTTTGACCTCACACACACACACCTATGGAACTAGGAGGAGCTACCCTTGCTCTCTTCACACTGAAGGAGCTAACCAAGCTCAACTCTAAACTAACACACTTTACAATATAGCCCATGAGTCTATTATATAGATCTCATGCAAACAATAATTAGACATCTAATTACAATAATTAGATCCATAGCTCCAAGACTAAAATTAGACTTTAACATGCAAACAACTAGTTCGTTAACAAACTATTCATGAAACTCTTAGTTTCGAACTACACAGGCGACCGACGTCGGTCCCTATCTGCCTGGAGATGACTGACATCGGCTAATTCCTGACCAATGTTGGCAGCTTCCTATCTACACCTGACCGACGTCAATTGGCCTAACCAATGCCAGTGACTATGACACTCAGCAACCTCCTCCAATGTCTGCATCAGTGAAGCTTTTAGCTCCACAACCTAACAATCTCCCACTTGGAGATAAACAGCTGCACTGTACCTATACCTATACACCATCTAATTTGTTTCCTAGCTTATATCCCTCTTCAAGCTCAATCTTGAAGACCAACAACCACACATCCTGTAGTGCAACACCTGTCATCCAAGTAACCTGCCAAATCTGAAGTGCTTGACCCTGCATAGCATGTATACCTGTTGCTGATCCCTCTCAGATACCTGAGAACCCACTGAACTGTTTTCCAGTGCTTCCTTCCCGGATTGACTACAAACTTTTTGACAACACCCACTGCTTGGGAAAACTCAGGGAGTACACATGTACTCAACCTCATCATGTGATTAGGGACCCTGTTTAGTGAACTGTCCATCCATAGGTGTGTTGCCCTATTCTGCATCATGCACTACCTTCACACAATCATCCTATGACAACATCAACTTGTGATCTTCCCTATCTCTAGGATTACTCATGCCAAAGAATTTTGCTCCTCCAAATTCTTCATGACACACATCTGAACTAACTTTACCTTTAGCTCAAAAAAACCCTGTATGTGTAACCCTGTATCAAGAAAACACACAACATACAGTAACAAGATAATGTCGCGACCATCATCCACCTGGTAAAGTAACCACAGTAGTTACAATGACATTGACTAAAGTCATGCTTTGTCATCCACCTGTCAAATCTGTACCACTATCCTGGAGCTTCCTCAAGACCATATAACCTGGACTTCTATCTCACGTATCCATTCTCTCTATTCTTTAACCAAGGAATCCATTCATCTTTCAGTGCTTTCATACTGGCTGGCAACCCTACCAAATCTTCTATTTGGTTTTACATCCTATTCATGCCATGCTCCCACTGTTTCTTGGATCCTTCCTGCTCTGTAGTGAGCAACGAGTATAAAGAAGAGGAACAACAAATTTGAGGCTTACTTACCCTTTCAGTCCTCCATATGGGTGTTTGAGACTCCTTGACATCTTGTTGTCCACCCAAAATCTATTCCAGTGACCAACCTTGGTCACCACACAATCTGCATCTGACTGACGTCGGTTCCATGTGACTGTCCTGGTCGCCGATGTCGGTTATCTTACTGACGTCAGTCTCCACCTGCCTGACACCACTGACTTTGCCTGTCTGCACATGACCGATGTTGGTGCCTGTCTGTTCGATGTTGGTTTCCCTTAACCGATGTCGGTACCTATGTTTTCTTGTGAGTGATGACTTTTTACCCGCAAGCTCTCTTTGGATCAAAACCCTATCCAAACTGCCCTACTCAGAGTTACTCAGCCTTCTCCACTGATCTTTGTCCATCATCTCCTCCATGAACACCAAGGCTTTCTAGTTCTTAAGTCTGTCAAACACATCTGACTTCCTCTTAAGAACATGCATCTCCTTCTTACTCATGTGACCAAGCCTACAAAGCCACGTCTTCACAACAGAAGAAGAATCAGTAATAAAAGCAAGTAGATAAAGAGTAACTACTTTCTTACCACACGCTAATTCAAATGCATCTGTTGTGAGAGTTCCTGTGCATCTCTCATCACCCAACTTTCTTGAAGCAATTAGCTGCATCTTCAAAACTGAGACCTGCATGACATCCTTCAAAACCTATGTGTTGGCCATCTGTAATTTCAGCTGCACTTCCCCTTTGCCAATACTTTGACAAGGCTCACCAACCCCTCTAATTGGGGCTGCAAGGAAAGAGGTAACAGAATCTATAAACCAAGATTCTACTTTATCCAAGGAACATCCCAGAGCATCCTGTGTAACAACACCTGCAACATCTGCTTCTTCAGTTCCTTCATGCTGATCTTCTACCAACCAACAATTTTTCTTTACCTACTCTTTCTTTCCATAACACTGTAATTGATCATTCATGCCTTTGAATTCCTCCATTCTTAGTTTACTTTCTTTTGCCATTGCTATACTCCCACTCAATCAGAAACCCCTGAGAGTGACCTGTAATCAAACACAAACCTGCTCCTTGTAACCTTATCTCTGATACCACTTGTCAGTGGTATCAAGCTATGAACCAGCACCCTAGCTCTGATACCACTTGTCAAGAATCTAGAACAACAAACAGCTCTGATTCCACTATTAGGACTTGAAAGCACAATTGATTACCAAGCAACTAAAGATGCAGAATTAACCAAAATGCACAAGTAACTAGAATTCAAAAATAACATAGAATATGAGAGACAATACCCAATTGTATTAATACTCTTCCAAAAAGAAATTACAATGAAGAGACGCCACACTCTTCCACACCTTACAGGCTTCCCACACCAAGTGTACATTAATTCACCTTCAAGATTTCACTCTCTCAATTATGGTCCCAACACACAACTCAAACATAGAGTTGGTGTTTACCTCCACCAGTCAGTATCACTATTGCCAGTACCACTAGTCATTATCACTACTATCAGTACACAAGTACTCCACGTACTCCATGACTGAGTACACACCGTACTCCAAGTACACCACATACTCCAAGTAGATCTCCCCTGATATTGCTACCTATTGTGTTACTAACCTCCTTGATCTTGCACATCTGCAAATCAACTTGGTTCTACACATCTGCAAACCTAGATCTCGCACACACATACCCCTGTCGATCAACCAATATTACTTACCATGTAGATCTCTCATGAACTTGCAACAACCTACAATTTAAATGATCTTACAATTGGAAGGATCTACCTTTCCTTCCTCTTCTTGCTCTTTGATGTGTTACTGTCACCTTTGATCTTGCTACCCCACAGATCTCCTTTGACCTCACACACACACACACACTTGTGGAACTAAGAGGAGCTACCCTTTCTCTCTTCACACTAAAGGAGCTAACCAAGCTCAACTCTAAACTAGCACACTTTACAATACAGCCCATGAGTTTATTATATAGATCTCATGCAAACAATAATTAGACATCCAATTATAATAATTAGATTTGCAGCTCCAAGACTAAAATTAGCCTTTAAAATGCAAATAGCCGGTTCGTTAACAAATTTTTCATGAAACTCACAGTTTCAAACCGCACAGGTGACCAACGTCAGTCCCTGTCTACTTGGAGATGACTGACGTTGATCGATCTCTGATTGATGTCAGTAACTTCCTGTCTACACCTGATTGACATCAATGACTGTGACACTCAACAACCTCTTCCAATGTCTGCATTAGTGAAGCTTTTAGCTCCACAACCTAACAATAGTTGTGGAGCTAAAAGCTTCACCTAGATGCAAACATGGAGGAGGTTGCTGAGTGTCATAGTCACCAACGTTGACAGGCCAACCGACATCGGTCAGGAGTCAGAGAAATTGATAGGACCTAGGTTCCACAAAGCTCTGACACAACTTGTCAGATTTAAGAGCACACTTGATTACCTTTGTATTAGCAACTTAACATGGAATTTAACCAGAAGCAAAGAGTAACTAAAAATCAAAAATAACACAGAATATGAGAGGCAACACACAATTGTATTCAACTCATTCTAGAAGGAAATTACAACAAAGAGATCACACTCTTTCATCCACTTCATGGGCATACCAGTAATCTTCCCTCAAGAGTTATCTTCTCTCAATACAGGTCACAACAAATGGCTAACATAGAGTTGTTGTTCACCTCAACCAATCAGTATCAATACTGCCAGTACAATTGAGTACGAACTGATACTCCAAGTAGATCTCACCTGATCTTGCTCTTTGATGTGTTGCTATCACCTTTGATCTTGCTACCCCGTAGATCTACCTTTGACCTCACACACACACACCCCTGCAGATCAACCGATCTTACTTACCCATGTATATCTCCTCCCTGATCTTACAACAACCTGCAAATCAACCCTGATCTTACATACCTGGAAGAACTCTTCTGGTTCTACACTTTACAATATAGCCCATGAGTCTATTATATAGATCCCATGCATACAATAATTAGACAAGCAGCTCAAGACTCGAATTAGTCTTTAACATGCAAAACTGGTTCAACAAACTAACTATCCATCAACAAGCAGTTTTGGAACCACACAGGCGACCGACGTCGGCTGACTCCTGACCGATGTCGATTGCTTTCTGTCGACCTCTGACCAATGTCGGTTGGCCTGCCGACGTCGGTGACTGTGACACTCAGCAACCTCCTCCATGTTTGCATTTAGGTGAAGCTTTTAGCTCCACAACCTAACAATTTAATTGGTTAAAACTAGATTTTAGGGGTTAGATTAGCCTTAATTAGGTACTTGATTGAACCACTTAATTTATTTAATACAACATGTACTTGGGGTTTATAAATCCTCAATTCATGATAGTTGGTTATTAGGTTGAATTTAACCAAATAAGGCCCCAATTTTATGTGATAGGAAAAACTAAGTTAGATTTCAGTCAAAGATCACATAGTTGACCATAATTTGTTGTTATTTAGTCTTTTTGGGTCATCAATGGGATAATTTTGACTAAATAAGGCCATGATTAGGCATGATCAAATAAATAAAGGTGGATTTAGGGTAAATCAGATATAATTGAGCACCATTTATCATTATTTCATGTTCATAGGTCATTCATAGACTTAGTTTAACCAAATAAAACCTTGATTACATATGATTAGATAAATGAAGGTCCATTTGGGTAAACATGTACATATAAATGACCATTAATTATTTTTATATCATTTTTTATGTAGATATAGGACCATATTTGATCAAATGAGTCCATAACTATGTGTGTTAAAATACACGAAGGTTGTTGTTTCACAAAGAGGACATGATTGACCATCTTTTTTTGTTATTTATTTTATGTAGGTCACATTATTAAAAAAAAATTAATATTGAAAAAGGCCCCAATCAAGTGAAAATGGAGAAATGAAGGTGCAATTAGGGGAAATGCACACAATTGAGCACCATAAATGCTTTTTATTATAAATTTGGAGGTTATTATTAGAGTGAAGATGTGTGATCAGATAAATGAAGGTGATTTAGGGTGTAGAAAAAATAATTGAACACCATTTCTTAGTATATTTTTATGATGTTAAATTTGAGTAAAATTGATTGAACAAGGCCCCAATCAGGTATGATATGAAAAATCAATATGGATTTAGGAATAATCACACATAATAAATCTCTATTTTCTATTAATCCTCCTTTTTATATGAATTATATTAAGATAATTTGAGTGATAAAGGCCCCAATTAGTTGTGAGGGGAAATATGAAGGTAGATTTAGGGTGAATCACACATAATTGAGCACCATTGTTTGTTATCTCATGTTTGTATTACATTAATTGAGAAATTTTCATTGAATAAGGTTATGATTAGGTACGAATTGGAGAAATAAAGGCATATTTAGGGTGAAGTGCACACAATTGAGCAATGTTTATCATCATTATATTTTTATAAAAGGTTACTTGAGAAATTTTGACTAAATAAGGCCTTAATTAGGCATGGTAGGAGAAATGAAACTAGTTTTGGGAAAAAATACATAATTAAGAAAAAACACCACTATTTCAAGATTGAATTCATCATTAGATTTATTTTCAATATTAAATTCCCTATTAAGGTTAAATAATAGAAATAAAGGTGTGTATGGGATGAAACACACATTATTACACACCATATTCCATTATTTTATGTTTTTATATCATTATATTAGGTTAGATTTGATAAAATAATACCCAATTAGGTGTGTTGGGATAGTAGAGTGATATTTTAACATTATTAACCTAAATTAAAAATAACTTTAGGCATGATTGAACTAATCTATTAATTTTTTTAATGGGATTATTGATTAGGGGTAATCAATCCCCATGAACCAAATTGAAACCACTTAATGTGAATTGGATCTCAATTAGCCTCAGTTACATGTTTGATATAAACTAATCATATAAATATTTAAATTAGTTTCAAAAATGGATCTATATTACAATACTAAATGAAATCAATTTACATCCATTCAATATTTATTATGTCCAATAATGCTCCTAATTGAATAAATCAAGTGATTATTTCAATCGATTGCATAATATAAACTAATTAATTCCCATGAACCTAATCACAAGCAACTAGTATGAAATAGGGATTATCCCTAATTATATTGTTCATTTATTAAATTTAGTTATTGGTTTAATTGAACACCATTTCTCATTATATTTTTATGATGTTAAATTTGAGAAAATTTGACTGAACAAGGCCCCAATCAGGTATGATATGAAAAATCAATATAGATTTAGGGAGGATCACACATAATAAAGCTTTATTTTTTGTTATTCCTCCTTTTTATATGAATAATTTTGAGATAATTTAGGTGAGAAAGGCCCCAATTAGGTGTGATGGGAAAAATGAAGGTAGATTTAGGTTGAATCACACACAATTGAGCACCATTATTTATCTCACGTTTGTATTAAATTAATTGAGAAAATTTGATTTAATAAGGTTACGATTAGGTGTGAGTAGGAGAAATGAAGGTATATTTGAGGTTAAGTACACATAATTGAGCAAAATTTATCATTATTCTTTGTTTATAAGAGGTTATTTGAGAAATTTTGACTAAATAAGGCCTTAATTAGGGACTGTAGGAGAAACGAAACTAGTTTTGGGGAAAAAACACATAATTTAGAAAAAAATATCATTATTTCAAGATTGAATGTCATTGTTAGATTAATTTTCAATAGGAAATTCCCTAGTAAAGTGAAATAATAGAAATAAAGGTGTGTATGGGGTGGAACACACATTATTATACGCCATATTCTATTATTTTATGTTTTTATATCATTATATTAGGTTGGATTTGATAAAATAATACCCAATTAGGTGTGATGGGATAGTAGAGTTGAAGTTCCCTTATTTTAACATTGTTAACCTAAATTAAAACTAATTTCATACTTGACTAAACCAATATAGTAATTTGTTCAATGGGGTTATTGATTAGTGATAATCAAGCCCCATGAACCAAATTGAAACCAATTAATGTGAATCAGATCTCAATTAAACTCAATTACATGTTTGATATAAACTAATCATATAAATATATAAATTAGGTTCACAAATGGGTCTACCTTACTCACAATACTAAATGCAACCAATTTACATCCATTCAAGCTTCCCAATAATGATCCTAATTGAATAAATCAAGTGATTATTTCAACTAATTACACAATTTAAAATAATTGATTCCCATGAACCTAATCACAAACAACTAGTATGAACTAGGGATTATCCATGATTATGTTATTCATTTATTAAATTTAATTGTTGGTTTAATTATAAGGATGATTGGGTCTAATTAGTCTTATAAAATAGTAAAACTAATTTGGAAATGATTATGCACCCAATTAAACTAATCAAGTATTTCCATCAATTAGGTATGCAAGTGGGTCTAACAAACCCAATGAATCTAACTAAGATAAATTAATAATGATTAAGGATCAATTAATTTCAAATAAGAATCATATTTAACCAATCAAATAATTTGTTTAATTAGTGTGTAATTAGGGATAATCAAATCCCATAATACAAATTTTAATTAATTGGCATACATTAGATATAGACTAGTTCCAATTGCATACATGATTGAACCAAACAAACAAATAGTTGAAGCTAGTACATAATTAGGGTTAATATATCCCAAAAACATAATTGTATCTAGTTAACTCATGTTGGGGAAAAATTATCTATAATTACAAATAATTATAATTAATTAGTAAACACTAAAGCTCAATTATCCATAATTTCATACGTGATTAAATCAATCAAGTAATGTTGTCAATTATGAGAAATTTTAGGGTTAACAAAGTCACATTTAAACTTATATTTTAAAAAATTACATATATATACCAAATTTATATTTAAGATACATTAAATAAGTGTGTATTATAATTAGTGTGTTTATATCCCCTCAACTTGTTAGGAACCCGTGCCTTACCCGTATTAGTGTAATAATTTCTATGGACGCATATGCTTTGTAAGTCGTCCCTTAAAGCTTATTCGAATTATCCCACATACAAGGGAAATAGTAGTTGTTAGAATATAGTTAGTATATAGGTAAGTGTTGAGGCCGAATAAAGGATCCACGAATTCATTGTATTGAGCTTGCTCAAAGGAGGTTGCCCCCTCGAAGAGGCCTACGATCTATATAAGCTTTCTGTGTTTCTGGTATTGGTAAGAGTTATTTTATTTTCACATATTTATGATTAAATCTGTTGTAAGAGGTAATCTATTGTAGGAGGTTCATCACATTTGGTATCAGAGTGCTTTCTTGGCTTTGTGGGTAGTTTTGGAGCAATTTTTTTTTCAAAGCAGGGCTTTCTAGGAGCTGCGCCATTTTCTGGCAAGAAATTTTTCATTGCAGGTTCCATCATTTTGGATTGGGTAAATACCTATCCACTTAACTATGGGAAGTGCTTGGGCATAATCCCTAAAACTCATTGTGAGGAGTACCATAGGAACCCCGAAGTAGTTGGCCCATTGAGAGGACCTGCCAGCGAAAAGGGCAATGACCCCATCCTGATTGACTAGATCCCACCCGTAAGGTAAACCAAAAGCTATTGTTAAGGGGTAAACCCGTGGCCAAAAATTTTTGGAGAGCGGTACTCGCTCAGACAGCTTTGGTGGCCAGAGAGAATTTAAAAATCCTTTAGGCAGCCAAACAAACCTGGGGTCCATATCCAACTTATCAGGTTCAGAGAGCAAACAAAAGCATATCCACAATTGATATTTTGAACCACACAGTTGCAGACAATCTGTTCCTAAAAAATACAAAAAAAAAATAGCAGTAGTAGCAAAAAAAAAAAAAAATAGCAGCAAAGAAAAAAGAGTCCAAAAAAAATTTCAACGCGAAGGATCCCCGGCTATTCACAACTGGTTATAGTCACCACTCGTGCCGACACAAAAATCATGGAAGAAGAAATCACTGCATTGAAATCTTAGGTTACAGAGTTAACCGATATGATGTGTGGCTTGAATCAACAGAATAACATCTTGCTCAACAGAGTGCAGAAGGAGGAGTCCTCTTCAGAGCATCACTCCTTTGATTCCAACTTCTCCCATGGACCTAAGCTAGACTTTCCACGGTTCAATGGTACAGATCCTATAGGCTGCATATATCGAGCTGAAAAATTCTTCAACCTCCACAATACTTATTCTGCAAATAAAGTCCCAATTGCTTCCTTTCATCTGGAACAAGAAGCACTTCAGTGGTACCGTTGGTATCTCAAGACAAATGATGAACCCGATTGGTCAACTTTTGCATCCTTAATTTTGGGCAGGTTTGGTCCCTCAGCATTCAAGGATTTCACAGGAGCTCTCACCAAACTCTGTCAAACAAGAACTATTCATGAATATCAGATTGAATTTGAAAAACTTGCTAATCACACTGAAGGGTTGTCAGATGACTTCTTCAAAAGTTGCTTTGTTAGTGGCCTCAGAGAGCCGATCTGCTTAGAGGTTAAAATGTTTCAACCTAAAAATATGATGGATGCTTTGTGTTTGGCTAAGTTATCCGAAGATAAACTCTCTACACAGCATCGACCTCCCACCTTTTTACCAGCCAAGAACACAGTGAATCAGCAGACAACCATAACCACACCAATCAAGCACCTGACTGAGTCAGAGATGTGGGCTCGCAAAGAGAAAGGATTATGTTACAACTGTGATGACAAATGGGTTAAGATTCACAGGAGTGTCCAATAAAAACTTTACTTGTTAGATGTGGAGTCACCACCGGAGCAGGATAGCGAGCTTGATATTCCAGAATTTCAAGATGCTCAAGATGAACCCGGCACTGAAGAGGACCCAGTGGTTCAAGAGACTCAACCTGAGATCTTAGTACATGCACTAGTAGGTGTCACCACTCCCCAAACCATGAAGGTCAAAGGGTGCTTCAAAAATATCCCTCTCACAATCCTCATTGACTCGGGCAGTACTCACAATTTCATCGATCCTCGCATTGCTAAGGCGGCAGACTGCTTTATATACCCTTGTTCTAGCTTTGAAGTCATGATTGCTAATGGGGGCACATTGCCATGTAAATGGAAGTGTCAAAATGTGCGTCTTACAATCAGTGATTATAATTTTCGCTCTGATATGTTTGCCCTACCCTTAGGAGGGTGTGATGTGGTTTTAGGGGCACAGTGGCTTCGCACATTAGGACCTATTTTATGGGACTTCTTTGAGCTTTGGATGCAGTTCACAGATAATGGTCAGAAGCACACCTTAAAAGGGTTATTACCAGGATCTACTTGCATCATCAGTTCTCATCACATGGAAAAACTTTTAAAGAAAGGCTCACATGGGGTCATTGCACAGCTGCATTCCATTCAACTCCAGCCTCCCACTACTTCTAACCACCCTACAGACTTACAAGCCATACTCGACAAGCATGCAACCATTTTTTTTAAACCAGTAGGGTTACCTCCTTCACACCCTGAAGATCACCGCATTCCTCTCCTTCTAGGAAGCATCCCACCCAACATTCGGCCATATCGTTACCCCCATCTGCAAAAGACTAAAATTGAGAACTTAGTCTGGGAACTCCTCAAGTCTAGAGTTATTCGCCCCAGCACCAGCCCATATTCCTCCCCAGTGCTTCTTGTCCACAAAAAAGATGGTTTGTGGTGCTTTTGCATTCACTTTCGAGCCCTTAACCACCTCACTATCAAGGATAAATTCCCAATTCCTGTCATCGATGAGCTTCTTGATGAGCTCCATGGGGCCAAATTATTTTCCAAGTTGGATATGCGTTCTAGCTATCATCAAATTTGAGTGCATCCTGATGACATTCCTAAGACAGCCTTTTATACACATGAGGGTCACTATGAGTTCTTTGTCATGCCATTTGGCCTTACAAATGCCCCTTCCACTTTTCAAGCACTCATGAATAAAATCTTTCGGCCTTTTCTCCATCAATTTATTTTAGTTTTCTTTGATGACATTTTTATCTACAGCCGCACATGGGCTCAGCATCTCCAACATCTTGACAGGGAATTACAATTGTTAGCCGACAATCAATTATGTGCCAAGCAATCCAAGTATTCATTCGGTCAAGACGAAATTGACTATCTGGGGCACATTATTTCCACCAATGGGGTTTGCACGAACCCAAAAAAAATTAGTGCTATGCAGAATTGGCCTCAACCAACCACCCTCAAGAGCCTTCATGGTTTCTTAGGCCTGACAGGATACTACCGCAAGTTCGTCAAAGATTATGGAAATATTGTGGCTCCTTTCACTTCCTTATTGAAGAAGGATGCTTTCACCTGGGGTATAACCGCTGATCAGGCATTCATCCAACTCAAACAAGCTATGTGTAGTACACCAATTTTGGCATTGCCAGACTTCACCAAAATGTTCACCATCAAAAGTGATGCCAGTGGCATCAGCTTGGGTGTTGTTCTTCTCCAAGAAGGCCGACCAATTGCCTTCACTAGCAAAGCCCTTTCTGGCCGCAATTTAGCTTTGTCTACATATGAAAAGGAAATGATGGCAATTTTACATGCAGTACAAAAATGGAGACCCTACTTACTAGGAAACCATTTTTGCATCAAAACTGATCATCAGAGTTTGAAATATTTCTTAGAATAGCAGGTCTCTTCCCCAACTCAACAAAAGTGGGTCAGCAAACTCATGGGTTATGATTATGAGATCACCTATAAGAAGGGCAAAGACAATGTTGTGGCTGATGCTCTCTCAAGAACCTTCGAGGACCAGCCTTCCCTCTCTACCATCTCCATGCCCATTCCTAAATGGTTGGAATCTGTCCAACAAGGGTATGCAAATGATCCCTCCTTATGCCACCTCATTCATCAATTAGCAACTAACCCCTCTACAATACCACATTATTCATGGGACGGTGCTTCTCTGTGATACAAGGGTCATTTGGTGCTTCCCAAAATTTTAGACCTACATCAGGCTGTCTTTTATGAAATCCATGCTTTCCCCTCAGTAGGGCACCTAGGGTTTCTCAAAACCTATGAGCGGGCACGTTGACACTTCTTTTGGAAAGGCATGAAAACTGAAATTAAACAGATGGTGGCCGAATGTGAAACCTGCCAATGACACAAAGGTGAAACCACATTGACTCCCGATTTGCTTGCACCCTTGCCCATTCCTACTCGGATCTGGACAGATATTTCCATGGATTTCATTGAGGGCCTCCCTAAATCTGGGGGAAAGACAGTGATCCTAGTCGTAGTCGATCGCCTCTCCAAATATAGTCATTTTTTTGCACTCAGCCACCCATACACAGCCTCCACAGTTGCACAAGTTTTCTTGGATCAGATCTTCCATCTTCATGGCATTCCTTCTTCAATTGTCTCAGATCGTGATGCCACTTTCACTAGCCATTTTTGGATAGAACTATTTCGTTGCACAGGCACACAGTTGAGAATGAGCTCGGGGTACCACCCACAAATAGATGGCCAAAATAAAATCGTCAACAAATGCTTGGAGACCTTCCTTCATTGCTTTGCTTCAGAACAACAACATCACTGGGCCAAGTGGCTTCCCCTAGCTGAATGGTGGTACAATACCTCATACCACACTTCCACCAAAATGACTCCCTATGAAGCAGTTTATGGCCAAGCACTGCCACCACTTCTTCCATATCATCATGGTAGCTCACCAGTTTAGGTAGTTGACACTACTCTCTGAAACTGGGATCAGATTCTCTGCACCTTGCGCGACAATCTCCACATGGCACAGAACCGAATGAAGCAGCAGGCCGATCAGCACCGCTCTGAGCGTACCTTTCAACCTGGTGATATGGTCTTTCTTCATCTACAGCCATACAAGCAATCATCACTAAAACAAAAAGGGTGCCAAAAGCTTGCTCCAAAGTTTTATGGGCCATATAAGGTTCTCCAAAAGATTGGGTCAGTTGCTTACAAGTTAGAGCTTCCACCTTCCTCCCAAGTTCATCCTGTCTTTCATGTCTCCTATTTGAAACAAGTTATTGGATCCAACATCTGAGTGTAGACAGTTTTACCAACACTTGATAATGAAGGCTCCATCCTTCTCGAGCCAGAAGCAATCTTAGACAAGCACACCCGCCAACTTCGATCCTGCTCCATCACAGAGGTCTTAATCTAATGGCACGGCATGCAACCAGAAGATGCAACATGGGAACCACTCTTCCAAATTCAACAACAATTCCCACATTTGAAGCTTTGAGGGCAAAGCTTTTTTTTAAGAGGGAGGGGATGTTAGGAACCCATGCCTTACCCATATTAGTGTAATAATTTCTATGGACGCATATGCTTTGTAAGTCGTCCCTTAAAGCTTATTCGAATTATCCCACATACAAGGTAAGTAGTAGTTGTTAGAATAGATTTATTATATAGGTAAGTGTTGAGGCTGAATAAAGGATCCATGAATTCATTGTATTGAGCTTGCTCAAAGGAGGTTGCCCCCTCGAAGAGGCCTGCGATCAATATAAGCTTTCTGTGTTTCTGGTATTGGTAAGAGTTATTTTATTTTCACATATTTATGATTAAATCTGTTGTAAGAGGTAATCTATTGTAGGAGGTTCATCACACAACTCTTACTATATCTAAGAGAATTGAGGTTTTCAAAAAATATGACATACCTAGAACTCCTAAAATGGAAACAATCTATCTAAAAGGCCCTAAAACTTCTTAAATGATTGTGGGTTTTCCCAAAATGAACACAAGGTGAAACTATTACACCTAAATAACTTTAAATTCAATACCAAAATATTAAAACTACCAAGCACTAACCATATTAGATTTTTTAAAAAGATCTAAATGGTAAGTTCTAGATCTCATAATTATAACTTAAATATTTATTTTAAATATATACAAGTTGTGGATTCTAATATTTAATTTAACTACCATATTGTAACCTGAGAATAAAGACAAGAGCACACACATTTTATGGTCTTCACATAACATAAAAGTCCTACCACTTGTCTATCATTGTACTCTCATGATCCACTGTACTCCTATGATTTACCATAATCCCACAATGTACATGATTTAGTCTGATTATGAATTAATGGTATAATGTAGGACCCTTCAACCTATTATAAAGGGCCATGTATCTCCTAATCTACACATGCTCCTAAAATATATAGAAGATAGTTAAAATTAATGGTATGGCATGGGAGCTTCTATCAAATCAATATTATTTGTGTCACGGTTGTACTCTTGCATTCCTATAATGTATATGTGGCCTATAATAATGGATGGTATGATTTAAGACCCCTCAGCCAATCAATATTGGCTTTATTTCAAGGTTGTGGTATCTTAGAACCAATTCTCAAAGATTTTACACCCATGAAATTCATATATCTAGGACCTTGTTGTTACCATGTGGGACAAAATAATTTTATGGGGGACCACATCAGTGATCAAGATGTAGGTGGTAGACAACTATCACTATCCCAAATATTATGATAAAAAGAGAGGTGATGTGCTCATTAGACTCATAAAAATACATAAACGAGATAACTACCCTCCCTAGATTGTGTGACCCATAAGATGTTAACACGTGGATGGGCCAAATAAAACCAAGGAGTTTTAAATCTTATTTGAAGATTTTAAAAATCAAAATAGTAATGAAAAAGTGTCTAATCCAATTAGGACCATCAACCTAAAGTTAATATGCACGCTTAAAAATATAATCACCATCACACTTAGACCTATATTTATAAATTTGAGTAGGGATCCAAAGCAGAATTCAAATAATGAGATATTACAATTAGGGACTAGAGTAACTTGTGAAATATTATAGCTAAGACTAAATTATTGATCAAATTTCCACATTGTTTATTAATTGTAATATATATCATGGTTGGAACTCTATCAATCTCTAGGCATAATAAAGAATTCATAGATACAACATTTGTGCTTGGTATAATGAGGTATAAGCATTACAATGAGGTCTTAAAAGTGGTAGAATAAATGTAGGTCCTAGAGGACATTGGCACCACACAAGATAAGATTTAATTCTTATAGGACCTATTTACTATCCCATAGTCAAGACTTCATAAAGTAGCTATAAAATTAGAGGTATTCCCTTATGGGTAATTTTTAAATAATTTATTCATATTATCTACCTATATAAATGATTTTATTTAATCTCCTAATATGAACATTATGATTTCATTAATCTTGGGTCTATCCTATAAGAGTTACTACCACCTTCTTGACCCCAACATCTCATATATCTAAGACATTACCTAACAATGAATAAATGCCCATGATTTTATGGAGACCCTAAAGGGTTGGGTAGAAGACTTTGATCACTAGGTCAACCATGAAGAAATTAAATCCTTCGAAATTAATACATTCATGAAGGGTGTCTAAGTTGGAATGCTATTATAATAAGTTTTTTAGGGCCAATAACATTATGTATGTCAATAAATTTTACATGGCCCTATTGAACTTGATCATTTAAGAGAATTGAATTATTGCATTGGGAGATATCGTAACCTTCAACGTGTCCCAACAATTTATAAAAGTGATAAAATGAGGGAGTTTATACATGATGTCTTATTTGGTTTAAGTTTGTTATTCCACAGTCTCATTATAACACCCATCCTTTCCTCAATTGGCACCTTCTAATCTCTAATTCACCTTGTTTATTCTAAGTTTATATTCACCATTTTAGGGCACACATCAAATATATCTACAATCATTTCTACCCACTCCTAGATATTGATATTAAAAGAAAAAAATGATGCCTAGGTTTTCATATGAAATTAGGGCATCAATCATGGCCATCATGGCTTATTGGTATTATCAATATTTCAAAGTGATCTAGGTTGAGTGATTTTAGATAAATCCTTTCAACTTACCCTATTATGTTTTAGGTGATTTGGGAGAGAAGTAAATATTGTATCGATATTTCCATGGTGTCATAGGCCACTTTAAAATTAGGACACAAGAGCCCTACCCACACCTACCTATCAGAATTAGCTATAATAAATATTTTCTGTAGCACAGTTCATATCTACTCATAAGACATCGTTTAATGTTCTACAATTCCATGAGAACATACAATGGGACCCTTAAGTAAAAGTATAAAGATATATATATGAATTAATGATATGACTCAATATCACCTATAGTCATGAGGCTCCACATGATGTCTCATTTGGTGGATGCCTACTATGATACAATCTCATTCTGACACCCATCCTTTCCTGGATGGGTACCTTCTTACCTCTAGTGCACCTTGTTTATTCCAAATTGTATATTTACCAATTCAAGGAACACATCAAATATATGTGTATTCATTTATACCTACCTATATAGCTATATATTAACAATAAAATGATGCCCAAGTTGTTAAATGAAATGAGGGCATCAATCATGGCCATTAGGTTTTATTTCTATTATATGGATTTCATAGTGATTCAAGTTGAGGTATTTTAGATATTTCCTCTCAAGTTACCCTATTATGTGCTAGAAAAGTTGGAATAACAAGAAATATTATATCGATATGTCCATGGTGTCATAGACAATTGCAGGAGTAGGAGACAAGAGCCCTAACCACACCTACCTCTCAAAATTAGTTTCAATGAGCATAAAATCTTTCCTCCAGTGTATTACATGTTTACTCACAAGGATCCAATGATGTTAGTTTCTATTGGAACCCACTAGATGACAATTAGGTGATAGATAAATTTAAGGTTTCAAATCAATGGGAACCTAAGGAAGAAAATGTAAAAGTATCAAATAAAGTCCTAGTGTGCACCTCCCAATGGATGGTACACTAAAGACTAACCAAATATGGAATAACATCATCCTACAATAACTGATTTTGGCTACTCCATCCTTATCATCAAGCACCACAACATGAATCCCATGAAAAATTTACTCAGGTAAGAGGAAAAGTGCCCACTTCCCCTATTTACATTCAAAGTGACACTACACACCAACATAACTCACCTTCACCTCGACCATGTATGTCACCTAAGCCAAAAACTCCCACTTCTGCTATAGTCACTTATATGTGTTTGCCACTCTAGTTAGTCTTATGTTTTATTTGTAAATTTTGGATACCCCTGCATCTTTTAGTTCCCTTACACCCTCCAATCCCCCTTTTCCTACTCCTCCAAAAAAATTAGTTACTCTTCCAAACTTCCAAAGAACATGAGGCTTTTACAAAAGTTTACAAAATGCATGGGATAGTGACACCTATGACTCAAAGTACCCAAGCCATAGGTTCCACAACTAAAAATTCTATCTAAGTACATATGCCTATCCCAATTTCTCAACCTATTGGTCTATTACACATTCATTTTTTTATCCTTGTGGAAAATTCCCCTGCATTCAGTCTCTTTACACCCATCAAATTAACTCAAAGTACTCTTGTTGATAAACCAACCCTTAAAAACTTCCATCAAGCATCAATTATGGTACCCTTAGTGTCTCAAGCTCCATGTGTACCCAAACCCAAGATTTATTCTTATCCAACCCATTTCCTCCTTGAGAGTGATGACTAGTCTCCAAAGTGTCATTGGACCCTCAATCCTTATGACATGGGACTAGATTCATACTTTTATGACCCCTCTTATAGTTGTACCTACCATCCATAGTACAATATCATACCCCATTTATTTTTATTTATCATCTACTATCTCTTACCCTCCATCTTCCACATCCACTCAACCTCCTCCCACGCCCATTGCCCCTCCATTTGAATCACAAGCTACATCTTCAATGATATTACTCCAGGGACACAAAGGCTAACTCAGGGAGGGGACTGAATATATTCCCTTCAATAAGATAAAATCCATAACCTAAAATGGTCTACATGGATGACCCTAATATCCATCTCAAATTTTATAATATTAATATAAAATTGAATTGGGTCATGGCCTATAGATTTACATAGGGAGGCAACCCAAGTTTTTAGAAAATAGAGGAAGACTTGTTCTCTTTGACAAGAAACAAAAGAAGAACTGGAGGAGAGAAAATTGTTGAGAACCATGTCTTGGATGTGAGATTCAACAAAGAAATGATGAATAATCTCATGGAAGACATAAGAATCCAAGTTAAAATGTTGGAGTCACAAGTGAAAACTACCTTCTCTATAAACTTGATTGGAAAGGTTAAGGAGGATCTTGTAAGACTTGTTTCATGTCTTAATAGAGGTAATTGAAGCTTTGTCCAAAAATTTTAAGCTTTATTATAAGGCACAATCATTTTCTTATCAAATGATAAATATGGACAATAAATTGAATATGGATGTTGTTATCAAAAAAATAGAATGTTCCCCCAACTAAAGATCGTGCCATTGTTTGACCTTAATTTATACAAAACATTTGCAATGCATATGATAACTTTTCTAGAAGTGTGGATGAAGGACATGAAAGTAACCATGACACCATTAGAAGATAACAAGGATAAAATTCTTACCTATTTCAATAAGGTCAATATCAAAGTATTTTTGTACATGATGGCACAATAATCATAACCGATGTATTTAAGGTGTACCTAAATATATTCAAAGAAGCATTTAAATGGATGATCACCAAATCCAATAGGGAGGGAGCTCAATAAATTTATAATTTAGCCACCCATTAAACTGAGAGCATCAACAAGGTGATTATAGTCAAAGGTAGTCTTAATACCCAACTAGAAAATCATGTATAACTCTTGACACATGGAGAAGTCATATTATGTGACCCACCAATTAATATCCCCAAACTATAGTAATATTCTAATATTATTTACAAATCCTTGGTAGAGAAATAGATCCAAAATTTGTTAGGTGGTGGCACCATAAAAATATCACTAACAAAATGAAAAGGCATCTCATGTTGAGGTTGTCCTAGTGGAAGGGCCCATTGTGATTTGGGCCAGCTATGCCCACTCCCTTGTAATTGACTATCTCTTATGTGTTATTTTTTCATTTTAAAAAAAACATCATGGGATTTAGTGGAATATAATCTTTGACTGGGATTTTGAGATCTATATGAGCACCATTTGAAATCATTGTAAATGACGAAGAAATTTTATAGAATGAAAGGAGAGAACTTTAAAATTGTTTGGGAATGTTCATAGGCTTTTCTTTTTTTCTATCAAGCTTCTTCAAGTCCTAGTGTGGATGTGGTAGATGTTAATTTATTTTTATATTATGGTATGAATTTTGATTGTCTCATGCAGATTTATTAAGGTTTAGTTAATTACTAATTTTATTTTATTTTGTATTGGCTATGATAAAATTAATTGGTATAGATGAATGTGTTATGATAACAAGTATTCTGCAATGATTTACTTTACAAATAAATATTTTTAATATTATATCCATCAATAAATTTATAATAGAATCTCTACCATGTTTGTTCTAGTTAGTGCCTAAGCATAACTATGCAAATATAGGTAAACTTTAGTCATATTTTTAAATGGTCCTTGCAAGCGTCAATGTCTTAACAAAGTCTGAGAGCCTTCTTCATCTTTTCTCTACCCTTATTTCCCTTTTATTTTTATTTTATCTAATATTCACTTATAACTTATATGTCATTTAGAACATTCACTCTAGTTAAAATTTTCAAGTTTCAATATATTTTGGAGTTTAGAACATAGGATCAGTCTCTATATGTGGGAGAATTATGTTGCTCATATATTTATTCCAATTATTATACATAGGAGATCCTAAATATTTAAACTCATGCATTGGATTATATTTTATAATCCTAAAATGCTATGGATTTTATCCCATTAAATTCTCCTAGGGTTGTGCATAAAACACACATCAACAAAGAGAAAAAGTTGTCATAAGTAGGGCCTATAATACTAAAAATTTAAATTAATTTATGGTATGTATTTTAGTTACATTTTTCACATCTATCCTCCTTCACACTTTCCATCTCATATTGTGTGTTTAAATACACGTCAACAGATGGAAAAACTAGTGTTATAAGGAGGGCCAACCTATGTAGTATATTTGAAGACCATGATTCCTAAATAGTTATTTTATCTTAAGTCAACCTATATCCCCCCTCACACATCACTATGTATATGTCTAATTTAGGTTCACTATTATTACTACCATTAGAGACACATAGAAAACCTAGACCTAGCAAAGGGAGACTCAGAATCTCAAGGACACAACCTAGCTCATCCATACACTATAAACCAAATATCTTCAATCCAATGGATTGGATATCATGATAAACCATCAAAATTTTTGGGGATGTTCATGATTTTCAAAAATATATTGAGAGGTATCTCTCACAGTTCACACCCAATGGAGGGTGCACTGCTGAAGATAATGTAAATCATTATAAAACATCTTTGAGGATATTGAACATAGAATGTAAAAATATAGCCTAAATTCTCTTCTCATTTTACCTATAAGATGTTTCATATGACTAATTTATGAAACTCCTTGAGAACTCCATTACTAGAAGGAACTAGTTCATTAACACTTTCTTGGCCCAATTTGGGAAAATTGTTGGCCCAAGTGTGCTATTTAAATATTTTTATAGCATTATAAGGGAACCCAATGATCTAATAAGTTCCTTCAAAATAATATTTTAAAATATGTACATTCATATAACAATACTAAACAAACATGATGCCTTGTTGGAACTTGAAATGTAAAAGAAGTCTTAGACCCTTGGATAGTGTGTTTCTTATAAAGGGATCCCCTAATTGTGGATTTTACACTATCATACATTGAGGCCATTAAGTTAGACCTAAATATGAACCCAAAAGGTTATATTCTCATACCCATCTTGAATATTACCTAAACCTCCCAGCCTTGAAAATGATTCTAAGCATTAATCACAACTTTCTAATGTTGAATCATGTGTTAGATATTAAAAAAAATTATCATTAAGACAAGTGGTGTCAAATACACCTTTATGTTTCCTCAACCCAACCCATGTTAAAACACTAATGTAGGCCCATATCTAATCATTGGTTCTTATTTTTAATAATGTCCAAAATATACCATAAATTTCCATTAAGAATGACCTAGAAACTATATGACGATTGGTTCAAAAGATTAGTAATAATTTATAAGGTATTTAGAGGCAAGTTGAGAACAATGGTGGGTAAAATCATAACCAAAAATTCTCCTACAAAATTTATAACCATCTCTTCAAATCACCACAATAACAAACCTAAACTTTCACAAAATAAACTTCCCAAGATTAATGTTTGTGAGCTTGATTTACCCAACTAGTGTAGAGTACATAACATGACCCAACATGGAATGCTAAAATGTATCTAGTTTTTTAATTATTTTTATATATGACAAAATGATTTGGAAGGGTATGAGTTGGTCCCAAAGCATCAGAACATAACCAATGCATCTGAAGGCCTAAGCATGTCTATATCCCCAAGAATGGCCATGGGACTTGAGACTTTGGATTCCCTAATCAAGAATATAATGAACCTAAAGAAGCCACAAATGAGATCCATGCCTTTCAAAAATACCAAAGAGATAATGGGTTAAATAATAAGACACAATAGTAACCCCTCCCAATGTCTAGTCCTCCTAACAATAGTGTAACACCCCTGATCTAACTCAAACAATGATCCCCCACCCCCAAAACATAGTGATCAATGGATTACTAAAAATATAAACCTACCATTAGTAAAGGTGGTTATAACATACTTGAAGACATGAAAAAGATCAAGGTGAATATTACTCTATATGATCTATCCAAAATCAAATAAAAGCATAACTTGTTGTTAAAGATGTTAACTGAGAAACCAATCCAAACTAAGTAACATGCAACACAAACTAACATAGAAATCCATAAAAGGTAGTCAAGGTCCCTCATTTTCTCCTCATGGTTGGGATATTTGTAAATAACTATCACAAAGGTTTGGTCAATTAAGGAGCCTTAGATAGTGTCATGTCAGTAAGAGCTTGTAGGAAACTAGGCCTAACCCTAATTAAATCAAACAAGATCATTGTTCAATTAGATAAATCATAATTTAAGGTAGTTGGAGAGTTGTTGAACGTTCACATATAACTAGCATAAAAACCTAGGTTCTAACCATTCATATACATCCAAGTGGTAGAAGTTATAGAAGCATATGGGATTATTCTAAGTTGAGATTGATCCAAAACCTTAAATGGCTACATGGCCATAGGCTTCTCCCATATATGGATACCTTAGAGAGGAGTTACCAACCATATTTGAATAGACAGAGAGCTTAGAAATAAACATATGATCACTAATTACAATGCCATAAATTAAAAATTAATTTTTACATCATCTGACATTACAACTTATACCCTTTTTATTTAACTCACTAATAGCAAACAAGACAAAATTTGTGATTCATCAGATTATGGTCCCTCTACTTTGATGTGTCCCACTCCAAACAAGGTTCAAGAGATAGAGTTATGTTGGTTATTCCACAAGGAAAATTAAACCTAGCCACATATGTTTTTAAATTCCCTTGTACCAATAACCTTGTATAGTATGAATCTCTAATCCTAAGTTTGTAGTTCACCATAGAGCATAAGGTCAAAGAGCTATAAGTATTTGGGGAGTTAGTGTTGGTAATCAATCAAGTTCAAAGTAAGTTTGAGTGTAATATATCTTAAATAAATAAAAATTTATAGCATGGGACTTGATTAATATGTTTAACACTTTTAATGTTATGCCCATTCCCTAAGAAAATAGCCAGATTGCATATTCTTTGGTAGTACTAGTAGCAAATGTGACCCCTTGAATGATTCTGAGTTGCACCAGTTCTTAATAAAATTAATTCCTTACCCATTAGTCCTAGATAACATTGAGAATTTAAAATTATTTGATGATCATCAACATATTTTTGACTTTATAAACAGTTATATAGTCTTCAATGTATAGGTTATTGAATAAAAATAAAGAGATGATCATATTGATGATGACTACATTAATTATTGAGTCATGAATTTGGGATAAAACCAGATATCAAAGGGAATAGTTTTACTAGAAAGGATATTTTATATGAATGTGTCAGTGAAAAATCCCAAACAAAAAATATCATGGGACATAGGTCCACTACCATAAACTTAGGACCGATCAATGAGCCTCAAAATTTTAGTATTGGCCTTGACTATATCGAGTCTAAGATGAAAGAGTTAAAATAATTACTCCTACAATAAATATATGTGATCTTTTTTACATATAATGGTTGTAAAATATTCAACCCATGACTTACATCACACCATACCACTTAAAAAATGATAGTGAATCCTATCCTTGAACCTCTAATCCACAAATAAGTTCATAAACTACTCTCAACCAAAATTGTTTTCCTAATCCACCATTCTACTAGGGTGTCCAACTTGGTCCTTGTCCATAATAAAAGTGGAGAAATAAATATATATATGTTGATTTTAATAAATTGAATAGTGTCAAAGAAAAATAATTATCCTCTGCCATCTCTTGATATGCTAGTTGAGATGGTTAGCAACTCTGAGATGATGTCTTTCCTAGATGCATTATATGGATATAACCAAGTCTTAGTCAATTAATAACATAAATTTAAAACATAATTTAAAACCAAGTGGAACACATTTTCTTATAATATGATTCCTTTATAATTGATTAATGAAGAATCACTTTCCAATGAGATATGGATTTTATTTTAAAGCTTTGAGTGGTAAGTGCATAGTCATTTATATGGATGAATCAACTATTTTCTCCAAGCATAGATCAAATCACATAATCCATCTAAAAAATGTATTAAAAAATTTTAGGTGGTATGGCATATCTTTTAACCCTAATAATATTTTTTTTTGGTGTCATTAAAGGTAATATTCTAGGCCACATCATCACAAAGGAAGTTATTTCTATTAACCCTGAAAGAGCTAGTGCAATTTTAAAAATACCTCTTCCTAATAGTAAAAATGAATTGAAATCCTTCTTTGGAAAAATTAATTTCATACATAAATTCATTTCTAGTTTTGTTAAAAAAATTAAATTCCTTAACACTATGTTAAGACATGACATGAAAGTGGAGTGGACATGAGAATCCAAATTAGTGTTCCAATACATCAAGAATGCCATCATGAAATCATTGATCTTGGTCATCCCAAAATTCATAAAGGATTTCAAACTATACTCATTCACCTCAGAGAAAACCTTATTAATAATTCTCATGCAAAGAGAAAGTGGTGAGGAGCATATTATTACTTTTTTTATCACGAACACGAAGGATGCAGATTTAAAATATTCCATCTTGTAAAAAGATGCATATGTTTTGGTGAAAGCTATGATGAAATTAGACACTATATAATTCATAATAAGGTCCACACTATTATTCATAACCCTACCATGAAGCTCATGTTAGATTATAAAAAACTTGAGGAACATAGAAGCAAGTGTATGGATAAGTTATATGAGTATGAAATCGAGATCAAGATAACAAATATGGTCAAAGGTTAGGGCCTCACTTAATTGATCACTTACATTGATCCCAGATTCATTTTGATGCAAATAAATCAAACTCATATAGTGTATGATCAATTATATTACCGCATTATGCATTATATTTTGTATGGGGCATGCCCTCCTAAACTTACTAAGGAATAAAGGAGAGCTCTAAGGCTAAATGCATCCCATTACATGTTGAAGATAGGATTCCTATATTGTAATTAATATGAAGGAATTAATCTTAGAAGTGTGAAAATATGAATTTTCATAACAAACTAGGAAAAAATCACTCTTACAGTAATACAATAACACAAAAGGTATTAAGAATTAGGTATTACTGGTGCACAATCTTCAAATATTTTGAGAACCATGTCAGAATGTGTCATAAATTTCAATATTTTTATAGGAAGGAAACACACATGGTTATGACCTTCCAACCAATTATATAATGAAAAAAATTCTCCCAATGGGGGCTTAAATTCATTAATGTCCTCAATCCTACTTCTACTGAAGGACCCAAGTTTGTGCTCATGACTACTAATTATTTCACTAGGTGGACTAAAGTAGTATAAATCAAGGGTAGCATGGAAAAAGAAATGATCATGTTCATCAAATAAAATATTATCACAAGGTTTGGTACACCATTCTCTCTCATTTTTAATGGTCATGCATTCTAGTCAGTCAAATTAATTGAATGGGCATATGATAACAAGATCACATTGAAATTTTATATAGATTATTACCCCTAAGTAAATTTAGTGGTTGAGTTAAAATTTAAGAGCCTTTTTTATTCCATCAATAAATATTTTGTAGATAAAACAATAAATTTACATTCATTATTGAAGTATTCTCTATGGGTTGACAAAACTAGGCACAAACATTATCTAAAATCTTTTCCATTCTTCCTTGTGTATATAAAAGAGCTAGTGTTTCCCATCACTCTGAATATCCCAACATATAGGTTTATGAAATAATCCATGGGAGAATATGGCTTCATATAATCGATACTAATGAACATATTTCAAATTTAATATGCATGGAATGAAGCATTCCATAACTTCAAGAGACATCATGATATAGTGAAGAAACGGTTTGAAAAGAGATTAAAAATCAAGGTTTATGAAATATCAGATCTAGCCCTATTATGGGACAAGGCACATGAGAATAAAGGGAAGCATTCCAAATTTTATTCTCTTTGGATTATTCCATATCATATATCATAAAGTCTTAGATACAATGCTTTCAGGCTAAATGATTTACAAGGAAATGACCTCTCTCTACCTATGAATGGGTAGTTCTCAAAGCATTACTTCTTGGCTATCCCATCCACATCCATCATGGACTGATTATAATTTTTTTAGCTTAGGAGTAAATTGGACTAGAATTATATCATTTTCCTTTCAATTTGTGTTTTTCCTTCCTACTTTTTATTTTATTTGTATCACTTTTATTTCTAGTTTTTTTTGCTTGCCTTTTTTATCATTTTCAAAGTTATCAAAAAGTGGTTTATAGAACACAAGAAAAGAAAAAAAAATCCTTTAATCCTTCCTCACATTTTTGATTGGATAGCTTCATACCTTATTGAATATCATGGTGGTAAATCCCTTCAACACTTTAAAATTGGTTGAAGGAGCAATGAATTCACTATAAATATTTCAAAGCTTGGAAGGTCTAATTTTATTTTAGATACCAAATTCCATGACAAACTGTTTGATATTTTTAAGATAGAATGGGATAGTTGATTTATGAATCATCATGTGAATTAAGAATGATTTTCTTACTAAAAGGGGGTCAACATTAAACTTCAATTCATTTAAAACTTAACATGTGGTCTATAAAATAATAGAAGAGGAATCATTGATGCCAAAAAAAATTGAATTTATCCCTATACCTTGCCTAGATTGGCTCCCAACCCTCTTGGATTAAATGAAGAAAAAATAAAAATAAAAATGGGAATATGAATATCTAAGTAAAATTAAAATTCTTATCTTGATAAAGGGTGATTTGTGTAACCTCTATTGGGGATATAGATACCTGAGTAATAATGGAGCAAGGCCTAGTGTAGAGCCAAATGTATCTCTATTGGGGCTATAGACACCTAGTTGGCAGCATAGAAATGTCTAAGCCTTCTCTGACCATCCAACCAAGGAATAAAATGAAGCACCTTTTAGAATTTTGAATCATGAAAGTTACTCCTATGCTATATCTAAAACCTCAGTGGTAAAGGTATTTAATTACTCTTCAAATATTTTGAATTCTTGAAGGTATTAAAACTTAGTATGTTATGTTTGATACTAACCCAAATGCCCCAATTTTTCTTTGATGATATGAAATTTTATCCCATGGTATATTTCATTTGTCTAAGGTAAAACTATAAATTTTGATTTTTAATTAGTCAAGTGGTGTTTTCCCTGCATAGTAATCATTTTTTGTGTCCAACACACCCTATTTCCTTTTGATAAATGGAAACCCCAATATCCCATGTGAAATTTTAGAAAATTTGAGGGTAAGTTGATGAAAAATCATATGCATAATTTTTTCTAAATCTTAAGATTAAATAATAATTCTAATAAATTGCTAACCCCATTTTTGTATTTACAAATTTGCATTTGAGATACTTTAAAAAAATAACATTAATTTAATTAATTTAATGACTTTATTAAATTCATCGAGTCAATTTATAAGACCAGATACTAAGTTTATTTTTTGAGACTAACCTATTATATGCATTAAAATATGCTCGCCCTGATAATTTTAATAATTCTCACTAATTTTGCCTAATTACCCTATTTCCTAGTCATGCTAACCCTTGGCCTAATTCCCATACCCATTCCTATATCCCATATAACCTTTTTCTCATCCTAAAACTAATTAATTGTCTCATTAAACCCCTAATATACCCTATTACCTATTAACCCACTCTTTAAGCCCACTAGCCAATTTTAAATTCCAAAATAATCTACCTACCTACCCACCACCCTACACTAGCCTCCCCTAAACCCCTAAAACCTATGGGGAGATTTATAGAATTGGAGGATTCTATAAATATCTCCAATTTAGCCCCCTTTATCTAGAATTGTCTTATTCTAGAGATTTCCATGGAATTAAAAATTCTATGGAAATTTCTTAACCATAGATCTTGATGGACCAAATTCAAATTTGGATCATAGATATTTCCCCCCATATGCCTATAAAACCAAGCCACCTCTCCATGATCAATACTAATGAATGAATGCATGCACAATTCAATCACATCCTTCAAGCAAGCCATTCAAGCACTCATCAAGTTATTGTCAACATCCATAGTCTTTTTAGAAGCCATTGTCAAGCATCTTCAAGAAATCCAAAAATCAAATTTTCAAGCTCAATCACACAAGTTTGAATCTTGGAATGGAGCTATTAGAAGGTAAAGATGATGGTGATAATGCTTTATTAAATCTGATTTATCTTCTCTATCTTTTCCTATTGTTGTTATCAAGGTTTTGGGTTTTATTGTCATTTTGATAATATTGCTTGAATCCAAATTTTGGTACACATTTTGGTGACCATGATGGTGGGACCACCTCCCTTATTTAGGTTAACACTCTTATTGGAAGCATTCTAGGTGATTTCAAGACCAACTAGAAGTGGAATCAAACCTAGATTTTTTGTTTTAGGAAATTTGTAGGATGGTACTATAACTCATGATATTACAGTTGTGGCATCGTTAACTCGAGTAGTGGTATTTTAGGATAGGTCATTAGCAGTTAAGGGTTTAAGTGGGGTTTTTTAGTTTGATAATACCATGACTTTGATATTCATAAGATTGACATGATAATAGTGATATTGAATATTCCAGTGGTGATATTGTAGTTTCTAAAAGAGAATCTTGGATTTTGAGACATATAGACTGACTCTGGGTACTTGTCTACAAGTGTTTTTTTTTTTGTGCAAGAAAAGAGGATGTCTAGTAAATTTTTGGAAATCCCACCACTTTATGAATAATTATATTACCCTGTAAGTAGCGATAACATAGATTCTAATAACATTTTTGTTTAAAATTATTAGTTGGGTTTACATTACCTTCTAGTTAGGATAAGTCTTTGCTTTTGTAGGTTGTTTGTCCCCTGTTGTTGATATTATGTGTAGGATAGAAGAAGGGGGTATCTTGGGACCAGGGAGAATTCTAAATTTTACAATCTTGTAACTATTAGAGTAGTGATATTAACATGTGAGTAGCAGGATCATTATTCTCAATCATGGTATTGCATAACCATCAATAAACTGGTAAAATATTTTCCCTGTTTCTTTAAATTGACATTTATAGTCTATTCAATCTTGATTTTTTAGAAACTCATAGGTCTGAAAGGTTGTAAGTCTAAAATCATCCCCTTTTTATCAATAAGTTTTTCTAAAAATAATCCCTCCTATTATCAAATTTTACACCTCCTTGATATCTAAAATTCCACTAACATAAGGTGTTTGATGTCTCACAGAACCTATTAACAAGGTATAAAAGAAGCTATTGAGGGTTTATTTGATTTGTTGATAGTTTTCAATACCATTACTTTATAATTCATGGGATTGTTTTGTGACTAGCGGGGTTATCACTCAGAGTTGTGATATTGCAAGTTAGCATATTCAGAATTAGTTCTAGGTTCTTATAATAGTCTAGTCATCATAAATTGTATTAAAAACAAGGTCTTGTAATTATTTTATACTTTTATAGACTATTATTAGTTTAGGACAAACTTAGGTAGTTATTCTATATCTTAAAATATCACTATTAGTATCTTTTTCTCAGTAGTGAGATTGTTAGTCAGAGTAGTGGTATTGTCTGATCATGATGGTCACTGTAGCAATCAGTTGACAATCCCACCATTTTAGTCTCATGATATTGCATCCAAGTAGTGGGATCATGCATTCTAGTTGTGAGATTGTCCTATGTACTCATGAGGTTGCATATTTTAAAGAACTAAGCTTTTTCTTGTAAGATGTTAAGGAATTTTGGTACCCCTATTAAATATTTGACCTTTGTGCTTGCAGGAGGGGTGACACTTTGGTTAGTTTTGCCTTGGATTATTGATTTAGATATATTATTGTCCTCTTTAAAATTACTTGTAAATATTTTATTGTTGTGTGAGTGTGTTTATTTTACTTGTACATAATTTGTCATATCATGTGAAGCTCACATAGGTAATTAGAAAAATTAATTAATTATATCATGTGCTTGCTTATTTGTTTAAGCCCTCCCTTAGGATAGCACGTGACATGGATTTCATCACTATGCACATGGATTAGTCTTTATGGGTTAGTGTCATAGATTTCACTATCACGCTCTAACCACACTTTGTGTTCGGATGGAGCATAACAATAAGGAGAGCTATCATTATAGCCTAATTAGAATTCCCCATAAAGGGTTCTATGGAGTGAGGGATGATCAATTCCATATACCCAAGGTAGTCAAACAGCCTCCTACATGGACTTGGGCCCTAACATACCATCATGTATATTGGGGACTCCCCTAGAGCCTTTTTTAAACCTTAGAGTAGGGGATTATAGCCATAATAGGTCTTCCACTATCGGCATCAGTAATAATGCTCAAGTGACCATCAAGTGTAAGCAAGTTTGAAAGGTTTTGATCAATTATTTAATGGGTCACTAGCCTAAAACCTCACTTGTGTATCCATTGGATGGTGTGGACATCGCATTACACTCCTATATAGTTTACTAATTTAAAGTTTATTTATGAGTGTTGTTTGTGATATGATGAGACCAATTTTATTTGATAGCCGAGTCAGCCACACCCTTTAATTTTTGTGTGCATAACTTATAAATCATTATCAGATCACTTATATTCACTTATCATCATCATCATCTATTCATGTTGATCATCTCATATCACTCCTTACACCATACCTAGTACCATATTATCATAGTCATTCCATACCATTCCATAGCACCTTTTTGTGTATATACCCACTTAGTCCCATCATCCCCATCTTCTTTTGTCCATATCATTGTCACTTCTTAGTCTTATCTACACCCCATAGGGACTATTTATTTTAAGTCTTCCCTCGTCCACATTTTCTCATAGAAAATTACATCTAGATCCTCATCCTACCCTCGCACATTCTTTCATATCCACCCCATAATATTTTGATATCCATATCTTATTCACTTCTTGTCTATCCATCTCACATTTCTCTTCACATCATTATTCCATCCATACCTTGTCTATCTCATATCCTTGTATGTTTATCCACATAACCTGTTTTATATCTTTATCTAGCCCATCGTATCTATCCACATTCCATATATCACATATCACCCACATCTTTTCCATTCCATACTCTTGTCCATTTTAAATCACACCTCATTCACCTCATATCCTTGATCCCCCACTTTTTTCTCTCCATAATAACCCATTTATCTTTCCATTATCTTGAAACCTCCCCACATATAAAGTCTATCCATTTTCTCTTGGTCTTTTATTTACACCCCTTTATTTACACTCCTTTTTCACTAATCCATACATATCATATTTTCTCACAGCCATAGTCTTACCTCCCACATCATACATTATATATTCATAATCCCACATTTCCTTTGTTCTCATAATTCATATATTGATCCTTATATCATCCCATTTTTCCTAGTCTCCACATCCACTTATCCCCATCTCATCTTGTAAATACCTTATCACCCTACCTATGTCATCCATCTATTACAATTTCATCCATTTATCCTTTTTACACCTAATATCCATTCCATCCATCTTCATATTATCTCACCAAAATTTGTCATTATCCATATATCCTAACCTCATGCATACCATCTCTATACCATTTTAATCTAATCCTTTTATAATCTATCCCACCCACAAAGTCCATATCACCCATCCATTGGTAATCATTTCCACATCCTAATACTCTTGTTAATATTTTTATTACCCCGATCCACTCTTCATAACAATCATCCACTATTTCTAACCCCATGTTATTCCATAAGTCCATATATTATCACTCCCATTATCCATATACATCATTTAACCCCTCCTTTTCATTTCATCCTTATGACAACATATCTTCTAGTCTATATTTCATTTATTCTCCATCTCATCATATCCCCATCATCCATTTTATTGTTGATTAAATTATCTATATAATCCATCTCTTACATCTAGTCCACCCCATTTACCCATATATCATATTATTTTCCCATCCATAGTCCATCTTCTATATTATTTTTCAAATCCTTATTTCATATCTCATCCCATCCTAATCTAATTATCAATTCATAATCCACCCATAAATAAACATTGTATATATCTTACATATTCCCCCATTTAATTTTTTGAGTCCTAAAATGCACAACACCTTCCATTATGAAATCTTCCCCCTTTGTATCATACCCATCTTTTTTTTTCCTTTCCCCTATTCATCTATCTTGAATATCTTTTGTCCAACATCTTCCATCACACCCCATATATCAATACCATCCACCCCCCCATCATCCTCTTAAATATTAGTTTGTCTAAAGGTTAAAATTTTGGTGGTCACCCATTTTCTTAAAATCATTAGCCATCATCCTATCTCAACTTTAAATTATCATTAAGCATAGCCTTTTAAGGTATTAATATATTACCCATCACTAATCCCTATTAGGTATCTTTTTTCTCTAGCACTCATCAACTTATCCACTTGCTAGTTGACAAAGTTATTTGATCCCATCATCCTCCTTTGACTTTTGCTAGATTGATCTCTTAAGAGAATTTTGTTTTTTGATAATTTTTGGTTACCTCATCTATCAACATTCTCATCCTTGACCATTATTAGTCTAACATTTTAACTAAAACTCATATTTAAAAACTCTAAATCATACCTCATCACATTTAATCCTCTCAATCTTTCACCATGGTCATTCAAACTTGAGCTCAACTCCACCAAGGACAAGGCTCTAATCAAGATAACTATACTAGGGTTTAAATAATGGATCCTAATTAGGAATATGAGGACTATCATAGTGACATGCACACCCCTCAGATAAATAATGAGAGAAATAACCTCCTCCATAATGATGATGTTTGCAATCTCATTGATAAATATTTATACAAAAATTACGAATAAGTACTAGTGCAAACCATAGAAATTGGGGTAATTTTACCACCCACCTTCGATCACACTCTTATGAATAATATCATCCATCCATCAAGACTAGAATCCCCATGCCAACATGCCCATCCCAATCCTTGAGAGGAAATAGAAATAGACCATGGGTTCATAGAGGAAGATTAAAAAAAGCACCTTTTGTCAACCATCATACTAAGGCTAATAAGAGACAGGCTACCATCTAAGACCACTTGGATCAATTCACACAATAAATTAACCTTCTCCTTCATAACCAATAACCACCAACAATGTCCAAAATCCTAATCATACTAACAATAATACCAATAACCATATTCATACCAATAATATTCCCAATGATAATCACCATACCCACATTCCACAAGATAGTCATAACCAAACCACAAATCCTCTTAGGGATCCTACCTTTGCCCAAGAATGGAAGATGATCAAAGAAACACTTCAATAAGTGGATCCTTGGTCTTGATACCTCAAGTACAGATATTGTTATTTTTTCTCATCACCATTAGACATCAACATTATATAAATCCCCTTTCCCTCACATTTTGAGGTTTCAAAGTTTAAAAAATATCGACGAAAGGGTGATCCAAGAGACCATGTACAGGTGTTCTATGTCACTTGCCACAAAGTAGTATATGAGGATGCTTGTTTATTGAGGTTATTCCCCAAGGGTCTGATAGGACTAGCATTAGAATGGTGCATGCATCTACCAAAGGGGTCAATCTCAATTTTTGGTGAATTAACCAAGTAGTTTGTTAGACATTTCTCTTTTAACATAGAACATGACATATCTATTATTGATATTTATAATACAAAAAAAAGGAATGGGGAAAGCCTTGTTTAAATTTTGCAATGTTGGTAAGGATTGGCAAGCCAGTTGAGGTATAGTGTGCCTAAAAAGGAGTTATCCAAAATATTTGTAGACAACCTCAATGCAGAATTAAAATATCAGTTAAAATTATAGTGTGTAAAAACCTTTGATGAGATTATATAAAAAGGCATGAAAATTAAAAAGGCCCTTATAGAGAAAGGAACCATTAAATTATTTTCTCATAATGAGCACACATCAAATACTAAGAAATCCTTTTCAAATAAGCCCAAATTATTTAACAAGAACAAGAATGTTGTAGGAGATGGGGTGATAGACTCAAAACAACAAGCACAGCATGTCCAAAACATCTAAAGAAAAAAGCCTCCACCACATCCTCATGTCTCTTATATCAAGATCCCTAAAGGCAATCTAAGGCCTCATATAGGTAAAAGGCCTTTCACAAGTCTATGGATCTTGTTAGAAACTATTTTAGAATAGCTAATTATTGCTAACATGATTGTTCTATGAGAGATCCAGCATGTGGATAATCACCAACCTAAACTAGATTGGTATCATGAGGATGAATACTATAAATACCATAGGGTGAAGGGTCATGATACTAAACAATGTATATAGTTCAATAACTATGTCCAAGACTTGATCAAAAAAGGAGATATAGAATTGGAAGGAGAACCCACTGCAAGTCAATCAAGAAATAGAAAGCTTGGTATCTACAAGGATCCTATTCCAAAACATGATCAATGGAACCAAAAACCCCAATAGGACCAAGGTCAGGCATCATCTTCTAATTTCAATAATTACCATAATGTTCCCTATCATTACATTAATACCATAAAAATATGTAACACCCAAAAATCCACTTCACCTCCCATCTTAAAAATAAATAGGGCTACAGCCAATTGTGTTGTCACTATCTAACACAAAAAAATAGTCATTCCCATAGCCTCTTCTCAATAACCTTCCATCTCACCCACTGCACCAAGGGGGAATACATATAAGAATACTTCAAATAGGTTAGACAAATACTTTGATATTATTCAATAGCTATAAAAGACCCCTACCCAAATTTACCTAATGGAGCTCCTCAAAACATCTGCCTTACACAAGGAAATATTAAATCAAGTGTTCAATGATCTAAAAGTGCCTAGTGACCTTGATACAAGTCAATTCCAAGCACTATTTGCCCACCTATCCCACTCCCCACAACTCACTTTTAGTGCTCAAGATTTACCACCAGTTGGCCCTCACCATAATAACCCATTGTACATTAAAGTCACCATTGCTCATCATCGTGTCTCTCATGTCCTTATAAATAGAATATCAGCACTTAATTTATGTAATGTAGAATTATTGAATAAGATAGGATATTTTAAATCATTTTTTGGGCCCACCTTTATAATTATAAAAGCCTGTGATGATAAATAATGACCATCAGTAGGGTCTATTTACCTTTTTATTGATGTGGGACCCTTGGTTCATCAAACCTTGGTACATGTAGTCAATGTGGACCTACCATATAATATGCTCCTCAAGAGTCCATGGATATATGAAATTCAATCCATCCCATCCACTCTTCATTAGTTTTTAGAGTTTGTTCACTCAAGTATGGAGGTCACCTTTCCTAGATTTATTGATCATCATAGCTACCAGATGGACCAATTTTTCTCTCCATCATTATCTCATAGCACTAAAAATTCTTTCCTTAGTCTTATGGCTACAAAGTCCATTTTTCCTGACCAATTGACATCTGCATCTTCTCTAACACCAAATCTTACCAAGTTGAAAATCGTATCCACTAACTATGATGAATATGAATATAAACCTTTTACATCATCCATCTTTCATTATCTCCCCGTAGCTATGGGTCCCCTAACATGAAGGAAAGCAAACCCGTTAAGTATCAATTTAGGCCAATAGCATTTGAAAGCATAGGGTTTTTATCTGAAGAATACATTGAAGATGATGATGATTCTTGGCTCCTACCTGATGATGAAAATTTCATTTTGCCCAAGCAAAACTATCCCAAAGTCCAACGTATGATGGAGAATATGAACTACAAATGAAAAGTAATAATAAAATAAGAACAAGGTTGAATGGAGCCTATTAGTGTCCAAGAAAGATTGTCCAATTTTATTCTAGGGTATAAACCATATGATGATGACTTGATCAATATCATTATTGATTTTATCTTGACCAATGAACAACCTCTCCCCAATGAAGACATTGAGATAGGCTCTATTTGTAGTTGCTCGAAGAGCTAGATACCACAAACCTTTTTCCTGATACCACCATATTTACCATCAACATCTCCCTCTACTATCCATCCCTCATAGACTACGATTCCAAATAGGAACCTAATTTTGATGTGTTTTAGGATAATCAGGCCATCCTTGAATATATGGGGACAAGAGCCTTTATTCCATTCAGAAACCATAAGAAAGGATTTTCTATCAATTTTTGTGAATCAACTTACTTTAAAGATCAATAAAAATTGCTTGGCCAAGATGAAGATGATGATTCAGAAGAAGAAGGGTCCTCTAGAGATTAGGATGAGATCACATCTAGCCCTATTCAATTAGAAGATTATTTAGATATTGATACTAAGTTGTTAGGTATTTTTGCCTCTAATATGCCTAAAATCAAATTCCCCCTTATTTACAAGATCAATCACCCTCACTTGTTAAGGATGTGATAGAATTAAACATCAAAATTGAATAAAAACCTAAGATAGTGAAACTGGGGGCATCTCCTACCAAATCAGAGTGTGAAATCCTTATCACATTGCTCAAAGAATTTATTGATATCTTTGTGTGGAGATATGTAAACATGTTGAGCTTGGATCCTTCACTAGTGGTCTACCACCTCGTCGTGTACCCAAATGCTAAACCCAATAAGCAAAAATTATGTAAGATGCATCCAAAGGTGGCATTGCTAGTTAAAGAAGAATTACAAAAAAAATTGAAAGAAGGGTTTATCTACCATATTGACAATTTAGATTGGATATTAAATATTATTCTTGTCAATAAACCTCAAGGTAAAATCTAAATATGCACTAACTTCTAAGACATCAATAAGGCATGTCCAAAATATGACTTCCCACTTTTGAACATCGATATGATCATAGATTCCATAGCTGGCTATGAGATGTTATCCCTCATGGAGGGTTTCTCAAGTCATAATCAAATCAAGATCACCCCTAAAGATCAGCATAAAATAGCATATATTACTCCATGGGCATATTCTAATATCAAGTCATGCCTTTTGGCCTCAAAAAAGTAGGGTCAGCTTATCAATGAGTAATGACCATTATTTTCCATGATATGATGCATGATATAGTGGAATATTATATTGATGATATTTTAGGGAAGTCTCATTTATGATCTAAACATCCTGCAATCCTTAGAATAATTTTTGAGAGATTACAACAATATAAGGTATGATTGAACCCTAAAAAGTGTCTTTGGTGTAACATCTAGAAATTTGTTAGGGTTCATTGTTTCAAGAAGAGGTATTAAAGTGGACCCGGTAAAAGTCCAAGCCATAACTAAAATTCCACCTCCACGTACTCTCAAGCAACTCTGTAGTCTTCAAGGCAAGCTTTAGGCCATCAGGAGATTCATTTCTGAACTCATTGATAAATGCCATCCCTTTAATCATTTGCTCAAGAAAGGGGTTGTCTTTCATTAGAACATAGAATATCAAAGGGCTTTCAAAAAATTTAAACAATATTTCAAAAAGCTACCTATTTTATCTCCACTAGTTTCGATAAATCCTTTATTCTTGTATATTTCAGCTACACCATATGTCATTTGTGCCCTATTAGCTCAACATAATGATGAAGGAAAGGAGCAGGCTATTTATTATCTCAGTCATACATTGATATCATATGAGATAAACTATACACCCATTGAAAAAGCATGTTTAGCTATAGTCTTTGACTCAAAAAAAACTCTAGAATTATATGCTTAATAACCAAGTTCAGCTCATTGCCAAAGTTGATCCTTTAAAGTATCTACTATCTAAGTCAACATTAACAAGATGAGTAGCAAAGTGGATTATGCTACTTAGTGAATTCAATATTGAATATATCGATCATAAATCTATCAAAGAGCAAGTTATCATAGATCAACTACAAACATCACCATTAGAGTTGATTGAGTTGATTATAACCACTTTCCTAGATGAGTCTATCATGAACACACCACAAGCAGAAGGTTAGAAGTTATATTTTGATGGCTCATTCACCACTCATGAATCAGGGGTAGGCATCCTCTTAGTCACACCTCAAGGTGATCTTATTCCCAAAGAATTTCATCTTGCCTTCCCCTATGCAAATAATATTTTAGAATATAAACCCCTAATAGTAAGACTCCATCTTGCTATCTAATGAAACATCTAGCATTTATATGTATTCGGGGACTCACAACTAATCATTAAATAGGTCAACGAGGAGTTCTAAATGAAAGATGAAAAATTGCTTCCATATAAACAATTGGTGGATCAATTTTAAAAAAAATCAATCCATGACATTTGAACAGGTTCCACATAAAAGCAATCAAGTAGCTAACTCTATGTCCACCTTAGGCTCTCTTATCAACCTTCCTGAAGACGTCTTGGAAGGAAATTTTTTGATTAAGCATTTAATCACCCTAGCTCATCAATTATTGGTTCCTCTCCAAATTTACACAATTCATAATCCTAGTCTCCCTTAGTACCATGATATCTATCAATATCTTCATGACAACATCCTTCCCCCAAATCATAACCACTTCCCCCAAATCATAACCACTACCAATGTAAAGACTTCATCCATCAAACTACCTACTACACCATCATAGAAAACATGCTCCATCGATGAGGTTACGATAGAGCCCTATTGAGATGTTTAACATTAGATGAGGAAACTCAAGTTGTCAAGGAGGTCCATAATGGTATCTATGGAGGTCACATCAATGGAATGGCCTAGCCAATAAGCTCCTCTGAATAGCATATTATTGGCCAACCATGGAATAGGATGCTTATTAGCACATCCAAAAGTGTGTGGCTTATCAAAAGCATGGGAATCTCATCCATGCACTAGCACAAGAATTTCAAACCATCATGATTCCATGGCCTTTTTATATATGGGGCCTTGATTTGATTGGAAAAATCAATCCTAAATCATCTGATGGACATAAGTTTATCATAATGGCTAAAAAATATTTTACTAAATTGGTATAGGTAATGTTACTAACTTACACAACTGGCCTCTAGATATCAAATTTCATCCTCAATCAAATCATTTACCAATTTGGTATCCTTACCAATATAATCTTTGATAATGGTGAATCTTTCAAGAATCAAGATGTGGAGGCCTTATGTCAAAAATACCACATCATGCAACATTTCTCTTCCCCATACTTTCCCCAAGGTAATGGTCAGGCAAAAGCAAAAAATAAGACTTTGGTCAAAATTTTGAAGAAACTGTCAATCAAGTTAGATGCAATTGGCATACTCAGCTATATCCAGCCTTATGGTCTTACCACACCAGTGTCTATACACCAACAAGAGCTACTACATACACCTTGGTCTATAGAGCCGAAGATATTTTAGCAGTGAAAGTATAACTCCCTTCTATTCATCTCTCATTACATAGAATAATCACTGATCATAATCTCCAACAAGAGTGCTTACATGAATTATAAATCCTAGATGAAAAGAGAAAAAGGCCTTAAATCACCTTTGAACATACCAAAATAAGCTTAAAAATTAGTATCACAAAAAGATTCAGGCCTGGGAGTTTAAAATAGGTAACCTAGTCCTCAAATAAAATCAAAAAAATACTAATGCAGACAGAGAGAAGGGAAAATTTGAAGTAAATTGGCTAGGCCCTTATGCTATTATTACCAAGTTTGGCTCAGGAGCTTACAAGTTGGTCATGCTTGAAGGGGAAGAGTTAGAAGATCCCATGAACATCATGCACCTCTCAACATCCTCCATCTATAAGACAACCCATATCCATCCCCATCCATTCTAAACCTCCCAATCAGTCTATAAGAAAAAGAAAAAAAATCATCCAATGGTGAAAACAAATTTGCTAGCACCTTGAGCAAGTATCATGGTGAAAACTGGTTTTTGACTCTATGATAGAAACATCCTACCCTAGTCTCAAAGTGAGAATCATATCAAGAATACCATTAGCAAGGCAACATCATTATTCATCAAGAGAATAAGGTGGCATAATCAAGGACCACTTGTTGGAGGGCACCTCTTGAATCATTTAACCACAACTTGGAGAAATCATATGTCCCCAAGTCTTATCGATATCCACATCTACCCACTACCAACCTTTTTTGATAGACATATATCCTCTTAGACTTAGTAATTCCACACTACCTTTTGTCATTCCTTCCTATCATTAAGCCTTGAGTCCATCCCTTCCCACTATCACTACAAAGGGTCATCCTAAAAACAAGATCATTTTTTGTCTAAGGTCTCCAGAAATTGTTGTGGTACTAATTCCTAAAGAATCGTTATGACCCCTATGATTGTAACTTGCCTTGAGATTTTACCATGGATAAAATCTTGGGTATCATATATCTTGTAAATTGTTCCCTTATTAAATGATCCTTTTATACTAAAACTCCTCATCCATGACATCATTATTTTCCCAATTACTAATTGTCCCTGTAATCATAATCCTCTAACCATTAAATCATCATCATCATCATCATCCATTAGCCATAACTACATTGGCCTGAGGTCTTTGTAGACTATGTAGGCATCACTTGGTTTCTTCTCTTAACCAAGGATAGCTTGGCCACCATATTCATCATCATCTCCCCTCCTTTATTTTCACCATCCATGATCATTTTATAAATACATATACATGTGTGTGTTAATGTGTATGTTGAATGTGTATATATATAATTATGGTCTTCTTTTTTGGACATTTCATCTATGTCTTATTTTTACAATTAAGATAGTCTCTTCACAGGAATGAGGATGGCCTGGATGACCTTTAGAAGTTCCTTTCCAAAAGGGGTCACCTCCTAAAATAGATTTCCCTTGTGCATGTTTGCTATGATGAAAAGGCCTTGTCATGACTTTGGCATGTTACACAAGGATGCACTATTAAAAATTATTGTTTAATTTCATGGCTTGACAACCTTCCTAGAGGATCAATCTCATCCTACAACAACTTACCCATGTCATAAGCCAAAAACTAGCCCATTCAACCTACCCATCCTATCTCCATGGTGCTACCCAACCAATATAAGTTGTCAATCAGTCCAAGGTCCCCTCCCACTAACATATCTATAAGTTGTTACCCAACCAATATAATGTTTGCATCAGTGTTTAGGATATCAAGTAGATCCTCTCACTTATCATTGATATATGAAAGATCCTATAGACATCCTCTAATGTAATTGTCATCTCACCCATCACAAAATGGAAGATACTCATCTTCAAGTGCCATCTTTCTACTAGTTCTATAATAATATCCCAATCAATCTAGATCGGTAGCATCATCACCACATCATGAAGGCCCACTAATTCTAGGACACCATATTCCTCTAATTTCACTCACCACATCTCATGTAGAATCTATGGGTATCATGACTATGATGCCAAAATCCCCAAATGCTCCTGCACTAAACACCCATAACCTAATATCACCTCTATTACCTACATCCTTTATTCTCTCACTTGCCTACCCAATCCTTACATATACCCTATTGATATACTCACTAACCCAACCATCTAGCCTAACCACTAATCATCTAGAAAACTCAAACTCCCTCTATCATCATATCTAACTATGTCAAGCCCAAAATCCTTTTGCATCCTTGAAACTAATCCCAACTAATTGGAACCCCCCCTTTTATCCCCTCTCATATGATCCCTTATCTTATCCAAGTACCTAATTTTCCATCCCATCCTCCCATTCTTAACCTCTATACCTCTATCCATAATCCGATTATAATTCCTATAATCTCGATACTCATAACTAGTGATATTAGAATCTCGCTATAATATAATTATGGGTTTATAATACCATGATTCCTTATGATAGGATAGCAATCCCATGAATCCTAGAAATGGGATTATAATCTTGTCATTCCCTACTAACAAGATTGTAATCCCATGATTCCCTACTGGCAGGATTGTGATCCCACTATTCCCCTACTAACAGGATTACGATCCTACTATTACCCACCAACAAGATTGTAATCTTGCCTTTTCAATAAAATGGGATTTTAGTCCCACCACACCTTCTCATATTCTTTCTAGTTGCATTAACAACCCCATAACTGTGGGCACAATCTCCAGTCATGAGATTATCAGGCCATGACAGATATTATTTTCTTCTCCTAAAATCCATCTCTAAATTCCCTAAAACTCTTTGAAATCATAATAAAAACAAATTACAGGGTTGTTTACTCATTGGTGGTCCAACCTCAGACTCCCTTTAGTACTCCTACACTCTTTCACTATGATGAGAAGCTCAAGGAATCTGATCCATCTTTTCTCTCCTAGAGCTCTAATCTCTAATAGCCAAGGGTGCAAATGAACCTTTTAAGGGCCCCTTTTGGCATATATCTCCCCCCAACCCCCCTTAGCCACCCCCTATCCACTTATCCATCAAAACTAATTCTATAAATTCTACTAACATCCTGAGGCATGGCATGCCCATCCTCATTAAAATTTCCAAATTTATTTATCTCAAATCATACTAGCCTGGATCCTTTTGTATCCCTTGAAACCATCAATAGGCTCCATTATCAATATCCCAAGATCATTAATCCCTTATCAACATCCCATAAGTGGATTTTTTTTCATCATTTTATAATATTGTATTTTATGAAAAGTGGCTCTTTATCATTACTAGTCAACTACAACCCCTATTATCTCTTTTCGAGCCTCTCATAGCATGTATCCTTGCTACTAGACCTATCCTTTGCTCAAACCCATCACATTTTTCAAACTTAATCAACTATTTTATCATAATATCACCTTCTAGATAAATTATTTGTTGTCTAGACCCATCACTTGAGCCACTTCTTTCTCAAATACTAGGTCATCTATTCGATCCACTTTGAAGCATACCCACCCCCATCAACATTGTCATCTTATCCCACCCTAATATTTTTGGTTGAGTCACCATCTGGGTCAGTTTTCCTCCCCACATGCTCCCTCAAGGGGGAATCATATCCTACTAACATCATTTATGCCATGATTTTTATTTGAAAGACCGTTACCCTTTCTACTCATAACACCCTTTCAAAGAGGGGCAAAATGTGTGCATTAAAATATGCCTACCCCACTAATTTTAATAATTATCACTAATTTGGCCTAATTACCCTATTTCCTAGTCATACTAACCCTTGGCCTGATTCCCATAAACATTATTATATCCCATATAGCCTTTACCTCATCCTAAAACTAATTAATTTTCTCATTAAACCCATAATAGACCCTATTACCTATTAACCCACTCCTTAAGCCCACTAGCCAATTTTAAATTCCAAAATAATCTACCTACCCACCCACCACCCTAAAATAGCCTCCCCTAAACCCCTAAAATAGCCTCCCCTAAACCCCTAAAATCTATGGGGATATTTCTATAATTGGAGGATTTTATAAATCTCTCTAATTTAGCCCCCTTTCTCTAGAATTCTCTTATTCTAAAGATTTCCATGGAAATTTCTCAACCATAGATATTGATGGACCAAATTTAAATTTGGATCATAGATATTTCCCCCCACATGCTTATAAAACTAAACCACCTCTCCTTTCTCAATACTAATGAATGAATGCATGCATAAGTCAATCACATCCTTTAAGCAAGCCATTCAAGCACTCATCAAGTCATTGTCAACATCCATAGTCCTTTTGGAAGCCATTGCCAAGCATCTTCAAACAATCCAACAATCAAATTTTCAAGCTCAATCACACAAGTTTGAATCCTAGAATGGAGCTATGAGAAGGTAAAGATGATGGTGAGAATGCTTTAATAAATTTTATTTATCTTCTCTATCCTTTCCTATTGGTGTTATCAAGGTTTTGAGTTTTATTTTCATTTTGATAATATTGCTTGAATCCAAATTTTGGTACACACGTATTTTGATTAAGTTGGGGCTAATTGTGTAGGTTTGTATAAAAAGGCAACTCCCATGTTGATGTATTAATTTACACTTGTGATTTTTTATGTTCTCATGGTGAGGCACCATTTTTTTTTATCTAAATTTTTTGTGTGAGGATTTTTCAGATAACTTAACTCTCTGCACATTTATTTTCGTTTCTTATACTTTTGTTCTTAGAAAAAAGGTTATACACCCCAAGAACTCAAACTCAATGGGAGCCTACCACTTGTCTACCACCATACTCCTATGATCTATTTTACTTACATGATTAATTATAATCCCATGATGTAGATGAGTCAATCTAGTTTTGAATATATGGTGTGATGTGGCACCCCTTGACCTATTTGAAATATCTAGATATCACCAAACACACACCCACACTCCCATGATGTACAATGGATAACTAAAAATGAATGGTACAGTGTGAGATATTCTATCAAATCAATATCAGTCATGCTTTATGGTCATACTCCTACATTCATATAATGTATAGGTGGCTTATAAACATATAGAATAGATGATATGACCTAGGGCCCATATTCTAATATATATCAACCACGCTTCATGGCCATACTCTCTTATGTCCCATTCTCAAATACTATATACCCACAAAATATATATGTTTTGGACCTTTTATCTAATACACGCATTTTATTTTGGACCCACATCATCATTCAAGATAAGGTGGTAGATAATTGTTATTATCATTATCATTCAAGATAAGGTGGCAGATAATTGTTATTATCATTATCCTTCAAGATAAGGTGGTAGATAATTATTAATATCCTAAATTCCATGATATAAATCAAGGTAATTTGATTGACACACTCATAAAAATAAATAAATGATATAACCACCCTACCTGAGACTACATAACCCACAATATGATAACGTGTGGGTGGATTGAATTAATTAAATGAGATTTAATACTTATTTAAGGTTTTTAAAAATTAAAATAATGGAAAAGTGGATAATTCAAATAGGGACATCAACTCATAGTTAATATGCACACTTGTAAATCTAATTCCCATCACACTCAAAGACTTGTTTATAAATTTAGATAGGGATCCAAATAAAAATTTGAATTTTGAGATATTACAATCAGATACTAGAGGAACTTGTGCAATCATGTAGTTGAGACTCTCAATCATTGATCAAATTGGCTAATTTTTTATTAATTTACCTATTCATAACTATGATCTATCATATTCCATGGCTATAACTCCTTCAACTATTGGGCATACTCAAGAATTTAGAGATAAAATTTGCATGGTTAAGATTTTCAGGTACATATGTCTTCAAGGAATTAGAATAAATGTAGAAGATCTAAAATTACATTGGAACCCCTCAAGATGAGATTGAATTCTCAAAGGACCTACTTACTATCAAACAACCAGGAATCCACATGGTAGTTGCATAGCTAGAGGTATTCAATATGTCCATGGTGTGTAGACCACTACAAAAGCAGGAGACATTATCCATACCCACAACCTACTTCTTAGAATATCCATAATGAGTACAAAAGCTTTCCTATAGTCTAAACCATGTCTACTCATATGTCATATAGATGTGTTTGGACCCTTAGAAAAGATTCCAAATACATCTATATACATTAAGGACCTGACTCAATATCACCTATATTCATGAGGCTCATGAAAATAATAATTTCTATTTGAAGCCAAAAGATGAAAATATGGTGATAGTCAAATTAAAGGCTATAAATAAATGGGAACCTCAAGAGTAAAATGGGAAAGCACTATAATAAACACCCAATGAGCACCTCTTAATGGATGATACACCAAGGACCAACCAAATATTGAAGAACATCATCCTACAAGGACTGCCTTTGAATACTTGATCCTAATAATAAGTAACCATAATTGTTTCCCATGAATTATTACTTTGGTAAGAGGGCAAGTTCTCACTTCCCTTATTTACATTCAGAGTGACAGTCCTAATAAAACTCATCTTTATATTAACCATTTATGTCACCTAAGCCTTGAAATACCAATTTTAATTCACCTGCCTCATATGTGTTTTCCACTCCAATTAGGCCTTTGCCTAGCTTGAAAAGTTTGGATACCCTTGCATCTTATATCGCCTTGTTCCTACTTCTCCTTCAACTTTTGTTGTTACTCATCTAGGCTTCTTAAGAACATCAGGGTTTACATAAGTTTTCAAAAGTCATGAAATAGTGACACCTACCACTCAAATTATCCAAACCATAAGTTTCACAACCCAAACTATTATCCAAGTGTGAGGCTTATCCTAATTTCTATATCTACTAGTATAGTTCCTATTTATCTTTACATCTCTGTGGCAACTTTCCTTGCATTTTATATCTTTACACCCACTATATCAACTCAAAGTGATCTTGTTGCTAGACCAACCCTTCAATAACTCCCTTAAGCATCAATTATTTCACCCATAGTGGCTCAAGATCCATATTTTATAGGCCCACAAATATTTACTCTTAGCCAACCTATTTATTACTTTAAAATGATGATTGGTATCCAAGTGTCATTGGACCCTCAATCAATATGACACAAGATAATATTCATGCCTATAAGACCCCTCTTGCAGTTTCACCTATCATCCATAACATATTAGCCTCCTCCATTTATTTCTCTTCATCCTCTATTATCTCCTCCCCTCCATCTTCCACATCCACTCATCCTCTTCCCAATCCCATTTCCCCTCCATTTGCATCACATGTTGCATCTTCCACTTCTATTGATTTAGGGACGTGAGGGCCAACTCTGAGGGGATTAGATATATTCCCTTCAAGAAGATAAAATACATATATCAAAAATGGTCTATATGGGTGAACTTGATATCTAGTTCAAAATTAAGAAGAGTGTTAGAAACTTGAAGAGAGTCTTGACCTCTAGAGTTACACAGGGATTCAACCTCATTGTTTAGAAAAAAGAGGAAGACATGTTCTCTTTAATTAGAAAGAAAATAAGAACTAGAGGAGATAAAATTATTGAGGACCATGTCTCAATTTTGAGAACCACAAATTAAAACATAGATAAATTCATGGAAAACATGGGAATTCAAGTTAGAATGTTAGAGTCATAAGTGAAAACTACCTTCCCTGCATACTTGACTAGCAAGGTTGAAGAGTTTCTCTCATAATTGTTTCATGTATTAAAAAATGTAATTGAAGTTTTGTCAAAGAGTGTGGTGATTTATCAGAAGGCACAATTGTATTTAGAATAAATAGTCAAGATGGACAATAAATTAAGGAACATTGTTGTTTTTATAAAAAGGGAATGTTCTACCAATTGAAGATTGTCGCATTGTTTGATGTCAATTTGTAACAAACCTTCACATTTCATATGATAAACTATAGATAAGATTGGATGAATGACACGAAAGCTAACATGACACCATTAGAAGAGAAAAAGGAGAAAATTTTTACCTATTTTAAGGATTTTAATATCATGGTATTATTTCCACAAGATGCCACAATCATCATAAATGATGAATTCGATGTGCACCATGATAGATTCAAACCAAAATTTAAATGTAATGTCACCAAAGCTAATAATTAGGGATCTCAATCTATTTTCAATTAATCCACCCAATCTACTAAAAGCATCAACAAGGTGAGTGCAATCAAAGGTAGTCTTAAGAACCCATAAATAAATCTTGATATTAGAAAAGTGTTGTTTCATGTTGCACAAATTAATATCCCCAAGATAGATCATGATTCTAAGTTGTCAGGAGAGCAAAAATGTTTAGGTGGTGGCATAATTCAATGATTACTAATAGAATGAAAGGTAGATCATGTTGATGTGGTACTATTTCAAGGGTCCATTGTGATTTGGGCTAGTTATTCCTACTTCCTTATAATTATGTATCTCTTCTATGTTTTTTTAATCATTGTAACAAAATCTACCATCATGGTCTTGAGTCAAATCTGATATTTGACTAGAATTTGAGCTCTTTATGAACACCTTTTGAAAATGTTATAATTGAGGATGAAATTTTATAGAATGCAAGGAGAGAACTTCAAAAGTATTTAGGAATGTTCTTAGGTTTTTTTTTTTTTTTTATATATTAATCTTCCTCAAGTTTCAGCATGGATTTGGTAGATTCTAATTGATTTTTGTATTATGGTATGAATTTTGATTGTCTCATGTGGATTTAATAAGGTTGAGTAAATTACTAACTTGACTATTTTTTTGTATTAGCCATGATAAAATTTATTATTATGGATTAATGTGTTATTCTTTAAATTATTTTGTGATGATTTATCTTACGAATCAATGTTATTAATATTATATTCATCATGAACTTTTCCTTGGACTCTCTACCATGTTTATTCTAGTTCATGCCTAAGTAGAACTATGCAATTATAGGTAATGTTTTGCCATATTTAGAAATGGTACAAGCAAACATCAATGTCTCAAAAATGTTTGAGAGCCTTCTGCTTCTATGTCTTACCCTCATCTTCCTTTTATGTTTTTTAATCTGATCTTCACTTATAACTTAGCCATCATTATGAATATTCACTTTGGGTTAAATTACCAAGGTTTTAAGATAGTGTGGAGTTTTGAACGCAAGAGCAGTCTTTATATGTGGCATCATTTATGTTGCTCACAAAGTTATTCCAAGAAGGTTACATAGGAGAGCCCAATAGTGAAAGTCATGCATTAGAATTTCATGGATAATCCTAAAATAAGAGGGATTTATCCCATTAAATTATCCTAGGGGTGTGCATAAAAAACACATAAATAGACAGAAAACGTCAGTGCTATAAGAAGGGATTGAAATCCATAAAATTTTAATTTATTTTTAGTTTGTCTTTTGGTTAAGTTTTGCACATCCACCATGTTTTACACTTTCCATCTCATATTGGGTGTTTGAAATACACATTAATTAAGGGAAATTTTGGTTCTAGAAGGAGAGACAAACTTCACAATGTATTTGAAGACCATGATTCCTAAATAGTTATTTGATCTCAAGGAAAACTATATTCCCTCTCATGCATCACTAGGTCTGAATCATACTTAGGTTCATTATTATTTCCATCATTAGAGATGTATACAAGACCTACACCTAGGATAGGGAGACTCATAATATCAAGGACTCAACCTAAATTTACCACATACTATACTCATAATCTCTTCAATCTAATGGTTTGGTTACTAAGACTAGCTATCAACATTGTTATGGATATTAATGACTTTCTATAAAATCTTGAGAGGTATCTTCCAAATTTCAAACCCAATGGAAGATGCACTATTGAAGAGCATGTAAAATGTTATAAAATAGCCTTGAGGTTTTTAAACATAGAGAATAAATATATATCCTATAGGATATTCCCATTTACCTTGTAAGATGTTACATATGACTGGTATCTAAATCTCCCCAACAACCCTATCACTAGATTAAATTAGTTCAGTAACACTTTATTGGCCCAGTTTGGGAAAGTCATTGACCCAAGTGTGTTACATCAAAATTCCAATGCCATGATAAGGGAATATAATGATCCAATCATAGTCTTTAATATAATATTTCAAAATACGTATAGTCACATAATAAAAATGTACAAAATTGATGCCTAATTAGCACTTGAATGCACAAGAATGCCTTAGACCCTTGGACAATGATTTTATTATGAAGGGATCCCCTCATTTTATATTTATCACTAACATAGACTGAGGACATTAAGGTGGACCAACAACTGAACCCATAATGTCATATGCTAAAAATCATCCTTGATATTATCCCAAACCTCCCAGCCTTGAATATGATTCCAAGTGTCAATCATAATGTTATAATTCCAAATATTGTGTTAGTTATATATCAATTACCATTAATAAAAGTTTCCCAAATGAACTTTTATGTCTCCTCAACTCAACCCACATCGAAACACCAGCACAATTCCATAGCCAAACATTGGTTCTTTTTGTCAATAATGTCCAAAATATATAATAAGACTCTATTAAAAATAAATGGTTCAAAATCTTAGTGATGATTTCTTAGGTCTTAAGAGGAAATTTTGGATGATTGGTGGGGAAAATACTAACTAAAAATTGTCCTAATAGATGTATAACCACCCCAATAACAATCCTAAACCTTCACCAAATAAAAGGACTAAGATTAAAATTTATGAGATTACTTTACGCAACTAATATAGAGTGTAGAACATATAAAAACATGGAGAGTTATATTATATAGAGTTATATAATGTATTTGATATATTCCAAAATGAGGTGGAAAGGTATGAGGTGCTCCCAAACCACTAGCATGCAACCAACACATCTGAAGCACCAAACATGTCTAGATCCCAAATTATCACCATGGTTCTTGATACCTTTGATTTCCCCATTCAATAAGATAATTAACCTAAGGAAGTAACATTCATGCCTTTCAAAAATACTAGAGAAAAAATATGCATTGAGGATTAAGACACAACATTGAACCGTTATAACATCTACTCCTCCTAACAATGGTGTTACACCCCTTGATCTAAAAGAAAATAATGATCCCCCACCCCAAAAAGGTAGTGATTAATGACCCACTACATAAATTTAATCTTCCATTAGTAAAGGTTTTTATAGCATAGTTGAGGACATGAATAAGATCAAGGTGAATATAACACAACATAAGCTAGAATAAATCATAGAGCAATGTAACTTGATCTTAAATCATTAACTAAGAAACCAATCCAAACCAAGAAAAATGAGGCATGCAATAATGTAATAATCCATTAAAAAATGTTGATGTCCCTCCTTTTCTCTTCATGGTTGGAATATTTTGAAAGAAATTGCATAAGTTCTTGGTTGATTCAGGAGCTTCAACTAATATCATCCTGACTGGAGTCTATAGGAAACTAGGGGCAACCCCAATTAAACCAAACAAGATAATTATCTAATTATATAAATCAAAATATAAGATTTTTGGATATTTTTTTATCATTCACATGAAATTAGCATTAAAATGTAGGATCTAAAAATTCATAGACTTTCAAGTAGTGAAAATTCCTTAAAGCATATGGGATGTTTTTAAATTAGGATTGGTCCAAAATGTTAAATGGATACATGGCCATAGACTTCTCCCACATGTGGCTACCTTGGATAGGAGTTTCCAACTAGTTCTAAATAGATAAAGTTCCTATAATGAAACATATAATCACCTAGAACAATACCATTAATTATAAATTAAATGTTATGTCATCTAACAATGGAAAATATACCCTTTCTACTAACTCACAAATAGAAAACATGAGAAAACTTGTGATTCATTGAGCTTATGGTCCCTCTACTTTTATGGGGCATGTTACAAACAAGGTTTAGTATCTAGAGTTATGTTAATCAGTCCACAAGGAAAATGACACTTGGCCATGTATAGATTTAAAGATGAATGGATAACTATGTTAGAGTTTTGAAAACCTCTAACACAGCTACTCATTCATTTTGATTCATTCTCTATGTATCTAATGAACACATATAGATTGTAATTCCTTTACACTAATAACTTTATAGAGTATGAAGCCTTGATCTTAGGTATGTAGTTTACCTTAAATTATAAGGATAAATAGTAGCAAGTATTTTGGGACTCAAATTTGATGATCAAGCAATTCAAACATAATCTTGAGTGAAAATTATCTTACTTAAATAAATACAAACATAGAACATGGGACATGATAAAGACATTTGATACATTTAATTTTATCCCCATTTCTAGAGAGAATCACTAGATTGCATATTATTGGTAGCATCAGTTAAAAATATGACCCCCTTAAATGATTCTAAGGTGTACCAATTCTCAATCAAATTAGTTCATTGCCCCTGAATCCTAAATAACTTTGATAATTTCTAATATTTTGATGATAATCGACATATTATCAAATCATGAATAGATATGGAGTCTTATGCGTAATGAACATGCTATTTATGAGAAAGAAAGAGACAACCATATGGATAATGATTGTGATAGCAATGGAGTCATGAACTTGATAGAAAACTAGATACCAAAGAGTATGGTTTCATTGGAAAGGATATTTTATATGGATAACTTGAAAAAAGGCCCAAATGACAAAAATTCATGGGCCACCAAATCACTACCATAAACTTAAGATCAGTCAACAAACCTCAAAATGTTAGCGTTGGCCTCAACTATATTAATTCTAAGATGAAAGAGTTAAAATAATTACACCTACAATATAGAGATGTGATCATTTGGACATACAATGACCTAAATTTTTTGAGCCAAGACTTATAACACACACCATACCACTTAATCAAGGACATAAACCATTTAGTTAGTGGAAACAACCCATCAATCATATCCTTTAACCTCTCATTTACAAAGAATTCATAAGTTTCCCTCAACCAAAACTATTCTCCTAGTTTGCCATTCTAGTTGGGTGGCCAAATTGGTCCCTATCAATAAGAAAAGTGGAGAAATTATTCTTTGTGTTGATTTTAATAATTTAAATAAAGCATCAAATAGATATAACTATCCTTTTTCATCCCTTAACAAGGTATTTCATATAGTTAGTGGCTCTGAGATAATGTCTTTCCTAAATTAATTCTTAGGATATAACCAAGTCTTAATCAATCAATACAACATAGTTAAAACAACATTCACAACCAAATTGGGGAAATTTTCTTACAAGATGATGTATTTTAGTTTGATCAATGCAGGAGCCACTTTCTAGTGAGCCATGGATTTTTATTTTCAAGGCTTGATTCATAAGTTCATAATCATTTATATGTATGACTTAACTATTTTCTCCAAGTGTAGGTTAAATCACATATTCCACCTAAAAATGTTATTTGAAAGGTGTATGAGTTATGTTATCTCTTTGAAACCCAAGAAGAGTGTTTTTGGTGTCATTTAAGGTAATCTTCTTAGCCACATCATCATGAAGTAAGGTATTTCTATTCACTCTAAAAAATCTAGTACAATTTTGAAAATACATATTCCTAATCGCTAAAAGGAGTTTGTAAATGAAGGGGTGGTGCTTAGATCCATGAGGAGGTGAACCTTTAAGGAAGATTTAGTTGATTCAAGATGTCAAGAATAGACATGGAAATATTCTCAAGCAATGGATATATGGGGACCTTCTCTAATCACTTAGTTTTAATTATTATAATGTGGGGAATCATTTATAATGCAATCGTGAAAGGGGCGTGTAGAAAGGCACAGTTCATTATTACTAATTAGAATAAGAGGTTTCACTTATGTGAATCAAATGTGTAGGTTACATTGGCTTATTTTAATTGATGTATATGAAAAGGCATTAGGTGAAGGAAACAATAATTTATAGTCAAATCTAGTAGAGCCCAATTATATTACAATGATGAGAGGTAAATTCAAAAGGATTGAGCCAACTATGAATGATCATTTGAAATAAAATGGTGAAGTGTGGGATATTTTATAGGTTGGGTGCATGGAATATTTCATTCAAAGAGTGGAAGGATATGAAAAACATATTTTAGAGGAATTTGTAAAGAAATGGAACAATAAAGAGGTGGTTTCTAATGGAGTCTCAGTGGAGATAACGAAGGACTTGATTTCTCAGGTGACCAGACTCAAAATGGAGGTTACAAAAATTTTCAAGATAGGCAAAAAATTCAAGGAAGAAAAAAACAATTTTATAAAGCAAGGGGAAGTGTTATACCAACTACATAGTGGCTTTGATTGAGAGATATTTACCCAATCAAATGATGAAATTTCCAAATAGGTCATGCTCTATGTCACTCTTGAAGGTAGGCATAACGTTTTCCACTAATCTCATTTCATCTTTTTAAATTACTTTAGACATAAAATCCCTTTGATTTTTCCATTATATGTTCTAATTTCTCTTGATATCTCAATTTTTGATGTAAAATATGGAAAGAAAAGTGAGCCCCTACATCACACTATCATTTTTAAATATGGAAACACTTCAAAGGAATGAATAGAGGCCCTATGTACTTCCCAATCCCACAAAAGTAGAAAACTAAGAAATAAATTTATGAGCCTAAATTTGATAAGGGTAATTACTCCAAGATTGCTCATAATGAAGGGAAGATTCTGAGTAAAGAGGATAATCAAAATCCCCAAACTGATATCTATAAGTAAAAACTGAGGAGTACATCCAAGTTAAAGGATTCAAAAGCAAAGGAAAGGGTGAGCATTATCGAATGTGGTTGTTCTAAGGATGGCCCTATTTTCATGCAAGAGGATAAGGAGGAAGAAGCCATTGAGGGTCTACTTGTGTTGAAATCCAAAAAAAAAAGTATAGGGAAAAGCTACAACCCAAAAAATATAGTAGAGACAAATGACCTCTATTCCAAGAAGAAAAGCATTACAACTCGAAAAAAAAGCCTAAATACAAAATTTGACAAAGTTACTAATTTTATTATAGGTTAGATTAAAATTGATAGTATTTAATATGAATTAGGGCTTCATAAGGTGATGTTTAGATGGTTTATGTGGAATCTCACCACCCAAAAGGAGCAAACAAAAGCCTTGAAAGATATGGTCTCCTAAGTCAATGTTAGGGAAACACATAAGGAGACAGGTAATTAGATGAAGATTTTAAGGGATAGAATATCTATCTTGGAACATGAGAATATTGATTTGAAGGAGAAGGTGAGTATTTTAGTGGAGTTCAACAAGGTGTTGGTGAAGGAAAGTATTACCAATTTAGATACCCTAAGAACTATTTTGGGTAGTATATAAAAAGGAGCTAACTATTTGAATAGAAAAGTTCAAAAATGTAGTGAATGTGATAATGAAATAAGTTTAACTCCTCAAATGTACAAATAGATGGATATAGACCTGAAAATGACCATTCATAATTAGGAGGAGGCCTTGGGTGGTCGTAATTACTAGTTGTTTTTTAGAGGTTTTTGGGTTGTTTTCTAGTTGATCTTGTATTTTATCTTTCTTTAGTAGACCTTATCATTTATTTGGGCATGGTTGGCCTAGTCTGCATGTTTCTTATATAGGTTTGGGTCTCTAGTTCAAAAATCCCATCTTTACCTTTAATATAAAAAAAAGATTAAAAGGAGTTGAAATCCTTCTTTGCAAAAATAAATTTCATACACAAATTAATTTATGGTTTTTCTAAAAAAATTAGACCCATTAACGCTATGTTAAGATAGGATGAGAAAGTGGAGTAGATGCCACAATCCAATTCAACATTCCAAAACATTAAAAACACCATCATATAAGCACCAATCTTGATCAACCTAGATTTCATAAATAATTTCAACCTCTACTCATTTTCCTTAGAGCATACCATATAAAATACCACCCAATATGGTTAGAGGCTAGGGCCTTACTCAATTGATCACTAAAATTGAGCCTAGAATCACTATGTTGTAGATAAATCAGACTTAGATAATGTCTAATCAATGGTATGACCATATTATTCATTATCATTTGTATGGGGCATGCCCTCTTGGGCTTAACAAGAATGAAGGAGATATATAAGGTTAAATGCATGCCATTACATGTTTAAGATTGTATTTCTTTATAATAATAACTATGAATTAATTTATCTTAGATGTATGATTAGGGTTGAATCTGATGAAATTATGAGTAGTTTTCATAACGAACTAGGAAGAAGTCCCCCTTTTGGTAATACAAAAACATGCAAGGTACTAAGATATAGGTATTACTATCCCAAAATCTTAAAATATGTTCACAACCACATCAAAACATGCCAAACATTCTAAGTATTTTTTAGGAGGGAAACACATGTATCTATGCCCTTCCAACTAGTTGTATAAGGTAGATCATTCACCTAATGGGGGCTTAACTTCATTAGTGTCTTCAATATCAATTATATTTAAAGACACAATTTTGTGCTCATGACCACTGATTATTTCATTAGGTTGATTGAAGTAGTATAAACCAAAGGCAACATGGCCAAGGAAATGATCAAGTTTCTCAAAGAAAATATTATCACCAGGTTTGGTACCCCATTCTCTCTCATCTGTGATAATGGACCTACATTCCAATCAGCTAAATTCATTGAATGGGCATATGATAATAAGATCACATTGAAGTTTTTTTCAAATTATTTCCCTTATGATAATAGAGTGGGTGAGTCAAAAAATAAGAACCTTATTGATTCCATCAATAAATTTTCTACAAATAAACCAAGAAATTGGCATTCTTTATTGAAGCAATCTCTATAAGCTGACATATTTAGACATAAGTAGGAGAGAAAAACTTATCCATTCCTCCTTGCATAAGAATAAGAGCTAGTGTTTTAGATCACTTTGAATATCCCCACATATCAATTTAAGAAAGAATATATGGGAGTTGATGGTTGCATACAATTGAGACTACTAAGCATCCTTCAATGGAAGATTCATGTGATGAATCATTGTAGACCTTCAACAAACAACAAGATATAATGAAAATATGGTTTGAAAAGAGATTAAAAAAAATAAAGGTTATTAAAATTCTTAGATCTAGTCCTATTGTGGGAAAATGTACATGAGAAAAAAGGACAACATTCCAAGTTGGATCCTCTTTGGATTGGTTCATATCATATCTCAAAAATTTTGGGACATAAAGCTTTTAGGCTAAGGGTTTGCAAGGAAATGACCTCTCTCTATTTGTGAATGGGAAGTTCTTGAAGAACTAATTCTTAGTTGTCCCATCCATAGGCATCATGGAATGATTGTGAGCTTTTTAGCTTAGGATTAGTGTAGACTCAAAATAAAATAAAATATATCTCTTTTTAGTTTGTGTATTTTCCTTCCTACTTTTTGTTATCCTTTTATCACTTTTATTTTTTGGTTGTTGGTTGTTGCTTACCTTTTTATCATTATTTAAGTTATCAATCAGTGGATTGTGGGACACAATAAGAGAAATAATAAATCCTTCATCACAGTGTTTTGATTGGTTGAGTTCATACCTTCTTAAATATTGTGGTGGTAAATCCCTTGGACAAATTCAAATTAGTTGAAGGAGCAATGAATTCACTATAAAGAGTTAAAAGTTTGGAAGGTCTGATTTTATCTTAGATACCAAATTCCATGGTAGACTATTTCATATTTTAAATACAAAATGGGATAATTGTTTTAATAATCATCATGTGAATTATGAATGGTTTTATACTGAAGGGGTAAAACACTGCACTTCAATGCACTTAAAAATTACCACATGGTCTATAAAATAGTATAAAAGAAATCATTTATGACAAGATTTTTTTTTGAATGGGTCCCTCTACCTTGGATATATACGTTCCCAACCCTCTTGGAGTAAATTAAGACAAGATAAAAAAACAAAAGGGGAATATGAATATCAAAATAAATCTAAAAGTTTTTTCCTAAGAAAGGGCAATTTAGGTAACCTCCATCAGGGTTATGGATGATCGGCAAACAATGGATCAAGCCATAAATTTGAGCCAAAGGTATATATGTTAAATCTATAGATGCCTATATGGAAGTAGAGAAATTCCCAAGCCTTCCCCACTAGCCAATGAAGGAAAAAACTGAAACACCTTTTAGAAGATTGAATCATGAACTTTGATCCTATACTATATCAAAAACCTCAAAGGTAAAGGTATATTAATCACCCTTCACACACATTGACTTCTTGGAGGTATTAAAACTTAGTATGTTATGTGTTGAAACTTACCAAAATGTCTGATTTTTTTTTGATAATATGAAATTTTCTCCCATAGTCTTTTTTATTTCTCCAAGATAAAAGTAGAAATTATGAGTTCTAAACACTCAAGAGTGTCTTCCCTTCATAGTCACCAATTATTCTGGCTAACACACACTATTTCCTTTTTAGAAATGGATACCCCCAAGATCCCACATGAAGCTTAAAAACTTTGAGGGTAAGTTGATGAAAATACTATGCATGGTTATTTTTTAAAGTTTGGGATTAAGGAATAATTTAATAAACTATAAACCCCATTTTTGTATTTACAAATTTGCATTAAACTTAATTTTAAGAATAATTGCATTAATTTAATGGCTTTTAGGAGTTTATTAAATTCATCAGGTCAGTTTATAATACCAAATGTTATACCTAGTTTATTTTTTGAGATTAACTCTCTTTTGATTGAGTTGGCCTTGATTGTGTAGGTTTATACAAAAAGGATTCTCTCATGCTACTATATTATCATACTCCCATGATACATCATGATCTTACAGTGAGGCACCTTTTTTTTATCCTTATTTTTTGTGAGGGCCATTTTGAGCTCACTTAACTCTTTGTGCATGACTTTTCAAGCCCCATAGTTTTGTACTGAGTGACATGGTTGTACAGTCTAAGAAAATAGGGTCAATGATATTTTACAACTTGTCTACGATCATACTCTCACAATCCACTATACTCACATGATGTGCATGATTCAGTCTAATTGTGTATGGATGGAATGAAGTGGGACCCCTTAACATATTATAAATTTCCATTTATATCCAAATATACACCCACAATCATGTGATGTATAGAGTGTAATTAAAATTTTAGGGCAAGGTGTAAGAGCTTCTATCGAATCAACGTTGGTCAGATGCCATGGTCTTGATCTAATAGTATTATGATGTGTATGTGGCCTATTAAAATATGAAATGGATGGTATGATGTGGTATCCATTGGCCAACAAATATCAAATACATTTTTTTTCATACTCTCTTAGATCCCTTATCAAATATTATACACCCATGGAGCTCATATGTTTGGGACCCTTGGATAATATGTGGGACAAACCAATTTTATCTAGTACCCATATCATTGATCATGATACAAGTGTAAGATAGTTTTTTATATATTGAATTCCACAATAGAAATTGAGGGCATGTGCTCGGCACACTCATAACAATAAATTAATGAACTAACCACCCTCTTTGAAACTACATGACCCACAAGACTATTGAGGTATGTTCCCATCTTTTGTGATGAAGCATTGTTATTTTCATTGATGTCAAATTCATGACATATATCATTTATTTCAAGGTTATATTTGAGGCTTTTCATGATGAAATGGTGTGTGATAAATAAGTTTTATCTCTTTGATGAGAGAGAATTTGAAGGCAACTTGGTAATTATTTTGAGGTTTGATGACATGTCAAGGTCAAGTTCAAGGTAAAAAGGAAGAATATTTTTGATCACTAGTAATGAGTATCATACAATGTAATCATACCTAGATCAACATTCCTTTGAGTTCTATATGAGGTCTTGACACAAGGTTGAGATGTGACAAGTTCATAAGCCTAGTCTTGCCTTAAGAGAAGGTGTATGCATGAAGTATGGTAAAGATGTATTATTTGGGTCAGTAAATGCATTAGAGAGTGTTATAATTTATGTAAAAATGATTAATATGCAAATAATCCTTACAATTAGTTCTAAGATCAAGGTTAAATCTTAGTCTTTACATGAAAAAACCTAGTGATATGACATAAGCTTGACAGCATGTTGAGGTGAGTAGTTTGTGAATTATGTGAAAAAGGTTGGAAATGTATGAGTAATATATGAGATCATATGACATATGTATGAGTATTTTAAAATATTTCAAGTGGTTTCAAGGCATGATCATGGTCTAATTATGATTGGCAGTGTAAGGCCTAGTGTACAAAGTGACCTATGGTGGCATAATGAGGGGTTAAGATCATTTATATGGCTGTAAAATATGATTATATCATTTAAAAAGGTGTGATAGGTTATGTTAAGTGTGTCAACAATTTTTTATATTATTTCTTAAATAATAAAGCATTAAAACTGATGATAAGGTCCTTTGTGTGCACAAAATGGGGTGTTGCAGACTCGAGAAGGAATTTCTTATACTCATTACCACATTCAAAATTTACATAATATATTGAGAACCTCATGAAAGTTTTTTAATGTCCATATATTTATTTTACTAGCATTGTTTTTGGAGATGAGGGGAAATCCTTTATGAATGATTGCTAAGAAGGGAAACCAATCAAAACCCTCTTTAAACCCTTATAATGACCCGATAGGAAAGATCTTGTCATTTATGGCTCAAAATGGATTTATTGACCTATTTTTATGTTTTTAACATGTAAATTAATCCTAAATATTTATTTATATGGTTTTTTTTGTCATGATAGTGGGTACAAGCTATAGGAAACCCCTTTTTCTTAGAATTTTAGTGTAACAGGAAGGGTTGACCAGGTCAAAGCATGAAAATGGATAGATAATGATATGAAATACTTTTAGTTTATTCCCATGAAAGTTTTTTTATTATTTTTAAGAACAAAAATGTGATAAATAGTTCATATAAGTTGGCCTATCACTAAACATGCCTAATGAGCAAGACAATGAGAAAACTAGGCAATAATGAGAATGAGATTAGGGATTGGTTGTAGAGGAGTGGGTATGGATACAAATACATGGGGTAATTATTAAATAACTATTCCTCTTATCCCATTTGTTTATAAGTGTTTATGATTATTATACTCAATCAAAAATTTGTCATCAAACTAGTCTGTCTAACATAGTGAAGTCTGTGTAGAGTGAAGTTGTGAAATTGGTCTGAAAGACCAATATTGATATATAACCATGAAATATATATTTTAATATATTATAAAATTATTATTAAGTTAAATTAAACATTTTTTAAGATCTTAAAAGTGTTCACATAGGTATTTTAAGGATTAGTTTCTCTTATTGTGTTTTTGATACTATAGGGAGTTTCTTGTGTATGAGTGAAAATGATGTTACTGAGTCATTTTGCACTAATTTAAAGGATAAAATGTTCATATATGTGTTATAAATTTATCATAGTTTCATTTTAATGTATTTATATTCATGATAATTCCCTTATAAATTATGGGAAGTTAAATGTTCTTGATTTTATGTTGACAGTGTTTAGTGGTTCTGAATAAGCCTTTTGTAGGAGTGTTTCTTGAGGCCTTTCAAAATAATATAATAATAATTTCTCAAGACAAGACAATAAATTTGAGGCTCCTATATTATAATAAATAAAAAAAGATAGTAAGTGGAAACCCAAGTTAACTAAGGTTGATGACTAGTCTATAAGTCCAAGTGGACTATTTACCATGGTGAAGCATAATCAAGATACAGAGTGACAAGAATTTTCTCTATCAGCTCAGATTGTAGAAGAATGCATCAAGACCAATAGATAAAGCTATAATTTTAAACAAATATTGAGTAGGTTAATCTATAAGGATAAATCAAGCATAAAATGATCATGAAGGAAGTTCAATCTAGTAAGGATATGGAGATTTGGGAATCTCCTAAATTTATGTTCTAGTTATATAGAGTAGAGGTGACTCCATTAGGCTTCATGGAGGCACTCAACTAGTAAGCAAGAAGCATGAAGTATGTTTATTCATAGGGGGAGTTTTATGGTCTTAGGATAATTTTAGATTCAAGGTTCAGTCAATAAGTCTACTACAAGTGTGATCACAAGAGACAGGTCATAAAAAGTGTATGTGATGACTTGATCAAACCAAGTCATAGTTTTAAAAATGTCTTAAATTTTCATGAAGATAAGGGGAGCCAATCTTGCTCCAATTATAGTTATATAATTATGATTGGTGTTATGTTTATTTGAAGAAAAAAGGTATGTTGTTCTAGGTCCAAGGATCCGATAGTTTCCAAGATGACCCTTTATGATTAATGTCAAAGGGGGAGATAGTTCATGTTTAGAAGAAAGACAAAGTACTAAAGAAGTTCCAGTTTGATGTGATGAGAATGATTTGATATGTTAGAGTGTTTTTCCATCAATGAAAAAGGGGGAGATTATTGATGTATGTTATTATTATTTGTGTTGAATCATTATTGTTGTCATTGATGTCAAATTCATGATATATGTCATTTATGTCAAGGTTAGAGTTGAGGATTTACATGGTGAAATGGTGTGTGATAAAGAAGTTTTATCTCTCTGATGAGAGAGAATTTGAAGGCAACTTGATAATTATTATAAGGTTTGATGGCATGCCAAGGTCAAGTTTAAGGTACAAAGGAAGTATATTGTTGAGAACCAATACTGAGGAGTATATAGGGTAAGCATACCTGGGTCAACATGTCTTTGAGTTTGGTATGAGTTCTTGACACAAGGTTGAGATGTGACAAGCTCATAAGCCTAGTCTTGCCCTAAGATAAGGTGTATGCATGAAGTATGGTAAAGATTTGTGATTTGGGTTAGTATATGCATGATAGAGTGTTTTAATTTGTATAAACATGAGTAATAGGCAAATTATCCTTCAAATGAGTTCCAAGGTCAAGGTTTAAGCTTAGTCCTTACATGAAGAAACCTACTGAGATGGCATAGGCTTGGTAGCATGTTGACATGAGTATTTTATGACTTTTGTGAAAAATATTGGTAGTGTATGAGTAGGATATGAGGTTATATGACATATGTATGAATATTTGAAAATAATTCAAGTGGTTTCAAAGCATGATCATGGTCTAAGTATGATTGGTAGTGTAAGGCCTAGTGTACAAAGTGACCTATAATAGCATAATGAGGGGTAAATATCATTTATAAGGGTATCAAATATATTTATATCATTGACATAGGTGTGAGAATATATTTTAAGTGTGTGGAAAAAATTTTAAATTGGTTCTTAAATAATAAATCATGAAAAATGATGATAAGGTCCTCTATGTACACAAAATGGGGTGTTAGAGACCTGATAAGGAATTTCTTATAATCATTGGCATGTGTAAATTTTTTATGAGATATTAATAACTTCATGTAATTTTGGTAATTTCCCTATATTTATTTTCCTATCATTGTTTTTTAGATATGAGGGGCAATCCTTTATGAATGATTGCTAAGAAGGGAAACCAGTAAAAACCCTCTTAAACCCCTTATAATGACCCAATAGGAAAGATAGTATTGGTTATGGATCAGAATGTATTTATTGACCTATTATTATATTTTTAAAAATTAAATAAATATTCAAGGTTTCTTCATATGGTTTTGGTTTGTCATGACAGTGGGTAGAAGCTACAAGAAACCCCTTATTTCTCAAAATTTTGGTGTTGCAAAAAGGGTTGACCAGGTCAAAGCATGAAAATAGATGGATAATAATGTGTAATAATTTTATTTTAAGCCCATTAATGTTTAGTTTTTAAACCAAAAATGTGTTAAACCAGTCATAGAAGTTGGCCTATCGCTAAACAGGCAAGATTGAGAATGAGATTAGGGATTGGTTGCAAAGGAACAGGTATGGGTGAAAATTAATGGGGTAATTATTAAATACATATTAATCCTATCCCTTTTTTTATAATTTTTTATGATGCTTATACTCAATCAAAAAGTTATCATCAATCTGGTTTGTCTAACACATTGAAGTCTGTGTAGAGTGAAGTTGTGAAATTGGTCTGAAAGACAAATATTGATATATAATTATGAAATATATATTTTAATATATGATATAAGGATTATAAATTTATATTTAAACCATTTTTAATATCACAAAAGTGTTTATATATGTGTTTTAAGGCTTAGTTTCTCTTACTATGTTTTTGATGCTATAGGTAGTTTCCTATGTATGAGTGAAAATGATGCTCCTGAGTCATTTTTCACTAATTTTAAGGATAAAATGTTCATAAATATGTTATAAATATTTAAAATTTTCATTTTAATGTATTTATATTCATGATAAGTCCCTTATCAATTATGTGAGTTAAATGTTATTGACTATGTGTTGATAGTGTTTGGTGGTTCTAAGTAAGCCTTTTGAAGGAGTTTTCTTGAGGCCTTTTGGTATGTGTGGTGAATAATATATAGCTTATTTATGTTTTTTAGGTCATTAATATCTTATTAATGTATTTTTTTTATTGTTTTATATGAAAAAATAGATTGCATACATCAGATTTACAAGATAGACTTTCTAGGAATATGAAGGCCTAATTTTGAGTAGACCTAATTGGGTGGTTCAAGGGGTGAAAAGATCCAAATGGTGTTGGGTACTTATGGTGATATTATAAATGTTACATTAAAGTTACATATTAATTTTTTCATCTATTTTTGGAGGCTCAATGTGTTCAAAGGAGGTATAAGTGAAACAAGTGCTTAGGGAAGGCCTAATTGCATTAGGTCTCTATTAGGCCTAATGGTGGTTTTGGCCCTTAAGGGTAATGACCGACATATGTAATGTTTATATCACATATGAAACATATTTATTGATATATTTTAATTATTATCCAACTATAATGAGTTTCTTGGCTGACCAATGCGGGTAAGAGCAATAGTCAAGTATAAAGACAAGGCCTAATAGGCTTATTTTCACTAGTTAGAGAGTTGTGCACGTGAATAAAGGATATAGAATTTTGAATAATAGGTTAATGGATTTAATATAATCATATAGGTGTGATTAATATTCCATTAATATCTAAATGTGTTTTTAAAGGTGTTGATCAAGGTCATTTGACCTAATTCTGCCAAGGAGAGGGCTAATTGAGCGAGAAGGCCTAATAGGTTGTTTGAGAGAGAAAGAAGTGTGAGAAGAGAAAAAAAGTAGGTAATATTCATTTGAGTGAGAAAAAAGTGTCCAAGGGTGATCAAATATTCAAGGTATCTAATTTTTTTCTTAGTTACCTTGGGGGCTAGAGCCTCTTTGCAAGTTGGAGCTTACTAAAGGACTAGTTGAGTTGGTGCTTGACTAGTAAGGGGTTGGTGCTCCTTGTGGGGTTGGTGTCTCACTAAAAATTTGATCCATTACTTATAGTACATTATTCCAAGTGGTATTTTAGTGGTTTTTATTCCCTTAGAGGGTTTTCCACATATATCTCATGTCCTTATGTTGTTTGCTTTCATAGATGCGTGTTTATGCATTGATTGATGTAAGTGAATGAATGATTTATGAATTTTAAGTCAAATTTAAGGATTGTTTTAATACAAATGATTCACCCCCAAATCTTAGTAGTGGTAAATACAACAAATAAACTGGAACATATATGGGTTGAATTAAATAAATGAGAATTAAAGCTTAATTAAGTATTTAAAAATAAAAATAGTAACAAAAAAATGGATAATTCAAATAGGTCCTTCAACTTAGAGTTAATACACATGCTTACTAATATAATCACCATCACACTCAAATATCTATTTATATATTTACAAAGAGCTCCAAACCAAAATTTGAATGGTGAGATATTACAATGAGAGACTAAATGAACTTTTGAAATCCTATAACTAATACTTTTAATTATCAATAAAATTGGCCCATTATTTATTAATTTATTCATTAAAATATTTGTTCTAACATCTGCCATGGTTACAACTCCTTCGACCTCTAAGCATACTCAGTGATTTAGAGGTACAATTTTAATGCCTAGTATATTCAGGTACAAACACTACAATGAGGTCTTGAAGGAATTATAATAAATGCATAAGGTCCCAAATGACATTAGTGTCACTCAAGATGATATTAACTTCTCAATGGACTTTCTTGTTATCCAAAAGTTAGGTCTCCATAGAGTATCCATAAAGCATAATGTATTCCCCTATGGGTATTTTTTAGTTAAATTTTCATTCTTTCCACCTATATAAATGATTTTATTTAGTCTCATAATGTAAGTATTAAATTCTCCTTGATCTCAGGTCTAGATAAAATATTTAACACCACCCACCTAACCCTAACATCCCATACAGATAGGACATTGCTCAATAATGGATGGAGATCCAAGATGTTATGGAGACCCTATAATACTAGACATAAGACTCTAATCACTAGGTCAACCATAATGACATTGATGCCTATAAAATTAATACATTCATGGAGGGTGTCTAAATTAAAATGCAATTGTTGAATATGTTATTTGGTGCTAATGACATTTTGCATGTCAACAAATTTTGGCTGCCCCTTTTTAACTTTATCATTAAATAGAATCATATTATGACATTGATATGTGTCATAACATTTAACATGTCCCCGTAGTTTATAAGAGTGAGAATATAATGAAGTTTCTACATGATGTCTTATTTGTTGAATGTTTTTTATGACATGGCCTCATTCCAACACCCGTCATTTCCTCAGTGGGCACTTTCTCACTAGGTTGTATATTCACCATTTTAGGGAAAAAATAAAATACATCTACAATCATGTATACCCACCCATGTGTGTGTGTGTGTGTGTGTGTGTGTGTGTGTGTGTGTGTGTGTGTGTGTGTGTGTGTGTGTGTGTGTGTGTGTGTGTGTGTGTGTGTGTGTGTGTGTGTGTGTGTGTGTGTGTGTGTGTGTATTAATAATAAAATGATTCCTAGGTTGTCAAATGAAATGATGGCATTAATCATGGCCATCAAGACTTATTGGTATTATCAAGATTTCATAGTGATCTAAGCTAAGGGATTTAAGATAGCTCTTCCCAAGTTACCTTATTATTTATATATAATAAGTTAGAGTATGAAATATTATATCAATATGTCCATGGTATTGTATGCCACTACAAGATAAGGAGATGATAACCCTACCCACACCTACCTCTCAAAATTAGCTACAATGATTATGAAAATTTCCTCTAGTATAGGCCATGTCTACTCATATTTCATCCTTCAATGTTTTAAAATTCCATGAGAACGGTCAATGGGACCCTTAGGGAAGAGTCTAAATACATGTATATGTATTAATTGTCTACTCAATATCAGCTGTAGTCATGAGGCTCACAATGATTATGGGTTCTATTTAAACCTAGTGGGTGATTATATAGTGATAGACAAATAGAACATTGCTAAGCAATGGGAACCTTAGGATCAAAAGTTTAAATTATTATAAAAAAGGCCCATAGATAACCTCAAAATTTATGATCACCAAGGACCAACCAAATATTGAATAATATCATCTTATAAGGACTACCTTTGGCTACTCCATCCTACTCATTAGGAACTACAATTGCTTCCTATGCAGAGACTACTAAAGTAAGAGGACAAGTGTCATCTTACCCTATTTATATTTAGAGTGACATTGAGTATCAAGACAACTCACCTTCATATTAAACATTTATGTCTCCTAAGACATAAATTCCCACTTCTGTTGCACCTACTTCATATGTGTTTTTTGCTCTAATTTGGCCCATGACTAGTTTGGAAACTTTGGATACCCCTGCATCTTCTAGTTTCCTTAAATCCTCTAGCCCCATGTTCCTACTTATCCTTCAAATTTTGATTTTTCTCTATAGGATTTCAAATAACATAAAGTTTTACACAAGTTTACAAAAGGCATGGCATAATGACACCTACTACTCAGTGTCTAAGCCACATGTGTCATAACCCAAATTACTAACCAAGTGATTGGGATTGTCCTTATTTATCAACCTACTATTCTAGTTCCCATTTGGCCTTATATCCCTATGGTAATTTTCCATACATTCAATCTCTGTGCACCCACCATATCAACTCAAAGTGTTCATGTTACTAGACCAACCCTTCAACAACTCCATGAAACATCATGTATGTCATCCCTAGTGGCCCAAGCTCCATATTATATATCCCCCCTAGGATTTAATCTTAGTCAACCCATTTCCTCCTTGAGAGTGATGAATGGTCTCCTAACCATCATTGGATCATCATTTCATATGACACAAGACTATATATGTGCCTAAATGATCTCTCTTATAGGTACACCTACCATCCATATCAAAATAGCCTCCCCCATTTATTTCTCTTCATCCTCCACCATATCCTCCCCTCCATATTTCACATCCACTCAACCTTATCCCACTCCCACTCTAATTTCCCCTCCATTTACATCATAATTTACATCTTCCATTGTTATTACTTAAGTAACATAATGGAAAATTCAGGGAGGTGATTGGATAGATTACCTTAAACAAGATAAAATGTATATACCTCAAATTGTCTACATGGGTGACCCTAATATATATCTAAAATTTGAGAAGAGTATTATAAAATTTTAGATTTTCAAGACCTCTATATTTACACAAGGAGGCAACCTGGTTGTATGAAAAATAGAGAAAGCCTTGTGGTCTTTAAACATAAATAAATTAATAAATGGAGGAGATAAAATTACTAAGGACCCTATCTCAGTTGTGAGATACACAAATGAAATGATGGAGAAACTCATGGAAGACATGAGAATCCAAGTTAGATCACTAGAGTCATAAGTGAAAACTACCTCCCCTGCATAGCTAACTAGTAATGTTGAGGAGGTTATGTTAGAATTGTTTTGTGTCTTAAAAAATGTAATTAAATATTTGTCCAAAAGTGTGGTGCTTTATCATAAATCACAATAATATTTAGATCAAATAATCAATATGGAAGATAAATTAAAGAACGAGGTTGTTAGTATAAAAAATAGAATGTTCCCCTAATTTAATAGCATGCCATTGTTTGACCTCAATTTTTATCAAATATTCATGATGCATATAATAATTATCTCAAAGAGTAGGTGAAGGACATGAAATCCACTATGATACTATTATAATATAAAAAGGATAAAATTATAACCTATTTTAGGATGGTCAATATCATAGTATTGTTTTCATAGGATTGTACAATCATTACAACTAATGAATTTGGGGTGCACCTCACTAGATTCAAAGTAAAATTTAAAAGTAAGGTCACCAAATCTAATAGGGATGGAGCTCAATCATTTACTAATTTATACACCTATACTATTGAGAGCATCAATAATATGAGTGTAGTCAAAGGTAGTCTTAAGACCCCTCTAAGAAACCATGTAGAGCTCTTGATACGTGGACAAGTGTTGTTATGAGTCCCACCAATTAATATCCCCAAGCTAGAGCATGATTATAAGCTAATTTAAAAATTGTTAATAGATCAAGAGAGCCAAAAATGTATTGGTGGTGGCATAATGAAATGATCACTAAAAGAATAAAAAGGTAATTCATGTTGTTGTGGTCCAATTAGAAGGGCCCATTATGCTTTGCGCCAACTATGCCCACTTCCTTGTAATTGTTTCCTCTTGTATGTATTTTATATTTATAAAAAACTCTAACATTGTGGCCTTGAGTGGAATCTAATGTTTTCTATAATTTTGAGCTCTATATGAACACACTTTTAAAATATTGTAAATTAGGAATAAATTTTATAGAATGCAAGCAAAGAATTTTAAAATTCTTTGGGAATGTTCATAGGCTTTTCCTTATTTTTTGTTAAGCTTATTCAAGTCTCACTATGGATGTGATAGCTACTAATTTATTTCTAGATTATGGTATGAATTTATATTGTCTCATGTGGATTTAGTAAGGTTGAGTGAATTACTAACCTAACAATTTTTTTTGTATTGGTTATGATAAAAGTAATTATTATAGATGAATGTGTTAATCCAAAAATTCTTCTATGATTATTTATCTTATGAAGTGATGATTTTAAGATTATATCCATCATGAAATTTTTCCTTATAATCCTTACCATGTCTATTCTAATTTGTGCCTAAGTATAAGTACATAGATATAGGTAAACTTTGGTCATATTTAGAAATTGTCTATTCAAGCATCAGTGTCTCAGTAAAGTCTGGGAGCCTTCTTCTTCTCTACCCTACCCTTATCTCAATTTTATATTTATTTTATCTGATATTTACTTGAAACTTAGGTGCCATTGTGCATATTCACTCTGGGTAAAATTGCCAAGGTTTCAAGATAGTGTTGTATTTTTAACACAGGTCTAGTCTCTATATGTGGTTTCATTTATGTTTCTCACAAATTTATTCCAAGCAGGCTATGTAAAGGATCCCAATAATGTAACTCATGAATTGGATTATATTTGATAATCCTAAAATGACATGGATTTTATCCCATTAAATTTTCTTATGGGTGTGAATAAAACACACATCAAGAGAGAAAAATGTGGTGCTAGAAGGAGGGTCTAAAATACTAACAATATAAATTAACTTGTGGTCTATATTTTTGTTAAGTTTTATACATCCATCCACTCCTTTATGTTTTCCATATCATTTTGTGTGTTTTAAATACACATCAACAAAGGGAAATTTGACACTAGAAAGAGGGCCAAACTCCATAGTGTATGTGAAGACCATGATTCCTAAATAGTTATTTGATCTTGAGGTAACCTGGATCTCCCCTCACATGTCACTAGGTCTACGTCTAACTTAGGTTCACTATTATTCCTACCATTAAAATTTAATAAAATACTTATGCATGAAAGAGGGAGACCCAAAATATCAAGGAATCAATGTAGCTCAACCATGCACTATAATCCTAATCTCTTCAATCCAATGGCTTGGTTAATGGGATCAACCACCAACTTATTGGGGATGTTCATGATATTCCTAGAAATCTTGAGAACTATCTCCCATGGTTCACACCCAATGGAGGATGCACTGCTAAATATCATGTAACATATTATTAAATATACTTGAGGCTCTTAAATTTATAACATTAAGATGTATCCTATAGGCTCTTCTCATTTACCCTACAAGATGTTACGTGTGACTAGTTTCTAAATCTCCCTGAGGACTCCATCACTAGATGGAGCTAGTTTAGTAACACTTTCTTAGCCCAATTTGGGAAATAATTAACCCAAGTATGTTATATAAACATTTAAAGAGAGTGAAAATGGAACCCAGTGAAATAATCAGAGCCTTTAATGTAATATTTCAAAATTGATCATGGTTAACAAATATTCTTGGTTAGTTTGAGTGTTCCTAGTTAGGAAATGCAATCTATTACACATGTATATAATTTGGATCTTTAGGATGATATAACCTTGAAATATTAAATTAGGTAAGGTATTTGATTTGTGTTCATCATAGATAGGGTTAATGTTCACCCTTATATTTTTTAGGCCCATAAAATTATATACATAAATTATAAGTCAATAAACAAAAAGTACATAACATGAGTATTGTTAGTAAAGTACTCCAAGAGTGCTCTCAGTAAAACACTCGATAAATAATTTATCGTCAGATGAGATAAATCAATTTTATATTTATATGTGACTAAATTATAACTTTGGTGATATTGTTGTGTGACCAATCTCTAATGACTATAAATGGGAAGGAAAAAATGTGGACTCCCTGACCTAATTTTAAAGGGTATGTAAGTAAACATGTTAGGGCTCTACAAATAGTTTTGATAGGTTTTTAAACCATATGAACATCCATATAAATGGTTTAGTATAATTGAAATATTCATATTTGGGTTTCATGGGGATATAAAAAAATAATTTCAAGCTTCTTAAGTTGCCTTAATGGTTTAATAACAAATTTAAACCATATAGCTATCACACCCTGATTTTTAGTAGTTTATTGCTTTATAAATTTAAAGGATTTTTTTTACATTTTTGGAACATTTAGTGGTTATTCAATTTTTAATATGTAACCAATTATCATTTATTATTATTATAGTTATTATTTTAATAAAACATATCCATGTGCTAACTGTAATTACTTTTTATTGAACAAGTGTTTAAGGATATTGTAGACACTAAAATTTGGTATTTGACACGTGGAAATGTCAATATTAACCTGCACTTATCTTACATGACTTGTTCATCTTAAAACATGTCTCACTCACCATTCCCACACATCTAAATTTTAGTTACGATCCTTATCCATTAGATGTTTCTATCAGTCACCTAAATGAACATTCTAATAAATGCTAAATTAGTAAAATATCCTACCTAGACATTTCTAAAAAACCAAATTTGTATTTATATCTCTCAGATAATAACTTTAGACTTATAGAATAACAATGATGTTATTATTCTTGTGTTGACATTATCATATTTCACTTATCAATGGTTATTTCTCAAAATCAGATTATTCCCATAAATCAATGCATTCACCTAGTGTGTTGACGATATAGAAAAATTATGTAATTTAGTGCATATAAATAAAAATCAAGGTCAAAATTATTAATCATATGTAATTTTCAAGTAACTACCAATTATATTACTTCACATTGATAAAATCTACCCTATTCTTCTAAAATTGCAAATCAATCACTAAGAGCAATCATCTGCCAAGTTTAAAACACACTAAACTAGATCAAGTACCAACATTATCAAGATCAAAACCTGATTTATAGGTGCATTTATTTAGTGAGATAACACAATTTCACATTCACAATAAAATGAATAAGTATGTGTGTCTTTAATTCCATCTTCGAGTATTAGATATGTATGCAACAGTCATCCATTAACATGTGTGATTAGGGTCAACTCAATCCAACTAAACTTCCTTAATTTTTATGGGTTTAATATTTCAAAAGTAGGCCTAATATTTAAAGGAGAAGTAAGTTTATTTATAGAGCTATGAATATAATCAAGGTTCAAATATTGCACATGCAAAGACACATTAGGTAGGCACACGACACTATATAGGTATAAATAGACAAATCTTCCCAAGATAGTATGTTAGCCTCAATCACCACCATTGACATTTTTACCCAGGCCTAATAGTACTAAACCTACATACACAAAATAATATTTTAATATATTAATGAATCAATTACTACTTTCAGTATTTTTCCAATGTCAAAACATAGTCACATTCAATTAGTCAAATAATAAAACTATCTTGATCTCCTTAGTACTTTCCATAAATAATTATTTGCATTATCAGATTAGACTAGATCAGTTACATTCTAATTTATGTTTGATTTCCATATATATTACAATCTAAATTAACTATATAATTTTATCCTATGTCATTCACACTAATATAAAAATAGGGTAAACATATTGGTGAACCCACATATTTATCAAATATTACCAAACCTTAGGTTACCATTAGGGTTTCATCCTTATTTCTAGGGTTTTAAATTTTTTACCTTAGGGTTTATTTTTTACCTAATTTATAATTATTTCTATCTACATAGGTTTTAATCTAATGATTTCCCCATTTTCCTTAAGGTTTCATGCTTATCTTCCTATTATGTCTTTCCTCTATTAGGGTTACAATTTGTTTGGCTAAGATTTTATTGAAAGCAAACCTATTGTAAAAACTCTGTGGTTTGTTATATATGCATTAAGAGGATGAAAATTTTAATTTTTTTCACCAAAATATTAAATGAAATTTCCATAATTTATAATTTACTTGTTAGAGTAAACTCTACCTAGAGGGTAAAGAGTGTCCCTATTTTCAAAATAATTTTTGGGTTTCATTTATTTACTAATTTTTATCAAATAATTATGTTGAGTTATAAAAATTCCCTATGGTTTTCTCCAAGTGGTTTTTTATTTAATTTTCACTTGTATAATGTCTATAATAAATATTTTGTATACTTTATAACTCAAGCAATGATTGTTATAATTACATGTTGTTAGCTTAAAATATGTAAATTATTTGATAATCATGTAATGAAATGGGGAACATTAATGTAAAATAAAATTAAGGCTGAAATTAATCATGATAAATTATTAAATCCCCTTAATGCTACTTTTTTTTATGAGTGTGAAGTCCCAAGTAATCTCATGTGTGCTTATAGTATAAAATGGAAGGAATAAAAAAAATTCTCGTCATCCCCCTCCACCTCCCTGTTCTACCTTATTTTTTATAAAATAATGAATGTTATAATTTTAATAAAGGTAAAAATTGATAGATATTATAATGTTAAATATATATAATAACAAAAAAATTGATTTTGAAAATCATTAAATATGAAAAATTATTATTTTTAGAAAATAGTAAGAATAAATGTACTTAGCTCAAACATGGATTCTTGTTAATTATTTTACATGTATGATAATGGAAATTAGTAAAAGAGATGACTTTGAATGCTTAGGATCAAGAATAGAATTTTAAATTGCTTCTATAAAGGAATATTTTAGGTGGACAAAAATGCAAGCTAGTTGTTTTAATTGACCACAAACTTGTCCCAGTTTACTGTACTTAATGACTGGTAGAAAAAGATTGAAAGAAACAAAAAAATTATGATAACAAATCAAAGGTAGGATCAAATAATGTTTTTAAATAGGACCATTTTAAGTGGATCGTAGTGTGGGTTAATTGATTCTGTTGACTTTGGATTTTTCATTATTGATTGTGAAAAAAAAACAGTTTCTACACCTTTTGCGCTTGTGTGTGCTCACTAATTAGAGATATCACAATTAGGATTATTTCTCATTGAATTTTTTGTTTTAATTATTTCTTATTTAAAACTATAAGGTCACTTTTAAATATTGAAAATGCAAAAAAAAATAGGGGATTCTATGGGGATGAGATGAACTCAATGATTGACTGATGCCTATGTCTTCAGATACACCAAAAATGGAAATCAAGCCTATGTAGGTCTCCCATCTAGAGTTATTGTGTAATTGTGATACTTGAATATATTTATGCAACTATAAATATGGATTTTATACCTTAAAATGATATCTCTTGACTTAATTTTAAATTTTATAGGCTTGGCTTATGGTTGATCCATGTGAATGATCTCTAAATTTAGAGGAATAGGGCAGATTTTATCTATGTGCAATAGTTTGAAAGTTCTCAATAGATAGTGCTAAGATTGGAACCAAATGGGGATGATGAATGACATTTTATTTTTATTTATAATAAAAAAATTTAATAATTTCCTTTAGCCAAATTTATGAAATTTTTAAGAAGACCCAAAAGAATGTTTTTAATTTTGTAAACTAGACATTATTTGGCATTGGACGTGGCCACTCTAGGTAGGCAGGTCCATATTTTTGAACCAATATGCCTAGTGTGGGCCTATCCTAAAAAATGAGGACAATTTTTCTAATTTGTGGATATTTTGAGGGTGGTATGAAGTAGTTTGATCATTTGACTTGGAAAATTTTGTGTTGAAATGATGGGGAAAAAAGGGCCAAGCTTGTATATAGATGAATGTCTTAAATGAATGGTGAATAAAAGTTATGTATTTCGGTACAATTCATGTAGTTTAATGTGTCAATAATTTGCATCTTCAAGTACTTATGACTATATTTAGGTGTCTACATTTGCCTCACCTTTATTCTAGTAATGGAATTGTTAGAGTAAAAGAGAAACAATTAAACCTGAGTGTGCATAACACACTTTTCCTTAGAGAGGATACTCAAATTATGCAGGGCACTCCAAATTTATCAAACCCTGCAACAACACATGAAGCAATACTTTTTTCATAATTCAAATTTGAAAAATATATACTTTTAAATTTTAAAATCAAAAGGAGAGAAAGGAAGGAGTACATCTATATAGAGATGAAACCATATTTCCCTATAATGTATGATTGATTATGGATAATTATCCCCCTTATTGAATCACTTGGATAATTTTAACTATTGGATAATTGATAGTGATCAAGTCTAAATTTTGAATAACTAATCAATCCATTTCATTGTAAATATGCATGTTCCAAATCTATGAATGGGGAACAATACACAATATACTAATCCAAAAAATGGGTTTGCTATAAGTAATGCCAAGGTTATTAAGTGTCACTAGACTCAAATATACACTACCTATTACCTAGAATTAATTCCAAGGCAAATTGAGTGTCACTATATTCAAATGTACATTACCTGTAACAAAATAAAACTCATTATTGGAAATGGATCTAGATTCTACTTACAGGATCAAAAAAGAATGAAGAACATTCATGCCCCCATCATGACCACAATGTCAATTAATGAACTTTTTCATTTGAAATATAACTTTGAACTTTGAAAATGTGCATGAATGAGCATCATGCCTTTCAAATTTTAACTTTAAACTTTGAAAATGTGCATGAACAAGCATCATACCTTTCAAACCATAACTTTAAACTTTGAAAATGTGTATGAAAAAACATCATGTTTTTTGAATTTTGTAAAATGTGCATGATCAAGTATCATTTCCCCCTAAATTGGTGATAATTATATAGAATTCCATGCACCTATATGCTCAATTTTAATAGTATTTTCAACCTATAACTTTGATCTTATAATTTTTTTGCATATACCCATGCATATACATTCAAGTGTGTATAATTTTGTAATTTACATATTTGAAAAGTGAGTTCATATGCTTATCAAATGCCCCCGTAATCTGTATCAATGTGCCAATATCTATTATGCATTTTATTTCTAAATTACTTTTAATATTTGAAAACTTGTACTTAATTATAGAATCTAATATTTGAGTTACTTTGAATCTTTGAGTCTTGTACTCTATATATTTTAAACCTAGCTTTATCCCAAATATTATTTTTGTCTATTCATGGAGGCTTGGATACCTAAGAAAAACCAATTGTGATGCCCAATTTTTGAGATGTGGGATGTAGCATGCAAACCACTCATCTCAAAATAAGATTTAATTGTATAAAGATGTAATCATGTATAGTCATGCCATCATGTGGAGAGTATGTTATCATAAAATAGTGTAAGTAATTTTCATTAAATCATGTATGTAACATAGTAAATTTGAGGCATACAAGTGTATTTTATAGATAGATATAGCAATGAGACACGTAATAAAGTAACCATGTTTAAAGTATAATACATAGTAAAATGGCATAATGACACCATTAATTAAGATAAAAGAATACAAAAATCACATCACACAATGTCACACATAAGGCCAAGGGCCATATACATTGGACATGACTATGTCACAAAAAATGAGGCTAAGGGTCACATGCAAATGACATTAATAATGTTGCAAACAAGGGACATGTTTAAATTTTGCATAAAACATAGGGCCAATGGCCACAAGCAATAGGCATGTTCAAATGTCACATATACCAAGCATAAATCTCCTATATATGTTCAATAAATTATTGCACACGAGGGCCAAGGGCAACACACAATAAGAAAGCAATGTATAGCCTATCATGAAATAAAGTAAACAACATAGAAGGAGCATATAACAAGTGAGAACTATTCAACACTATCTATATGTATCAATGTCATATCATAATAAAGTATCATATCCATATATCACAATGTGAGATATGATTAATTATCAAGACATTTACAATATATGTATCTAAACATGGTACATAGGTCATAAAAATATATAACATGTTGATAATTTAACCTATAGAGTAAGATGCCCCCAACATAGGCATGGTCACTCGGTAAAGGATAATTCAATATCTATGAATCCATGTATGATATGTATGTCTTGCATCACACTCATATACCTTGTAAAATTCATGTGTGATTAAAAAATAACATGTTATCTACCAAATATGTGATAAATAACATATGTAAAGAAGTAAAACTAACAACTTGTGTCATGTTCAAATCTTTATTTTTTATTTTTTTTAAATATTGTGAATGTTTTAATATTTTTGAAATATTTGATTTTTTTTAAATTTTTACACACACACAAACATATGCATATATGTATGTATGTTATAAAATTTGACATATATGTAAGGACAAGTGGTTAAGCTTCAAAAATTAAAATAAATCTAGGGATCCAAATAATATGAAACATGTGTCAAGGCATAAGGTGCACCATATGTGATAACATGGCAATGTGAAGAAAGTGAAGGCAAGAAATATGCCCCAACCATAATGTATTTTATAAAAATGTAGCTCAATCTAATATGTGTAGATAATAATTTTCATGCGATAGTGGGCAAGAAATAATGTATGATCATGTAGTATGCAAGGGTGTGTAAGCTCAAAGTATGTGTGAATAATAAATATCTAGGAATATTAAAGTGGCTTATCATAAGAGATGTACATTGTATGACAAATTTCATGCATGTCTAAATCAGGATAGAACATCAAAGTAGGTAACAACTATATGGAATAGAACCATGGGCTATCACTATATAAAAAAGAAAAGGATGAGTAGATATGAGGAAGTTATGCATAGTCAAAAGTATGGCAACTTAACCAATGATAGGGTCCATAAGAAATTTCCATGTGGTTCTTGTATAACATATGTAAACCCCATTTAATTTTTGGGTTAAACCTCCAATTTGGATGGGAAGTAGTTATCTAGGTCATGTGTTCTTACGAGTGTCATACCAACTTCTATGTAATCATAATAAGGATCATTATCAACTTCCTAGTCTTGTAATTATAGAATACCACTCTAATCATTATTTGTGTTTATATATGTAAATCCAACTACATCATAGTGTGTTATTGAATTTTTTGATGTCTTTTGATTTTCTAAATGTGTTGGATCATGTGATTTTTCTATGATTATACTAGTTGTCTTTGTTGTAATAATAACTGAAGAAATTTTTTTCTTTTGTTTACTCTTGGTTGATGTGTTCATCTGCTCTTGAGATTGTAAACATTATAACTTATTCCTCAAATGTGACAAATTCATGATTTTTTTTCAATGTTTCCCCCATTTCTCTCATACATTATTCTCCAAATATAGCATTTTATTGATCAAAGGTAGGGTCAATGTTAAATATATTGGAATATGTTTTTGACTCGAGTGTTACTAGTAACTCAATGGATCCAATACACCTTTGAGGTTTGATAATACTACCCAAATGTTGTTTGTGATACCTTAAATATTCAATAAGTGTTATGCTACATATATTGGCCTCATGAAAAGAATAAATGTTGACATCGGTGGATATATTTTTGTCAATGTGAAGACTAAAAATCAAAGGCTCTAAATATGATGAATGTTTTTTAGCTACCTCGTTTAGAGCCATAATATCCTTATTTGGTGTGTCCTAATTTTTAATGTTCTATGTAATAAAACCTTTTTAGAAGATATGGTTTGTCTTAGTTTAAGTTTCCTTTTGTGCTTGCTCATGTGGGAACTTCACATTTTTTATTTGGTCCCTTTGTAGTTACTCATTATGTAACCTTTTTTCCATTATGTTCTCTTTACATCCTTTCTTGTTGGAATTTTTTTTCTTGTAATTGTTCCTTTTTATCTATTATTATAATAACTTATCTTTTTCACATTGTATCATTTGTAACTATTATTGTTCATCATTATGTGTTTGTTTGGCTTGTCCTTGTTCTTAAGGATATATGGCATTAATTATAGCAATCTAAACCTTAAAATTATGTGTAATCTTGGCTTCAAGTGATTTAATGCTTAGACATAAAGCTTGAATGTATTCTTATTATTATTTTGATTTAATATTGTAGCATCGGTACTTTGATTATGTTGATTATCTTGAAATATACACTTTTCCTTTATCCTTGAAATATTGTCCCTCCTTAGTAGTTTTTTATTTATCCCTTTTTACTATATATGAATCATATCAATGTGTTACAAGTCCCATAATTTTGAATAGAATATGAGATAAGTATTATTCTTGATCGATAAGATTTAAATTTAGATTATGTAACTTGTTGTCTACTAGATCTTTCATATCATCATCATCACTATCATACCAATCTATGACTATGAAATTAGGATATTAGGAATTATCCAGAAGAGGGAGATTTGTAATTTTATCCTCTTGTTGTATAATAGTTTGTAATGCTTATTGTGTATCTTATTTAATTCTTATTATTGGTTATTTGTCATGATTTTCACTCAAATCACCTACCTCCTATGTATGTACTTGATCAAGTGTGATGGGTTTTACATGTGGTATAATAGAATGATCCTCAAATTGTGATTGAGTCACTTTCCAATATTTGAAAGGGGTATCATCTAATAGAAGAGTATATGTATATAGGTCATGTATGAATTTAATAAATCTAAGGAACATGGAATGTGATTATTCCATGGCATGAATCCAATGTCTCCTTAAAATTAGTTTTTAGTGTAATTGGTTGGGAATTACTTGAAAAAAAGTAGGCAGTATCTTGGAATGTATGAGTAAATCCAATGTGATAGCTTCAATTTTTTGGTGAGGAGTATTATCAAAATGCCTGATATTATGTTCTAATTTTATTATGTTATTCATATCGATACTTAATTCGTGTAAGATAGTATAGCTAAAAATATTCATTCCTAAACCATTGTCAACCAAAAAGTGTTTGATGACCTTTCCATGTATCCAACCTTGAATGAATAGTGGAAGATCTTGCTTTTTGATGTGCTTAGGATGTAAGTCTTCATTATTGAAGTTGATGACCCTTTTAACATACTTTATTGTAATCATTATAGAATCAAATGATGCCAAATGCCTATTGATAGGGAGTGTCTTATCACGCAAATAATCAAATAAGATATCTTTGTTGACTGTTGATTTTTTGGTAGCTCCAAAATAGAAATTTTATCAAGGTATACCTTAGTTGATCAATTATATCATAACCCATATATTTATTTTATTTTCTTGAGGTAGGTGGAGGGGGTTGAGGAGGAACATGTTGACTACCTTCATTCTAACATGGCATGTGAGGTAGTTATCATCATCTAGTGTTGATAGCTTAGACATTAGAGTCTAATATAAGTTGTGGGTAAATAATAAGAGCAAGAAGATGAGTGAAATAAGCTTGGGGTCTAGGAGTAGGAGGAATAAACTAAGTCAAACATGCCCTTTGGTGCTTAGTGGTGATAGGTTAGAACTCAAATTGGATATTTCAATAATATGTATTAAGGAAGGCTTGAGATTGTACATTATGGATTTGAGCCTTGTTTTTAATTTGTGGATTTGATTAATACACATATAATGAATTCAAATAATAGTTTTAAAATTAACATACAATGTAATTTTAAAATTTAAAATATGTAATAAAAGTGCATTCGTTGTGACCATGATTTAACTTTTGAATTTTGAAATTTTACAACAATGATTAGGGGTGTAACTAGTCAAGGTGTGTTTATATATATATATATATATATATATATATATATATATATATATATATATATATATATATATATATATATATATATATATATATATATATATATATATATATGTCATTCCTAAAATAGTGAACATGGCCCAAAAGAGCACTAACTATGGAGTATTACACTATATTATAGCCACATTATCTCGTCTCTAGGGTACGATGAGACTAATGTATTGAGGTCAACCACTTACTAGTGAACTACAAGAACAAATGATTGAGTGTTTATTATGGCTAAAAAATAAAACCTTAAGAATTTATAATATACGATGAGGTACATGGAAACTAAAATTCATGTAATGGCTTGAGTATTGGGGTAGTACCTCTCACACCATGGCTTAGGTAAAATTGAAGGTTGTTTTTCTCAAAATGGTATCTATTATGAGTTTTAAATCTAATGGAACATAATTTATAGAAAAAAATAGAAAAATAATAATAAATTCAAAAATTTAAATTATAATTATAAAAACCAAATAATAAAGCAATATTTTTGTGTATAGATATTATAAATTAATCTGAACCCCTAAGACAATTATTAAAAAAAATTAATGCTCAAAAAATGGATGGGTTAACCAATATATTTTACCTATTTTTTAGTAAAATAAGGAATGTTTTAATGCTAATAGGTGCAAAACTAGATAGATATCAGAATGTTAAAGATGTATAATAATCAGCAATTCTAATTGACAGTTCTTAAATATGGAAAACTACTATTTAAAAAAAAACACTAAGGATAAATGTAATTAGCTCAAACACATATTCTCGTTGACTATTTTAGATGTATGATAGTGGAAATTAGTAAAGTGTGTGATTTTTCATGCTCAAGATCAAGAATAGATTCTAAAAATTCTATTGGATAGTAATATTATAGGTGGATAGGAGTGTAAGTCACTCATGTTTGTTGACTGTAGACTTATCCCAATTAACTATGACTAATGACTAACAGAAAAAGATAAAAATAAATAGAACCTTGATGATGATAGACCATAGGTAAGATCAGATAATATTTTAAAATAGGACCACTATAATTCGACAATATCATAATACACTTGATTATGTTGATCATGGACTTGTCCCCATTAACTATGACAAAAATGTGCTTGTTGTGCCTTCTATGCCTATGTGTGTTAATTAATTTGAGATATCATAATTTGGATTATGCCACAAAATAATTTGATATTTTCTTTATTTTATATTTGAAACCATAAGGGTACTTTGAAAGCTTAATGTTTTTGTAAAATACAGGAGTCTAATGGGCTAAGCTAACCTCAATCATCCCCTAAATGATTGACCATTGCCTACATATCCACATACTTTGAAAATGGAAATAAATCCCATGTAGTCCTTGCCTATATGTATGCAACTAAAAATATGGCTTTGATATTTGAAAACGATAACTCTTTAATTGCTTTGATATGATTTAGACTTGGCTTATAACTGCTCCTTGTGAATGATCTTGAATTTGAGAGGAATAAGGTAGATTTTCTCAATGCCCAATAATATGAAAGTCCTCAACAGATAGTGCCAAATTTGAAACTAAGTGGGGATAATGAATGAACTTTGATGTGTATTTATATAAAAAAACTTTTGATAATTTCCTTTAGATAACATTATAAAATGTGTGGAAAGACCCAAAAGAATGTTTTGAAATTTAGAAACTAGAATTTCTTGGCACGGGATGTGGTCACTCTAGGTGGACATGTCCACAAGAGAAAACATATTTTCCTATCATGGACCTGCCCCAAAAAATTAGGGATAGTTGTCTTAAGTTGGAGATAGTTTTAAGGTAGTATGGATCAATTTGAGCATTTGAATTAGAAATTTATGTGTGGTAATGATGATAAAATAAAAGGTTAACCCCATATATAGATAAATAGATTAAATTAATGGAAAATAATAATCATGTATTTGGGTGTAAGTCATGTGGTTTAGGATGCACCAAGAATTAGCATTGTCAAGTACCTATGAATATATTTATGTGTCTAAACTAGACAATACATCCTCTTAATGGATTTTGTATAAATAATGAATATGTAAATGTTCATACCATTACTTCTATTGCTTTTATTCTTTTTTCTACACTTTTACTTACCCATGAGATGTTCACCAAATGTTTGGGGGTAATACAAGTCTTCTCACAGTTTTACTTGCCTATTATTACACGTATCTCAATCCAATCCTATGATGAATACACATTTTACATCATCAACCTCAACTATTGTATATTCCCTTGAGAAAACTATTTCATCTCTACAAGATAAGGTGTTTCCATTAGTGGAAGGTATATATAAAGGTACTCATTCTATAGATTCACATGCTTTGTTGTATAACATATTAGTCTTACATATTTCATCCTATCCTTTACCCATGCATTTTTTTAGCACCTACGATGCCATTATATAATGGTAAAGGTGATTCTAAGGAGCATCTTAGATCATTTCATGTAACATTTTTGGATTATGCTTTCAAGAATAAGTTATTGATCATTGATCAAACTATTTCCAAAGATTCTAAAATAATATGCATTAACATGATTATTTAGTATTCCCTCCCAATCACTGCATGCCTTCAAACCTTTTTCCAACCAATTTATCCCACATTTTTTAGTCAACATCAATGAAAGTTATCTTATACTAATATTTCCAAGATTAAGAACCCAAAGAGCCTATCCATGATTATGTCTTCCATTATAAGACCATACTTTCCAAGATGTAAAATCCTATGCTTGATAAGGAGTTTCAAAACATGTTCAAATATAGTTTACTAGACCCATTTCATGAATACATTCTGATTAATTGGTTTAATATTTTGAACATTTATGGCATACAATCAAAGAGCATGATGTTAATATCATTGCCATGAAAAAACTTCACTATGTGTCTAATACTTCTAGTGTCAAGTCTCAACATAAACAATATTTCAAGTCTAAAATGAATGGTACTAGATATAAGGCATAATAAATAGTTAATATAGTAAAAAAACTTATGGATATTCCTATCAGAGCTCTTCTTTGACCCCTTTTAGGACCATGATATGACAAAATACAAGAGTAACCCAAAAGTATACATGGCTTTAATGTGCCTAATATTAGTAAACATTGTATGAATATTTGATCTTCCTAACCCATTGTTTCTAATGCAGCTATTTTGGATCAAATTAATATTATGGAATCCATAGAGAAAATATGTCTAAGGATCACATCACTTGAATATAAGATTGGGCATATCACAAATTTTTCACTTACTGGTATCAATTTCATATCTCATTTTCCATCTACCTCATCTCAAATAATGGATCCAAAAGCTTTGCATAAGGCCAATATGTCTCCAAGTGAAACTTTAAGTAATATGTTCCATAGCAAGTTGATTGCTTTTCCTTCTTCACATCCTACATGAAAATCCAAATATTATTGTGCTTATCATAGAATGCATGGGCATCATATAGATATATGTTGGACCTTGAAATAAAAAATAAAAAATATGGCTAAACAAAAAACTAAACCTAAGAAATAGGTGCCTCAAAAGGAAATTCAAAATCATTATGTTCCTAAAAAGACTAATGGTATTAATGTGGTGTCTAAGGATTCAAAAAAAATATCTACTCATAGATAAAATGGATAAAGGAAATATTACAAAAGATATGATCACATCTCCAAGTCAAGAATTAAAAGGAGAAACTAGTTCTCTTACTAGTACTAAAGTGGTGATATATGATCCTTCTCTAGTTTTGAATGAGATACAAGACCTTGATAATAATGAACATACTTAAGAGAAACATATATCAAGTAAAATAATTTCTATATATGGATAAGTTTATTATTCATATCCTACTACAAATATAGAAGATGACTATAATATTTTTAATGACATCAACAATTGGTATCACAATGATAAAAAAGACAATCAAATTAATGATGACATAACAAAGGACTTAGCTAATAATGGACATGAATGATGTTTGAGAGATATAGGACATTCATATGACCATCCGATTAGTTAAATTTTATTATGTACCTTTAGCATTTATTAAATGAATTCTGAGATAAAATAAAAAATAAAAATAAAATAAAATATTCAAAAAAAATCAAGAAGTGCGCATGACACAAGTTTCTAGATTACATTATTTTTACATTTTAGTTATCACATGTTCGGTATATATATTATTTCTGTTTATACACACATTAATCTCATGAGGTATATAAGTGTGATGTAGGACATATAGATCATACATGGACATTTAGATACTAGACATTTCTTATACCCAGGGGCCATGGCAATGTTGGGGGCATCTATTTCCATAGTTTACATAATTACATGTTATCTTTCTATGAACTATTTACCATGTCAAGATAAGTACATTTATTATACATGATTTGATAGGTATTTATTCCTTACATAGTACTATATGGATATGTTATTTTACTATGTTATGATATTGACATAAATGGATAGTACATAATAGTTTTCTCCTATTCTATGTTTCATCAATGTTGTTAATTTTACATGATAGGTTACTTATTAATTTTTATTATGTGCATGCCCTTGGCATTTTTTATAGCTCCTTAACCTTTTTTATGGCATTTTCACCTATTATTTATGGTTCCATAGCATTTCTTATTGTGGCATATGTTCCCCTTGTTTTTCGCTCCTTAGAATCATTTTTGGTGACATATATATGCCCCTTTTATGCAGCCCCTTGACCTTATGTGTGAAATTATATGTTATTGTGTTACATTGCATGTCGATCTTGTTGAGCTTATGTGATTTATATGGTTGCAAGTGTCATGATCCATATCACACACCTCCAATTTATGTGATGTGATATGATATATATCATGTAATTCCTTATTGTGTAGTGTGTTTTAAAGACAATTACTACTATGTGATTCAAAAATACATTTATATTAACTTACCATTTGCATGCCCTTACATTCCATATGTTACATACATGCATTGATTTTATATACATTACCATGATGGCATACACTCCACATGTTGACATACTTTTATATGATATTGTATTTATACATAACATGTTACAATTAATTTCTATTTTGAGATGAGCGACTTTCAGGATCTATCCTTGACCTTAAAATTGGGATCTATTTGTGTGATTTTTCATAGAGACTGAAGACTTTGTGAGAATATTTAGGTACAGTATATAGTTCATATATTATTTAGATATAAGACTAGGATAATTATTCATACTCTTCAGACGTATTTTGGGGGAATGTATAAGGCATAAGTACTTAATTTTTAAACTCCATGAATGAGAGATTTCAGATTGATATAAATCTAGATACATTTGGGGGCATGTACATGGCACATCTAATCCATTTTATAGCATAAATTTAGTTAGGCATAATGTTAGTTCATGCACACATATACAATTTATTTCATATTTCATATGATCATGATGTTGATTCATACACATTGTGGTAGTTTACAGTTCATACTAATTAAATGGGGTATGATGCTAGTCCTTACAAATCTACACATTTCCACCTTCGCAGTGTTCTCAAGTATTTTGAAGAGTTTTCAAGTGTGGAAAAAACTTGAATTTATAATTCTCTTTACAATGGTTGATTCATTATTGTTGAGGTAATGTTGTGTGGTTCAATGACACTCAATGGCCATGGAATTACTTATAGCAAACCCATTTTTTGCATCCACCTTATAATCTTGGGTTACAAGATCAATGTTGGATTAGTTACAAATGGGCTGGGGGCATTTGTCTTCCAATCCAAGGCCTTTGTCTAAGTTAAATTGCAAATTGGTGGATTGATCACCCTCAATTTTATGATGTTATTTATGTGTTTTAAAAAGGAAATATATTTATCCAATGTTTCAACAAGGAAGCATCATCTTCAACAAGTTACATGGAAACACATTTTCTTCTCTTTCAAATTTTAAGAATAATTCAGATTTAAAGTTTCTTTACATGGAAATTGACTAAGTTACATTATTATTGTATTTTTTCTTTGGATTAGCTTGCACATTTAGATATTTCTAGGAAAAAAGTGTGGTGTACATACTTAGGTATATATTTATCCTTTTACTCTATTATTTTCATTGCATTGTAATACTATAATTAAAGAGGTAAATTTGTAGACACTAAACTATGTTATTTGACACTTGGCAATGTCAATATCGACCTACACTTATCTTACATGAGTTTTGCATCTCCAAACAACTCTCACTTGTCATTCTCACACACCTATATGCTAGTTATGAGCTTGATCTATTTTAAGTTACTATTAGTTACCTATAGGAAAATTCTAATCGGTGCTAAATCATCGAAATATCCTTCCCACACATTTTTAAAATACCATATTTGTATTTTTGTCTCCCATATAATAGCATTAGACTTAGACAATAATGTCAAAATTATTTTCCTAAGGTGGATGTTACTATCTTTCTCCTAGAAACAACTATTTTTTTTTTTTTTAAATTATTACCAAAGGTCAGCTCATTCACCTAGCATGTTAGTGTCGTGGAAAATTACCCAATTGAGTGCATATAAATACAAAGCCAGGTCAATCTTATTCATCATATGGCATTCTCGAGTGCCTATCAAGTATAGTACTACACATAAAGAAAATATTCCTTATTGTTTCCAAATTAAAAATCAATCACTAAGAGCAGTTATTAGCGAAGTATGAAACACACCAACCCATGTCAAGTTCGAACATTTTCAAGATCAAAGCTAGATTTTTAGGTGCAATCATGTAGCAAAAGATCAGAACTAAAAAATCACACCAAGCAAACAACTACATGTGGCTTTATTTCTATCTTTAGATTATTGGATATGTAGGAAGTGATCAATCATCAACGAGAGCGATTGGGGTTAGCTCAGTCCAATTACGCTTCCTCATTTTTTACAGGTTTTCATCCTTTACTACTATACATAAAGTTTCATCAAGAAGGAATCTAATTTCTAGAGATGCCCATATAGTCAAGGGTTAAATATAACACATAAACAAACATATTAAATAGCAACATCACATTGTACAGTTAAAGAGAGAAAGATATGTCTAAGATAGTAATGTCAACGTTATTCACTACCATCAAAGTTTCCATCCAAGCCTAATGGTACCAATCTCACACACAAAAAGGCAGTTTTAGATTTAGATGAATCACTGGTCTACTAAATATCTTTATCAGAATATAGTTATTGTCAATCATTCAAACAATAAAACTATCTATATCTCCTTAATACTTTTCATATTTATAATAAATTTTATTATCGAATCAATTTAAATAAATTACATTCATATTTATGCTTAATTTCTATATATTAAAATATAAATTAATTATACAGATTTAACTTATTATAACTTATGTTAATTTAAAAATAAAATAAACAAATACCATCTTTGAGGCTCTGGGAAAAGAAAAAAAAATGGTTTTTAATGTTATTGTTGTTTGGTATTTGATAATAGTTTTAAAAAGGAATTCTCACCCACCTTGGGATTTTTGGCACGGTCAAGAGGAAATTATGGAAACCTTTTAGTTTAATTACGGAAAAATTTAATCACTTACTCCCATCAAAGTAGAGGTCAAGGTTGTTGTAACCTATCTCACCTAATCTATAGAAGTTTAAGGCTTTGGGTCTTTTTTTTACACTTTAGAAATAGTTTTTCTATTAAGATGGTTTGTTTTTGAGATATTTTACCATTTCCTTAGCCATATATTGGCTTGAATATTACCACATTTTGCATATTTTGTGGGCTTTTTTAATTGATGTGAAAACCTATATTTATTGAACCATATTCTTTTTTATGAGGGATATGAAGAATTAAGATAATTATTAGATTTATAAATGTGGATTTTTGTGTTACTAGATTACATGTGAAATTTTTGGGTTTATGAAAATTTTGTTGATAATTTTATTGCATTGGGTATTTCGAATGGAAAATTTTGGATCATAATTGATTTAAGTTTGTGATTAAATTAGATCAATGATTTTTATTTGAATCATACATATTTTGTAGTACTTGTTTACTGGTTAGTTTTAAAACTTTGCATATGTTTGTTGAGTAATTTTTTATTTGTTTTGTGTCATTTAAATTATTTTGGAATATTTTAAAGGAATTGGATGTATTAAAATAGATATGAAAAATGATATGGAAAATTTCATTTTTATTTTTATTTTTAATTGTTTTATATTTTTTTTGGACATCTAATTTTCATTTGGGATAATTTTAGTTATAAAATTATTTTATTTTATTTTATAATTGTATGTTTGTTGATTACTTATTTATATTAAGTTCTTATTAGTACATGTTCTTCCAAATATTTATTATATTTTATTTTTTGTATTTTTATTATGTGTCACTTTACATATTAGTTGGATTCTAATTTTAATTTTAAAATTTTATAAATGTGCATATATATTAATACGTATAAAATAATAAATTATGAAATAAATATTGAAAATATAATTTAAAAATCAAATATTTATTAAAAAGATCTATCATATTAAAATAAAATTTATTTATAATAATTTTGAATCAAAATTTGAAACATTTTATTTTCATGTCTCATTTTTTCATACTAACACAAAAATTCATATAAATTTAAGTTTTGTATTCATAAATTACTTAATAGATTGCATTGAATGAAACTTTGCAAATTTTATATAAACTAAACCCTAATAATAATAACACATCCTTCCCATTGAATAAGATGAAGTATCATAAGATATTATTTAATAAATAATTTGATTTCATTGTTTGTGAGCATTGAAAATGGCCATAAGTAATTATTTTTCATCCACTAACCATTTTCCTAGATTAGCTCCTAATTGGTTAGGAGGAGATAAGTAATCCCATATTTCAGTGGATATAGTTTATTTAAATAATTAAGATTGCTCTTTTTAATGTATGTATATCTTATTTATTAGGAATGACATTCTATTTACTTAGGAATTTAAGTAAGGATTAGTTGCTGGTTTTTTTTATTGTAGAATAAAGGGAGTTTTATAAAAAAAAATCTATAATTATTATTTTTAATTAATAAAATTTTGAGTGTGAAGTATTAAAAGATAATTTATTAGATGTTAATTATGTAGATAATAATTATTATTTATTTATTTTATTTTTTGAGTAGATTTTATGTAGGATTCTACATCAGATACCTACATTTTAATTGATTTGTGATGTGTTTATAAAATTATTAAGAAGGAAATTAGATTCTTAAATATTTACACAATAATCATTTAAAAATGAGATTTACAAAGCCCTAAAATAGATGAACAAGATTATAAAATAGAATTTTAAAAAATCACAATTTTATAAAATCATCTTGGGACTGCCAAAAAAATTCTACCACTATGAGAAATGTGCATTATGAAAAATTCTCTCTTTTTGTTTAAAGTTTTTTGGGTTTTGTTTTCCTCATTTTTTGGACTTTTTTTTTTGGTTTATGAAAAATATTACCAAATTAAAAAAATATATATATATTATTATAAAAACTCTTATTTTTATTTATTACCTATTTTAAATATAGGTATTATTACAATTATGTCAAATTTTATAATTTTATTTAAATAAATTTGGTTAGATCTATTTACATTGTGTATAGTACATGAATTGTATTTTGATATAAACTCACTTTTATCATATCATGTTTTTTTTAACCTGTGCTTTCTTACAACCTTCAAGGTTCTATGTTTATTTCATTATGGGAGATATGATTGTTTTATGGATCATTTTACTTGTTTTAAATCATGGGCTCTAAGCCTTGTTTGTTGTAAACCCTAGCTTTACGTACTTAAATATCATTCAATACCTAAAGTATTTTCAAAGTATCTATGTTTCTATATTATGCCACATAAATTAATTATATTTAAAATCTACATTAATTAAATTAATATAATATTGTAATCCTAATATTTTTATTAAAATTAATTTGGTTAAATTTATAACTAAATAGAATTAAAAGAACTGTGTTCAAGGTATTTTAAAATCAACAATTAACTTGAGAAGAGAAACTATTCTAGGACAAAAAGAAGATGAGATCATAAACAAGGTGAGTCTTCCGTATCTTAAAGAAACAACAAATATATTGGTGAATGTTCTTAGAATATATATATATATATATATATATATATATATATATATATATATATATATATATATATATATATAATTTTCTTTCTCCCCCTCAATACAATTAGGAGCTTACTAAACAAGAAGGATCAAATTAAGCTGATGTGTCACAAAGGTGTCTCCAATATACTTTATAGTTGTAGTAAAGTCTATATTGATGAAACTAGTCATTCAATTCAAATTAGAATTAAAGAGCATTGCACTGACCTCACACACAACCGAATTCAAAAATCTGTCCTAGTAAAGCATTCACATAGTAGTAGTCACTACATTTGTATGGATGAAGCAAAAATTATTGTTAAGGAAGATTACTACATGAAAGAAGGAATCGAAAGGCAGTCAAAATTGAAAAGAATTCAAACAACTTGAATAGAGAAGACTGCTAGAAACTAAGCAAAACATGGAAGCTAGTTATTTGTCTTATTAAAGATAACAAACATTAATTCCTCCTTTTTGTCTTCTTCTTTTGCTTGCATTGGCTAACCATATTTGTATTGATTCCATTAAATTGTATTTATGGAATATATTTTTTGCCTTTCTTACTCATGGATCCCTCCTCCTAGCAATGGACCTAGTAGAGGTTTGAAACATTGATTCTGAAATACCTTAAATGTAGTTCTTCCGTTTTTATTTCTAACTATTTAATAGTGTGTAAATATGAATAAATTAAATTTAGAACTTATTTGGCAAAGAAAAACATGTCATTCAATGATGTTGGTGTTCCTTATATAATTGTATGTTTTTTCATGAATGATGTTGAAATGTCCTTGAATGATAGTCTTGTGAATGGATAAAAATATATATTTCTTTTTAATATATTGATCACCATGATGAAAATGATATTTTTAAAATACTAGCAATGTTTAAGGAACATATTATAGTTAATCTTAAACAAAATAGATCCAATATTGTATGTCTTGAAATATTTATAATGCCAAATTCAAATTTAAGAGTCTCCAATTAAATCTAAAATATAATATACTTTAATAGAGTGAATAATAAGATGGTTTTGTGCAGGTTAAGTTTAAGAGTAAAAACAGAAAACTCAAGAGGACATTTCAGGAACGATAGGAGGAGGAAATGTTTAACCGATTTGAGATTCTGGAAGAATTGGGTACACAAATGGTTCATCCTGGTCTCCTTGTTGATGATCAAGTAGGTGGGGATGTTGTAATGGATGGTACGTCATCCTCTTCACTAGCAAAACCAGTAAAGGAAACTCCCTTGCCCATGATTATGGAGCAGCAGGGAGAGAGGCAATGTCTGGTTGAAGCGACTAGAGAGCCGAGCCAGCTCTTGGAGGATGATCGACCCTCAACACAACAGTCGATGACAGAAGGAGAGAAGAGAGGTAAAGCGGCCCCTGTTCTGGGAATTCTCCAGAAGGAAGGAAAAAAGGGATCAGCGGATAAGGGAGCCAAGGCAGGTAGGAGAAAGGATGTGGAAGTGATAAAGATGATTGGGGAGAATTTAGTGGAATCTAGGTCGGTCAAGACCCTGGATCAGCATTTCTTGAACCCCACGAAATGATTATAATCTCGTGGAATGTGAGGGGCTTGAATAGCAGTCCCAGACAAAAGGCTATTCAGAAAATAGTTAGAAACAGTAGTCTAGATATCCTCTTTCTACAGGAGACCAAAGTTTCTATGGAATTTATGTTGGGTATTGCACCTAAGCTTTGGAAGCAAGGTTTATGCCAGTGTATTGGAGCTCAGGGAACGGCTGGAGGATTAGCCTGTTTATGGAATCCTCGTAGAGTTCAACCGGTAGCTTGGATTGTTTTCAGATGTGTGATATCTATGGTTGCTTTGTGCATTGATTCTGGAGAATATGTTCTTCTGACAAATGTATATGCGCCAAATGACTTACAGGGTAAGCAAAATGTGTGGAATAACTTGTAGGTGATTCGGAAGGAATATCCCTACCATCCTTGGATCATAGTAGGTGATTTCAATGCGATATTAGACATGTCAGAAAAAAGAGGAGGTAATACTAGAGTGGAGCCGTCTTCTCTTCTGCTTAGGGACAAGATTGTGGAATTCAACCTAGTGGACATTAAGCTAGGCAACGGTAGATTCACATGGAATAATAGGCGTTTGGGAGAGGACTGTATTGCAGAGCGTATTGAGAGATTTTTGACCTCTTGCTATTGGGTGGGTGGCCGGTGGACTCTGAACTTTGAGATTTTAGACTGGCGTGGGTCAGATCATTGGCCAATACAATTGACCATCTCCTCGGCACAACGGCATCAGAAACCTCATTTCAAATTTCAGCTTATGTGGATGCGTGACCGGGGGTTATTTAATTTAGTTTTTGATTGGTGGAAGGAGGGGCGCCCAACGCATGGTAAGGAAATGTATGTTTTTGCTAAACTCCTTCAGTATGTGAAATACAAGCTCCAGAGATGGAATAGGCAGACTTTCGGTAACTTATTTCAGGAGAAGAAGGAGGCGCAGTAGGCGCTGAATGATATCACAAGGAGGATCAGAGAAGAGGGTTTGTCTGAGACTCTGCTGGAGGAAGAGGAGAAGGCTGCCCAAGAGCTGGACGAATGGAAGCTGAGAGAAGAAATTTTTTGGAAACAGAAGGCAAGGATCGATTGGTTGCGGGAGGGGGACAGGAACACGGCCTTCTTCTTCAATTTGGTTAAAGCCAGGAAGCATGGTAATGTTATCACTACTCTGAGCACAAAAAGGGGGAGAGGATTTTCTCTACCAAGAACATGTGTAGAGAGGCGAAACAGTATTTCAGCTCTCTCTTCCATGATGATGGGCAAAGGGATGAGGCAGCGGAGGATATGATTTTATCTGGCATTCCTTCTATTATCACGCCGGACATGAAGACACAGCTGATGAAGCCTATAACTTTGGAGGAATTGAAAAAAATGGTTTTTATGATGAAGACTAGGAAAGCTCCTGGACCAGATGGTTTCCCGATTGAGTTTTATCAGGAGTTTTGGGAGATAATCAAAGGTGATTTATTAGTTGTTATCCAAGAATCCCAGGAGAATAAGCAAATGTTGCAGGCCTTGAACTCCACTTTTTTGGTGCTTATCCCCAAGGAAGAAGGGGCTGATTGCTTCAGTAAGTTTCGTCCCATCTCCCTGTGTAACGTGATTTATAAAATTATATCAAAACTGATTGCAGAAAGGTTAAAGGGTTGTTTGAAAGGGCTGATTTCATAAGAGCAAAGTGGCTTCGTGGAGGGCCGACAAATTTTAGACGGAATTGTTATGGCTACGGAATCCATCCATTCTATGACCAAATCTAAGGAAAAGGCCATGTTTATTAAGTTAGATATGTCAAAGGCTTATGACAGGGTTCGTTGGTCTTTTCTTCAAAGGAGTTTGGAGGCATTTGGCTTTGAGGAAGGATGGATCAAGTGGGTGATGAGTTGTATTACTACTACCTCATTCTCAGTTTTGGTCAATGGTGAGCATTCGGACCTCTTTAGGGCTACTCAGGGAATGCGGCAGGGAGATCCTCTCTCCCCCTACTTGTTCCTTTTATTAGCTAAGGGGCTGGGGAGGCGTATGCAGGATCTTACCAGGGGGGATGTGATACATGGTTGGAGATGGGGAGGGGATCTTTCGGTTCTTTCTCATCTGCAGTTTGTTGACGATGTTGCTATGATGGGCTTGGCCACGCTGTGGGAAGCCAATAATATTCGCAAGTGCCTGGATGACTACCTGGCGGCTTCGGGTCAGATGATCAATGAGGGGAAATCGTCCATTTTTTTCTTCAACACGCCGATGGCTATTCAGCGGTGAATTGGGGACATCCTTCGGTTTCAAGTTGGAAACCTTTCGGCTTTGTACCTGGGGATCCCCATTTCTTCAGGGCGGTTGGCTAAGGAGTCGTGGCAAGGGATTTTGAACAAATTCAAAACCATGGTTAATCATTGGACGCATAGATTGCTGTCCTTTGCTGGTCGGGTTCAGCTGATCCAGGCTATGGTTCAAGCCCTTCCCATCTACAGATGTATGCTTCAAGTTGCGCTTGTCAGCTTTGTTAAAGAGCTTGATGCCATGGCCAGACAGTTTTTGTGGGCCGGTAATTTGTCTACGACTAAGTGGAGCTTAATTCGATGGGATGTTGTCTGTACCTCGAAGAAGTTTGGAGGCCTGGGGCTTAGACAGTCAACGTTGGCGGGCACGGCTATGGCAGCTAAGTTGTATTGGAGATGGTGTAATGAGCAGAGCAGGACATGGGCCAAGATTTTGACCCATACGTATTCTCCTGGCATCTCACAGGAGGATCTTCCTAGGTGTGGCTTATCTGGGAGGGGGTCGGTGATTTGGGATACGCTCAAGAAGGGAGCTGCCCTGATTAAGCGTGGCTTGTTTTGGATTTGTCAGAACGGGGGGAGGGCGAAATTTTGGGATGACTCTTGGGATGGCAACGCCCCTATAACTTCCCAATATCATAATTTGACCGTTCTGGCTCAGAGATTCAAGGAGGCCGGCTGGAACAACGTTGCTGATTTCAAAGCGTACACTCTCCAAGACCGGTTGACGGTAGCGAAATGGAAGGATAGAGAGGATTGGCCGATCACTGATATGGATGCGGAATGCACTGAATTGGCTTCTATTCTGGCTGGGCATAATTGTAGTACCTTGGGTGGTGAGGACGAGTTGGCTTGGTTCCCGAATCCCAAAGGTAAATATATTGTCTCTTCTGGTTACTAGGTGTTAATTGAAGAAAATTTAGCTATGGAGGGGGAGGTTCCATGGTGGCGCAGGGTGTGGAACAACTTTGGATGGCCGAAGTGCAATTGCTTTGCATGGACGCTGGCATGGAACCGTTGCCTGACGTGGGAAAACATTAGGAAGCGTGGTTTTACTGGTCCATCGAAATGTGTTCTATGTGGAGAAGAGGAAGAGAATACTACTCACCTATTTTTCCATTGCCAGTATACCAGCCAACTGTGGCATGCTTGGTGGGGCGTTTGGTGCAGCGGGTGTGTTCACGCTTCCTCTCTGGTGGAGTTCTGGATGAAGCAGGGGAGGCCTACCTCTGTTTCACTTTTTCTACTGGATGCCTGGTATGTAGGCCCAATTTTCTTACTCTGGCAGGTATGGCTAGAGAGAAATCAGAGAATTTTTGCTGAGGTTAAGCTGGGTGTGCAGCAGGTTTGGAACCGAATTTTGAGAATGATTCAAGAAACTATCACGGCCAAAAGCGAGATTGTTCTTCCCATGAAGAAGGAGGACGTTGAGGTGGTCGGCAGGATGGGTTTGAAGGAGGTTGCGCCAACTTCGGCCTGTGTGAGAAGAGGCGTTGGAGGTAAGAAGAGGATTCAGAGGGATGGTAGATGGATGCCTCCCCCGAAGAACTTCTTGAAAATTAATACAGATGGCTCCTCGAGGGGCAATCTGGGTCCGACCGGAATTGGAGGCGTTGGACGTGATGCTTCGGGGACGGTTGTTTTCATTTTCTCGGCCTATATGGGAGAGCAGACGGTAAACAGGATGGAGGGCCGGGCGATTTTATATGCCCTGAGGAAGGCTTATGAGCTTGGATGGCGCAGAGTGATTTGCGAGGCGGACTCACAGATTCTAATCGACATGATTGTGGAGAGGAGATTAACGGATGTTAATTGGCAGCTTTCTGTGGTTGTTCAGCAAGTGATTCAGATTTGCTCTCTTATGGAGTCGGTGAGTTTTGTCCACATTCCGAGAGAGCGGAATGGGGCAGCGGATTGTTTGGCTAAGTGGGCCTCTGAAGGGATGGCTGGCCGTGTTGTGGAGTTGTGGGAGCAGTTACCTGAGGAGATTAGACAGAGACTGGATAGAATTTTAAGTGCAGACAGGAGTGGCATGGGAATGTGATGGTTTGTGCTTGTTGTAGCTAGTTTTCTTGGTTTTGTTTGGGTGTTGGCCTTTGCTGGTTTTGTATCTTGATTTTCTGTGATTAATAAAGTTTTTACCCCTTCTTTTTTTTTTTAAAAAAAAATAGAGTGAATAATAAATATTTTGATAAAAATAATGAAAAATAAATTCCTTTAAAGTCCCTTTCCATACTTAATGATGTGATCATTTTCCAACTTAATTTTAAAACTAATCCTCTTAGCATTCCTATTGCTTCTAATCGTGTTGATATTTATTTTCCTAATAAAAATAATTTGAACACTTACTAATTTATTCCAAATCCTTCACTTTTTTCTTCTTAAATTCTTCAACATTACTAACAATGTTTCTCAATTAACTTCTTTGAATAATACTTGCATTCCCATCTATTTTATTACCATCTCTCTTCCAACCCATTAAATAAATATTACCATATAAACCTTTTTTTAATCTTAAAAAATAAATTAAATTATTTTTTTTAAATATTAAAATCAAATTAATAAGATCACTTCACATGATATTTTTTTAACCCTTTGGCTTGTGAAATTATTGCTTACCCCTTTCCAATAAGATTTGTTTGCAACACGGATACATGGAACAAAAGATGAATGAATTTTGGTTAGTTCATCAATGGTATCATCAGGTAGTAGGAATTTTGGAGTAAATAGTTGGCTCGCATGGAAAACTTGGTCTTTGTGCCATTCTTAGGGAGTGATTTTCAACTCTGGTTTGGTCTCTCATTAAACTATGAATTAGTTGTAAGTTATAAATTGGAATTTTTTGCTTGGTTCTGAACTGCTATGGAGGATCATACAAATCATTGACATCTATCACATTATAATGTATAAGGTGGTTGATTAGAAATATAGGATGCAAATTAGTCCCTGATCCTCTACTTCAGCTGGCATAACACCTTATACCTTATGTCCATGCTATCTTTTATTTCGCTACCTATTCCTAATTCCACCACACGTAGACCCATGGCGTTCAGCTAGCATAGAATTAGCAATGCTTGAAAAAATAATCAATGCTGATATGATCATTTAATGATTGACTTATTATTGTGAATTTAAAATTGTTTATTATAATGGAAACTATGTTTTCTCCTCAGTGCACAACCCATAATGGAAATTACACTTCATCCTGTCTGTAGAAAATCTCATACGACTTTGGAAGCAATTTTAATATGTTGGCAATAAGATTAGCATTTGTTGTATTTATCTTTTGCTTGTTACACATGATTATCTATCATATAATGTTTTACTTGATCATAACAAACTTATTGCCTTCGGCAAAACATCCTAGATGGCAAGACTTGATTGCTCAGAATTTTATTTTTCTTTATAATTTTTCTTTACTTAAAAATTGTTGTTAGAATAATGCAAAAGACAGCACATGCGGAGAACCGTTCTCGTTGATAATAGGAGGTTCTGGGTTTCTGAAAGTGAACATAAGCAAGGAAAAATGAGCAAAATAAAAATAATATACTTTATAAATAAAGGTGGCAATTGGTAAGAGAATTGTATGTGTCAAAACTAATATTAAAATTAAGTTACGACGGTTCTTTTTTAATTATGTTCTCTTAATGTATAAGTGGTCTTGTATAAATAAAAAATGCAAGTCGCAGATACTAATAATTGTAGTGGTTTAGTTTTATTTAAGCATGAGTTCTAGCTATAAACAATTCATGTTTTTCTTACACATAAAAAATAGTTATTTCAATAATTTGTATTGATTGTTATTTTAAAAGGTAAATAATAATCATTTTTTTACATAAAAACAGAATATTATATGTATTAGTTAAGGATAATTATTGTGATGATGAGGTTTGATAGCTTAAAGAATGCAACAAGTTAATAATGATGTGAAAACGAATAAAACATAAATTATAAGACTATAAAATCCCAATAGTGTGTAGGTATAGTTATAAATACATCATATGCAAAGGATAGTTGTGAGTCTATAGTTTCTTAGACTTTAAATTTAGCTAAGGCGAAGGAACGTGGGATCCCTATCCTTGTTTTTGACACTCCTATGGATTTTGTGAGATAGTCATTTTAATTAAGCATGTGCAACTTAGGTTGTTAGGATGTTCTATGTAAAAGATTATTTGAGTGCGTAATTTCGTCTTAAGTTATAAATTTTAAATCATTTGGAAGCTCATTGAAATTACGTTAGTTCTTTCCTTGTTGGCTTAGATTTCGAATTCCTAGTAGTGATGACATCTCAAGTATGAGACTCTTCATGAGGTCTTGTAGAGAACTACATCCAACCTTAATTACAAGGAGTAGATATGTTGGTTGCCATGTTGAATTGGGGCATCAGGTCTAGATCTTTGGATATATTAAAGTTTTGATTTTTCCAAGCCTCAAGTTAGATTATAACTCTTAACCAATAATCTTCAATTTGAATTAAAGTAAGAAAACCTTTGTGCAAGCTTAATACAAAATATTCTTGACTCAATAATTAATCTTTTAGCGAAGTGTTGTTTGTTAACTTGTGCATCAAATGTAGTAGTATAACACCAATATAGTCTATATGTTAAGTCTAGACCTTGGGCCCAGGGTTTCCTTGCCCACATAATATGTTATAGGCCAGTGGGGGGCTTGTAGGTTGACTAGGTAAGTGGGTTTGGCATGGTGGCGTAGTGACCATGCCACCATTTACGCATTTTTCTACATTTTGTATCGAAATGTGCGTTTGTCTCAATGCATTATGCATATCATGCCATGAAGATGGATAGATATTTGGTAATGTGAGTTGCACAAATTGTGCATTGTTTAGGTTTTTTTTTTTTATGGTTTTTTTTATTTGTGTTTCAGTCATGCAAATTTTGGACATGACATTCTTGTCATGAACTTTTAGGAATTAACACCCCCACAAACCCTCAAGGTAGTTGGTTTCCTTAAAAATTAGAAGGTGACAATATTGATTGACTCAAGAAGTACCCACAACTTTATCAAGAATAAGGTGGCATCCCGCTTGAACAATTTTGTTTATCCAACTTCAAAATTTTAGGTCATGATTGAAAAGGTTGGCATATTAAATTGAACAATGAATTATCATAGTATTAAACTCACCATGGGAGACGACATGCTATATTTCCCTATGTACACCACTCTCATGGGTGACACAGACATGGCGCTGGGAGTTCGATGCCTCACTACTTTGGGAACAATCAAGTTAAATTTTTAGGAGTTTTTCATGTGTTTCATTTAGAAGGAAGGATCTTTGAAGTGTGTAGGTTATGTGAAAACCCCCCAAAATTAGTTATATCTAAAAAGAAACATACTTATGTTCTTATTTCAAAACATTCACACAAAATGCTGAAGAAAGAAAAACTAAAAAAGATGATTCAATCATCATTATCACTTATATAGTCTCTACACATGATTGTTGCCACTCAATCTCGCACCGCATAGATAGTCACCACTACCATTGGAAATCATCCTCAATAGTCATTTTGACTCATAGTACGCTATTATCTCAAAATGTGACCCCATCACTAGCAGCATGCAAAAAGACACTATTTGGCTTCCAACCACATGTGTCCTCCATCATTTTGTCAATTGTTACTTAACAAATATGTATTTGGGGTTTAATAATTTTATCCCCCACAATTCAGACATCACGTACAAATAATAATACATCTGTAAGACAATTTTTTTAATATTCGATATATAAAATGACTAAAATACTAACTAAATATAAATAAAATAAAAATGACCCAATAATCCCGATAATACCAAAACAAACATAAATACTCTTTTTAACTTTTCTTTTTGACAAGACTCTTTAACATCAATTGTAATATAGCAAAAGGCTAATATTAAAAAAATGACTAATTAAAACTTTAGACTCATCACAAGATGATAACACCTTAAATATATGATTTTTTTTAATTTTTTTATTTATTTTTTTCCTGCTTTTGAATAACTATTGATCCTCTAAAGAAACACTTATGTAAAGACTTAAATATCAACTTATAAGACTAAAACCACTTTTTGACATATGACAAATAGAAATCTTTTAATTGATTTAAAAGGAAAATATGTAGCCTAAAGACAATATCAGTTTTGGAAAACGGCTTTGTATGGAATGTTTGACCAAAGCTAAAACTTGTGGAGGACACGGCAGTTGAAAGGGAGAAGCCTTCCATAAGGAAGCCATGAGAATTTTGAGATGGAATGTTACAGAGTTGAAATCCTAAGTTGAGTAAAAGTCAGTTTGAAGGTTTGGTGCATAGTTTGTGGAAAATTTGTGACTAGGTGCATGAAGACACTAGGGGAAGTGCGGGAGGGTTGGCAGTCTTATGGAACCCGTACTTCTTTAAAGGTACTACCATCGGATAGTCCACTGGAGGGATTGATGTATTATTTGAAGACCATAAAGGAGATTTGGATTGCATGATTTGTAATGTCTATGGCCTAATAGGGCAGGAGGAAAGAAAGATTTTTGGAAAGATTTGGAAAGACTACACCAGAATCATGGAGTGTTGAAATGGATTGTGGGGTGACTTCAATGCTATACTAAAAGCTAGAGAAAATGTAGATGGCAATTCTATTTTGTCCCTTAGCTTTTTAGTTTTTAATGAGTTTTCCAGTAATTTCTTTTTAATTGATGTGGAACCTAAATTTGGGATCTTCACATGATCTAATACAAGATTGGGTTTTCATGATATTATGGAAAGATTAGATAGGTTTTTTTTAAGTTTTTAGTGGGGATTAGACAATATCAAATTCAATTCATAAATTTTGAGTTTTCTGGTTTCGATTATTGGCCAGTTTATTTATATTTGAAAAATGATTAAAAAAATTAGAGGGAATCCCTTTCAAAATGGAAATCATGTGGTTTCATGATCCTTCCTTTAAGTAAAATTTGAAGAAGTGGTGGAAAACAGATGAGCATGGATGTAAATGATTTAATCTCAATAAAAATTTGAAGGGTGTGAAAAATGAGGTGAAAATCTGAAATAAATGGACGTTTGGGATTGCATTTGGGAAAAATGAAGGAATCATTGAGAAGTGGAAGGCAGTGCAAAAGGAGTTGGGGGGTGGGCCTCAAGTAGGAGTTATTAGAAAAAGAAAAGATGTTAATGATAGAATTACAACAAGTGGTTTGAATGGAGGAAACTCTTCGAAAACATAAATCCAGAGTCAAATTGGCTAAAAGGTGATAAAATTAACCAAAAAAATCATATGCCCACTATTGTAAGAAGAAATATTAATAGAATTGAGAATATTTGTCTCCGCTCAAGGCAAGTGGTGAAAAATAAAAAGGATATAAAAGACAAAGGGATTGCATAGTTTCAAAGGTTGTTATCAGAGGAAGAAATTAGGAGTTAGGTAGTGTAGAATGAGTTTCTAGTTAACATCCCAAGGCTAATCTCATAAGATGACAAGTTGGTGCTAATCAGTACTCCACAGGGATGTTTAGTCCCCCCTAAAAAACCCCACGTTTCCAGGATGGGGATGTCCCCGAGACGTGGGGACGTCAGGGGGATGTCCCCCAGCCAACTCGCCATGAACCTCTGTCATCCCCGAGACATTTCCCTCTAAGAGGGGACGTCTCTGAGGCATCCCTTCAAAAGGGGTACATCTTGGGGACTCTAGGAGGTCTTTGGGACATCCAAAAGTAACTCGACCCCCTAGGAAATGCCCGGGCATCCCCTGCATAGGTGGACACCATAAAATGTTTTTTTTTTTTTAATAATGGGTTTTTGAGCCCTCTACCCTAACCCTAATTGCTAATGGATCCGACCACCCCCCCACCCCCCAAGGCCTCCCAAAAGATTATAAAAATCCCTCTCCCTCTCATTCCAATCACACAAAAACTTCATTGAGTGAAATAGAGCGCTGAAAGTAAAGGTAGCAAGCTAAGAGGGAAAAGTTTGCAAGAGTGAGAGAGCATTACGAGAGGGAAAGTGAGATCAAAAAGAGGATAGAGACGCCAAGAAGACTCAAGACTCTTCAAGTTCATCATTTCACCCAGAAGGCAGGCCCTATCACTATGCATTTGATTCTTTCAATTTCTAATTTTTTATTTTTATATTTTTGTTTCGTTGAATCATTATTCATTTGTAAATTGTTTTGTTCTTTGATTCATGTCATTGAATCATTTAAATTTCTAAATTGAAAATTATTATATTTATTTGTGATTCTCATTTATTCAAATTCTTAAAAATAATTTTTAAATCTTAAGAACAAAGATTAGAAAATCCTGAGAGGTATCTTCCAAAGTTCAAACCCAATGGAAGATGCACTATTGAAGAGCATGTAAAATCTTATAAAATAGCCTTGAGGTTTTTAAACATAGAGAATAAATATATATCCTATAGGATATTCCTATTTACCTTGTAAGATGTTACATATGACTGGTATCTGAATCTCCCCAACAACCCTATCACTGGATTAAACTAGTTCAGTAACACTTTACTGGCCTAGTTTGGGAAAGTCATTGACCCAAGTGTGTTACATCAAAATTTTAATGCCATGATAAGGGAATATAATGATCCAATCATAGTCTTTAATGTAATATTTCAAAAGACATATAGTCACATAATTAAAATGTACAAAATTGGTGCCTAATTAGCACTTGAATGCACAAGAATGCCTTAGACCCTTGGACAATGATTTTATTATGAAGGGATCCCCTCATTTTGTATTTATCACTAACATAGACTAAGGACATTAAGGTGGACCAACAAATGAACCCATAACATCATATGCTCAAAATCATCCTCAATATTATCCCAAACCTCCCAGCCTTGAATATGATTCCAAGTGTCAATCATAATGTTATAATTCCACATATTGTGTTAGTTATATATCAATTACCATTAATAAAAATGTCCCAAATTAACCTTTATGTCTCCTTAACTCAACCCACACCAAAACACCATCATAATTCCATAGTCAAACATTGGTTCTTTTTGTCAATAATGTCCAAAATATATAATAAGACTCCACTAAAAATGACATGGATGCTATAAAATAAATGGTTCAAAATCTTAGTGATGATTTATTAGGTATTAAGAGGAAAGTTTGGATGAATGGTGGGAAAAATACTAACTCAAAATTGTCCTAATAAATGTATAACCACCCCAATAACAACCCTAAACCTTCACCAAATAAAAGGACTGAGATTAAAATTTGTGAGATTACTTTACACAACTAATATAGAGTGTAGAACATATAAAAACATGGAGATTTATATTATATAGAGTTATATAATGTCTTCGATATGTTCCAAAATGAGGTAGAAAGGTATGAGGTGATCCCAAACCACTAGCATGCAACCAACACATCTGAAGCCCCAAACATGTCTAGATCCCAAATTACCACCATGGTTCTTGATACCTTTGATTTCCCCATTCAAGAAGATAATTAACCTAAGGAAACAACATATGACATTCATTCCTTTCAAAAATACCAGATAAAAAATATGCATTGAGGATTAGAACGACTAGACTCCACACACTCAAGCTCCTCCAAACTAACACCAACTAGCCCTATCTGTGTAGCATCATCATCAATTTGCACTGGCTCCTCTGGCTCTACATCCCATCTGGATACTGGACTCTCCTTGTACATAAGTGTGTTGTGGTCAATGAGACACAAGGCACTATGTATAGCCACAAGCTTCTCTACCCTCCTAGAGGTAAGCATGTTCCTCTTCATGGAGTGGATGAATCTATAAGTAGAGCAGTTTCTCTCAGCAACAGAAGAACTAGAAACCTAGGACAATAAACAAATGGATAGATCGATAGTCAAAGAATGAGGCCCATGTAAAGTCCACCACAAAATTGGTTCCTCATATGCCATTGTCTCTTTATCTATTTCAGCCTCCTGTGAATATACCCTAAGAGTGGCACATTTTTTCCTCTAAGTACGAATGATGATGGCCTCTGTAGAATCATACATTTTTATGAATGACCTTCATGAACCCTACCTTCACTGTAACATCTTTTATAGGTGTAAGTCTACTAGACCTTTGCACATACCACTTCAGGTTTAATGCATATGCAACCATGTGTAAGGGAGTGTTGATCTTCTCCCATTTGTGGTGAATGATCGATTGAATATCTTCTGTGTAGAATTACAATGTGGGGTCCTTCTCTCATACAACCTTCATTTGATCAAGCATAGTATCAATGCACTCATACACCTCTCCAAGGGTAGGTGCATTAGCATCCCATATCTAATCACTATGAAGAATGGAGTAATGATTGAGACAATATATTTGGCCCCTGCCCAAAAAACATCACTCTTCATCACCTCCTTCACCCTCTTCCTCTTCTCTATCTTCGACTCAAGCATATGTGGGCTATGTGAAAACCCCCCAAAATTGGTTATATCTAAACAAAGACATACTTATGTTCTTATTTCAAAACATTCACACAAAATGTTGAAGAAAGAAAAACTAAAAAAGATGATTCAATCATCATTATCACTTATATAGTCTCTACACGTGACTGTTGCCACTCAATCTTGCACTTCATAGATAGTCACCACTGCCACTAGAAATCATTCTCAACATAGTCATTTTGACTCATAGTACACTATTACCTCAAAATGTGACCCCATCGCTAGCAACATGCAAAAAGACACTATTTGGCTTCCAACCTCCTGTGTCCTCCATCATCTTGTCAATTATTACTTAACAAATATATATTTGGGGTTCAATTATTTTATCTCCCACAATTCAAACATCGTGTACAAATAATAATATATCTGTAAGACAATTTTTTTAATATTCGATATATAAAATGACTAAAATACTAACTAAATATAAATAAATAAAATAAAATAAAAATGACCCAATAATCCCTATAATACCAAAACAAACATAAATACTCTTTTTAACTTTTCTTTTTGACAAAACTCTTTTAACATCAATTTTAATATAGCAAAAGGCTAATATTAAAAAAATGACTGATTAAAACTTTGGACTCATCACAAGATGATAACACCTTAAATATATGATTATTTTATTTTATTTTTCTACTTTTGAATAACTATTGGTGCTCTAAAGAAACACTTATGTAAAGACTTAAATATCAAGTTATAAGAATAAAACCACTTTTTGACATATGACAAATAGAAATCTTTTAATTGATTTAAAAGGAAAATATGTAGCCTAAAGACAATATTAGTTTTGGAAAACGGCTTTGTATGGAATGTTTGACCAAAGCTAAAACTCGTGGAGGACACGGCAGTTGAAAGGGAGAAGCCTTCCATAAGGAAGCCATGAGAATTTTGAGATGGAATGTTACAGAATTGAAATCCTAAGTTGAGTAAAAGTCAGTTTGAAGGTTTGGTGCATAGTTTGTGGAAAATTTGTGACTAGGTGCATGAAGACACTAGGGGAAGTGAGGGAGGGTTGGCAGTCTTATGGAACCCGTACTTCTTTAAAGGTACTACCATTGGATAGTCCACTGGAGGGATTGATGTATTATTTGAAGACCATAAAGGAGATTTGGATTGCATGATTTGTAATGTCTATGGCCTAATAGGGCAGGAGGAAAGAAGGATTTTTGGAAAGATTTGGAAAGACTACCCCAGAATCATGGAGTGTTGAAATGGATTGTGGGGTGACTTCAATGCTATATTAAAAGATAGTGAAAATGTAGATGGCAATTCTATTTTTCCCCTAGGTAGGAGGAAAGAAGGATTTTTGGAAAGATTTGGAAAGACTACACCAGAATCATGCAGTGTTGAAATGGATTGTGGGGTGACTTCAATGCTATACTAAAAGCTAGCGAAAATGTAGATGGCAATTCTATTTTGCCCCTTAGCTTTTTAGTTTTTAATGAGTTTTCCAGTAATTTCTTTTTAATTGATGTGGAACCTAAATTTGGGATCTTCACATGATCTAATACAAGATTGGGTTTTCATGATATTATGGAAAGATTAGATAGGTTTTTTTTAAGTTTTTAGTGGGGATTAGACAATATCAAGTTCAATTCATAAATTTTGAGTTCTCTGGTTTTGATTATTGGCCAGTTTATTTATATTTGAAAAATGATTAAAAAAATTAGAGGGAATCCCTTTCAAAATGGAATTCATGTGGTTTCATGATCCTTCCTTTGAGTAAAACTTGAATAAGTGGTGGAAAACAAATGAGCATGGATGTAAATGATTTAATCTCAATAAAAATTTGAAGGGTGTGAAAAATGAGCTGAAAATCTGAAACAAATGGATGTTTGGTAATGCATTTGGGAAAAATGAAGGAATCATTGAGAAGTGGAAGTCGGTGCAAAAGGAGATTGGTGGGTGGGCCTCAAGTAGGAGTTATTAGAAAAAGAAAAGATGTTAATGATAGAATCACAACAAGTGCTACGAATGGAGGAAACTTTATGAAAACAAAAAACCAGAGTCAACTTGGCTAAAAGGTGATGAAATTACTAAAAAGAACCATGTGCCCACTATTGTAAGAAGAAATATTAAAAGAATTGGGAAGATTTGTCTCCACTCAGGGCAAGTGGTGAAAAATAAAAAGGATATAAAAGACAAAGGGATTGCTTCGTTTCAAAGGTTGTTATCAGAGGAAGAAATTAGGAGTGAGGTAGTAAGGAATGAGTCTCTAGTTAACATCCCAAGGGTAATCTCATAAGATGACAAGTTGGTGCTAATTAGTATTCCACAGGGATGCGTCTCCCTAAAAAACCCCACGTTTTTGGGATGGGGACATCCCCGAGACGTGGGGACATTAGGTGGATGTCCCTTAGTGGACTCGCCATGAACCTTCGTCATCCCTGGGATGTTTCCCTTTGATAGGGGATGTCTCTGAGGCGTCCCTTCAAAAGGGGTACGTCTTGGGGACTCTAGGATGTCCCTGGGACGTCCAAAAGTAACCTAACTCCCTAAGAAATGCCCGAGCATCCCCCGTGTAGGTGGACTCCATAAAGTGTTTTTCTTTTTTTTTCTTTTTTCTTTTTTTTAAATTGGGTTTTTGAGCCCTCTACCCTAACCCTAATTGCTAGTGGATATGACCCCCACCTCACAAGGCCTCCCAAAAGATTATAAAATGCCCTCTCCCTCTCATTCCAAATCACACAAAAACTTCATTGAGTGAAATAGAGAGCTGAAAGTAAAGGTAGCAAGTTAAGAGGGAGAAGTTTGCAAGAGTGAGAAAGCATTAGGAGAGGGAAAGTGAGATCAAGAAAAGGATAGAGAAGCCAAGAAGACTCAAGACTCTTCAAGTTCATCATTTCACCCACAAGGCCAGTCCTATCATTATGCATTTGATTCTTTATATTTCTAATTTTTAATTTCCAAATTTTTTTTTCATTGAATCATTATTCATTTGTAAATTGTTTTGTTCTTTGATTTAAGTCATTGAATCATTTGGATTTCTAAATTGAAAATTATTATATTTATTTGTGATTCTCATTCATTCAAATGCTTAAAAATAATTTTTAAATTTTTAAATTTTCATTCAAATCAAATGCTTAAATTTTAATTTTTAAATATTATGAACAAGGATTTCTATTTGTGTATCCTTTGTTTCCATGCTTCATGCGACTTGAAGTAAGAAAAAGAAAAAGAAAAAGAAAATCCTTGTGTCTTAAATTTTAATTTTAAATTTAAAAATTTTTAAATCTTCATTCAAATCAAATGCTTAAATTTTAATTTTTAAATCTTAAGAACAAGGATTCTTATTTGTGTATCCTCTACTTCCGCGCTTCGTACGACCTGAAGTAAGAAAAACAAAAATAAAATCTTTGTGTCTTAATTTTAAATTTAATCCCTTACATTATGCATGGTTTGAATTTTCAATTTTTAAATTATAAACTTACAAATGCAAAAAAGTATATCATTTCTTGCAGTGTCATTATGAGTTCTCATAGCATGAGTGAGGATGAGGGTCAACCTCATGGGGTTGAGGTTGAAGCTAAAAGTGAAAATGATCCAGATTATGCACATGATGATCCTAGTTTAGAAACAAGGAGTGATCATTAAAAGCAAACTAGTTCTGTTGGGAGTCCAAATTATAGTTTCCCTTCACAAGCCCTTCAACAATATGTTAAGGGTCCCTTTGATCCAAAGAAATCTTTACAACAATTTACAAGCAAGGTACCATCAAATCTTGGGACATCTTGAGGCACTAGGAGATGGAAGTGCAACCTATGTGACTTGAATGGTTTGGCAGCATGACTAGAACAAATGCTCACCTCCTTATCCAAGGCAAAGGCATAGATGTATGTGAAAAGGTGGAAAAACCCTTGAAATTGAGGGTTGAAATATGTAAATTATGGGGTGCCAATGAAGAAGATGCACCTACATCTACTATTTTTCCACCAAGGGGGAGGGCTCATTAGAGACAAATTTCTACTTCTAGTACTTTGGAGAGGCCAATAGCAAAGAATACATCTAGTTCAGGAGCAGTAGGACCTAAGGGGAAACGCAAGATGACTAGTGATGTTTCAAATCCACTAGCAAATTTATTCAATGTGCAAGCAAAAGATGAGGCAGATGATGCCATTAGTAAATTCTTCTTTTCCAATGGCATTCCATTCCATGTGGCTCGCTCTCCTTATTATAAGGAGGTTGTGGAAAAAATAATAAGAGTAGGACCATCATATGTGCCACCAGGAGAGACTAAATTGAGGACAACAATCTTGGATAAGAACTATTCCAAGATTAATATTTTAATGGAAAAAATGAAGAATACCTAGGTCACAAGTGGATGCAGCATCGTCATGGATGGGTGGACAAACATTAGGCATCATCCACTCATCAATATCATGGTTACAAGTACAGTTGGCCGTTATTTTCTTAGGGCTATTGATTGTTTAGGGCATCACAAGGATGCTAATTTTCAGTTTCAAATCCTCAAAGATGTTATAGAGGAGGTTGGGCCATAGAATGTGGTCCAGGTAGTGACAGACGCAACCCATGTATGCAAAGCAACAAGGAAGTTAATTGAGGTAGCCTATAGACATATTTGGTGGACTCCTTGTTGTGTGCATGCCATCAATAACGCACTAAAGGAGATGGGAAAAATTAGTTGAATCAAAGCAGTTGTTAATGATGCTAGAGATGTGTAGATGTTTATCTGCAACCACCACACTTCACATGCATTCTTCAGGACCTTCTCCAAAAAAGAATTCTTGAAACCTGTAGAGACTAGGTATGCATCATACTTTAATCTCTTGGAGAGGATGCTTGAGTTGCAAGAGGCAATGCAACTAATGGTTATGATAACAGAACGGAATCAGTGACCTGAGTCGAAGACAGAGTACGAGAAGAGGGTGAAGGAGGTGGTGAAGAGTGATGTTTTTTGGGTTGGTGCCAAATATATTGTCTCCATCATTACTCTAATCTTCACAGTGATTAGATATGGGGATGTTAATGCACCTACCCTTGGAGAGGTGTATGAGTGCATTGATATTATGCTTGATCAAATGAAGGTTGGTGTATGAGAGGACCCCACATTGCAATTCTACATAGAACATATTCAATCAATCATTCATCACAAAGGGGAGAAGCTCAACACTCCCTTGCACATGGCTACCTATGCATTGAACCTGAAGTGGTATGTGCAAAGGCCTGGTAGACTTACACCTATACAAGATGTTGCGGTGAAGGCAGGGTTCATGAAGGTCATTCAGAGAATGTATGATTCTATAGAGGCTAGCATCATTCGTACTGAGTGGACAAAATTTTCCACTCTTGGGATATTCATAGGAGGTCGAAATAGATAAGGAGACAATGGCACAGGAGGAAGCAATTTTGTAGTGGACTTTGCATGGGCCTCATTCTTTGACTACTGATCTAGCCATTCGTCTGTTGTCTCAGGTTTCTAATTCTTCTACTACTGAAAGGAACTGCTCTACTTATAGCTTCATCGACTCCATGAAGAGGAACAAGCTTACGTCTAGGAGGGTAAAGAAGCTTCTGGTTGTACATAGTTCCTTGCATCTCATTGACCACAACACACTTATGTACAAGGAAAGTCCAATATCCAGATGGGATGTAGAACCAGAGGAGCCAGCGCAGATTGATGATTATGCTACACAGACAGGGTTTGTTGGTATTAGTTTGGAGGAGCTTGAGTGTGTGGAGTCCAACAGTTCTAGTGATAAGGAGTTTGACGAGAACTTTGGGGATTATTAGCCATTAACTCATTGAGTCATTTGTATATAGTATATAGTATTTCACTATTTTGTTTTTAAACATTGTTGATATTTGATTGTAATCATGAATCATCATTATGAAATTTTGAAAATTCTGAATTTAATATTCAGTGTTCAATGTTCATTGGTTTAATGGATCAAACTTGAAACTTCATTGTTAAAAATAAAAAGATAAAACTTAAATGATTAAATCACAATGTTAAATTGTTGATGTTCAATGCAATATACTTATTCCTTATACATCTTTTGTTAACTAATTTTTCAAGTACTATATGCATTTGCACCGCTCCCCCACCAATAGGAATCCTTGTTCTAATTTTTTATTTTTTTATTTTTTTTTTCATTGAATCATTATTCATTTGTAAATTGTGTTGTTCTTTGATTCATGTCATTGAATCATTTGAATTTCTAAATTGAGAATTACTATATTTATTTGTGATTCTCATTCATTCAAATGCTTAAAAATAATTTTTAAATTTTCATTCAAACCAAATGCTTAAATTTTAATTTTTAAATCTTAAGAACAAGGATTCCTATTTGTGTATCCTCGGCGTTCGCGCTTCGTGCGACCTGAAGTAAGAAAAAAAAAATTCTCTTAAATTTTAATTTTAAATTTAAATTTTTTTAAATCTTCATTCAAATCAAATGCTTAAATTTTAATTTTTAAATCTTAAGAACAAGGATTCATATTTGTGTATTCTATGCTTCTGCACTTTGTACGACCTGAAGCAAGAAAAACAAAAAGAAAATCCTTGTGTCTTAATTTTAAATTTAATCTCTTACATTGTGCATGGTTTGAATTTTCATTTTTTAAATTATAAACTTACAAAATGAAAAAAAATTATCATTTCTTGCAGTGTCATTATGAGTTCTCATAGCATGAGTGAGGATGAGGGTCAACCTCAAGGGGTTGAGTTTGAAGCTGAAAGTGAAAATGATTCAGATTATGCACATGATGATCCTAGTTTAGAAGCAAGGAGGAGTGACCATGAAAATCAAACTAGTTCTGTTGGGAGTCCCAATTATAGTTGCCCTTCACAAACCCTTCAACAAATGCTAAGGGTCCCTTTGATCCAAAGAAACCTTTACAACAATTTGCAAGCAAGGTACCATCAAAGCCGGGGACATCTGGGGGCACTAAGAGATGGAAGTGCAACCTATGTGACTTTGAATGGTTTGGTAGCATGACTAAAACAAATGCTCACCTCCTTATCCGAGGCAAAGGCGTAGATGTATGTGAAAAGGTTAAAAAACTCTGAAATTGAGGGCTAAAATATGTAAATCATGGGGTGCCAGTGAAGAAGATGCACCTACATCTGCTACTTTGCCACCAAGGGGGAGGGATCATCAGAGACAAAGTTCCACTTCTATTACTTTGGAGAGGCCAATGGCAATGAATACATCTAGTTTAAGGGCAATAGGGCTTAAGGGGAAACGCAAGATGACTAGTGATGCTTCAAATCCACTGGCAGATTTATTCAATGTGCAAGCAAAGGATGAGGAAGATGATGCCATTGGAAAATTATTCTTTTCCAATGACATTCCATTCCATGTGGCTCGCTCGCCTTATTATAAGGAGGTCAAGGAAAAATAAATAAGAGCAGGACCATCATATGTTCCACCAAGAGAGACTAAATTGAGGACAATAATCTTGGATAAGAACTATTCCAAGATTAATATTTTAATGGAAAAATTGAAGAATACCTAGGTCACAAGTGGATGTAGCATCATCATGGATGGGTGGACAGACATTAGGCATCATCCACTCATCAATATCATGGTTACAAGTACAGTTGGCCCTTATTTCCTTAGGGCTATTGATTGTTCAGGGCATTGCAAGGATGTTGATTTTTAGTTCCAGATCCTCAAAGATGCTATAAAGGAGGTTGTGCCACAGAATGTGGTGTAGGTAGTGACAGATGCAACCCATGTATGCAAAGTAGCATGAAAGTTAATTGAGGTAGCCCATAGACATATTTGGTGGACTCCTTGTGTGCATGCCATCAATAATGCACTAAAAGACATGGGAAAAATTAGCTAGATCAAATTAGTTGTTAGTGATGCTAGAGATGTGCGGATGTTTATCTACAACCACCACACTTCACATGCACTCTTCAAGACCACCTCCAAGAAGGAATTCTTGAGACCTGTAGAGACTAGGTATGCATCATACTTTATTCTCTTTGAGAGGATGTTTGAGTTGCAAGAGGCATTGCAACTAATGGTTATGATCGCAAAATAGAATCAATGGCTTGAGTCGAAGACAAAGATGGGGAAGAGGGTGAAAGAGGTGATGAAAAGTGATGTTTTTTGGGATGGTGCCAAATATATTGTCTCCATCATTACTCCAATCTTCACAGTGATTAGATATGAGGATGTTAATGCACCTACCCTTGGAGAGGTGTATAAGTGCATTGATACTATGCTTGATCAAATGAAGGTTGTTATATGAGAGGACCCCACATTGTAATTCGACACATCACATATCCAGTTGATCATTCATCATAGATGGGAGAAGCTCAACACTCTGTTGCACATGGTTGTGTATGCATTGAACCTGAAGTGGTATGTGCAAAGCCCTGGTAGACTTACACCTATACAAGATGTTGCAGTGAAGGCAAGGTTCATGAAGGTCATTCAAAAAAATGTATGATTCTACAGAGGCCATCATCATTCGTATTAAGAAGACAAAATGTGCCACTCTTAGGGGATATTCACAAGAGGTCGAAATAGATAAGGAGACAATGGCATATGAGGAACCAATTTTGTGGTGGACTTTGCATGGGCCTCTTTTTTTGACTACCGATCTAGCCATTCGTTTGTTGTCCCAGGTTTCTAGTTCTTTTGTTGTTGAGAGGAACTGCTCTACTTATAGCTTTATCCACTCCATGAAGAGGAACAAGGTTACCTCTAGGAGGGTAGAGAAGCTTGTGGCTATACATAGTGCCTTGTGTCTCATTGACTGCAACACACTTATGTACAAAGAGAGTCCAGTAGCCAGATGGGATGTAGAACTAGAGGGGCTAGTGCAAATTGATGATGATGCTACACAGATAGAGTTGGTTGGTATTAGTTTGGAGGAGCTTGAGCATGTGGAGTCTAGAAGTTCTAGTGATGAGGAGTTCAACCAGTACTTTGGGGATGATTAGCCATTGACTCATTGAGTCATTTGTATTTAGTATTTAGTATTTCACTATTTTGTTTTTTAACATTGTTGATACTTGATTGTAATCATGAATCATCATTATGAAATTTTGAAAATTCTGAATTTGAAATTTTGATTTTGATTTTCAATGTTCAATGTTCAATGTTCATTGGTTCAATAGATCAAACTTGAAACTTCATTGTTAAAAATAAAAAGATAAAACTTAAATGATTAAATCACAATGTTAAATTGTTGATGTTCAATGCAATATACTTATTCCGTATACATCTTTTTTTAACTAATTTTTTAAGTACTATATGCATTTGCACCGCTCCCCCATTGCCCTCCTCCTCCCCCCTGCCGTCCCCAAACTTAGGCCCCCCATCCCCCTGTCCTGGAAACCCGTCCCTGCATCCCCCCTTAGGAAACTCCATGGAACTATTATTTGAATTTCATAAAGGAGATTTGGATTGCATGATTTGTAATGTCTATGGCCCAATAGGTCAGGAGGAAAAGAAGGATTTTTGGAACGATTTGGAAAGAATACCCCAGAAGCATCGAGTGTTGAAATGGATTGTGGGATGACTTCAATTACATACTAAAAATTAGTGAAAATGTAGATGGCAATTCTATGTTGCCCCTTTGATTTTTAGTTGTTAATGAGTTTTGCATTAATTTCTCTTTAATTGATGTGGAACTTAAATTTTGGATCTTCACATGTTCCAATAGAAGATTGGGTTCTCATAATATTATGGAAAGATTAGATAGCTTCCTTTTGAGTTTTGAGTGGAGATTGGATAATATCAAGTTCAGTTCACAAATTTTGAATTCTCTAGCTTTGATCATTGGCCAATTTATTTACATTGAAAAATGATAAAAAAAAATCGAAGGGTTTTCCTTTCAAAATGGAATTCATGTGGTTTCATGATCCTTCCTTTAAGTAAAACCTAAAGAAGTGGGGGAAAACAGATAAGCATGGATGTAAATGATTTAATCTTAATAAAAAATTGAAGTCAGTTCAAACGGAGATTAGGGAGGTGGCCCTGAAGTAGGAGTTATTAGAAAAAGAAAAGATGTTAATGACAGAATTACAAGTGCTACGAATGGAGGAAACTCTCTGAAAACAAAAATCCATAGTCAATTGGCTAAAAAGTGGTGATAAAAATACCAAAAAAAAAACATATGTCCACTATCGTAAGAAGAAATATTAACAGGATTGGGAAAATTTGTCTCCCCTCAAGGCAAGTGGTGAACAATAAGAAGGATATAAGAGACAAAGGGATTGCATACTTTCAAAGGTTGTTATCAGAGGAAGGAATTAGGAGTGAGGAAGTGTAGAATGAGTTTCTAGTTAACATCCCAAGGCTAATCTCAGAAGATGACAAGTTGGAGCTAATGAAACCATTCATAGAGGAAGGGGTTGAAAAGCAGTTTTTGCCTTAGGCACTAATAAAGGCCCTAGGTTGGGTGGCTCTTTCATCACTTCTAGAATATTTTTGGGAAAGATGTTTGGGAGATAATTGAGGAGTGAAGAAGACGAAAGTCTGCTTTTAAGAAATGGAATGCAATCTTTCTTAGTTCTAATTCCAAAAAGTGAAAGTGTTAGAGAGTTTTGATTATTTTAGACCCATTTCCTTGTGTATTACCATCTACAAATTTCTCACCAAGTTCTTCACCTTGTGATTGAATAGATTTCTAGATGTGGCAATTTTGGATGCCCATAATGGATTTGTGATGGGTAGGCAGATTGTTTATGGTATTGCCATGGCCCATTAATTGATTCATTCCATGGATCACAAAAAAGGGTGGGCATGCTTATTAAGTTGGATATAGAAAACACTTATGATACAGTTAAGTTGGTCCTTACTCTTAAGAGTCTTGGAGAAATTTGGGTTTGGTGATGAATGGATCAAATTATAATTGCATCTCCTCGCTTTGGTCCTCCTTAATGAAGTTCCGGTTGATTATTTCAAGGCTTCTTGGGGCCGAGACTAAACCTATCTCACCATATCTTTTCATTATCCTTGTGGAATCCTTGGGTAGAATGATCAATAAGTTAATAACTTTCAGCAATTCGGAGGATTGTAGGTTTCCTCAAATATTAACCCCCTTACTCATCTTCAATTTGTTGATGATACTTTTTTGTTAAGGGAACCCATGCCTGAAGAAGCTATGACACTTAAAAGAGACTTTGGTAAATTATGAGCTAGCCACGGGCCAAAGAATAACCATGACTAAATCCAAAATTTACTTTCTAAACGTAACAAAAGGGGTGATGTGTAGGATCCAGGAAATCTTGGGTTTTTTAAGTAGGAAGTCTGCCAAGCTCATACTTGGGCATGCCTTTGGTTAGTGGAAGAGCAAATCAGGGACTTTGGAAACCATTATTGGATAAAATCTAGAATAAGCTATCCACATGGAAAGAGAAGTGGTTGTCTCTAGCTGGAAGGGCTCTCTTGATCAAATCTTCTCTCCAAACAATCCCAACTTATATAATGTCTCTGCTCAAGATGTTTTGGGTAGTGACCAAGGCTAATTCTAGCCTTCAGCGAATAGGGGGAAAAAAATTGGTGCCCTGATGCAATATTTGTCTTCCAAAAAAGTGGTGAGGTCTAGGCTTTATGGAGTGCAGGGATATGAATTTAGTTTTAGGCTGCAATTTTTTGTGGAGAAATTATGAGAAAGGTGATAGACTCGAGGGCAGAATCTTCAGAGAAAATTATCAAGACAATCATAATAAACCCAGGGTATTCAAACAAGACGACCTCCCCATAGGATCATCAATTTGGAACTTCATACGAAGTTATCGAGAGATTCTTATGAGCAAATTAAGATGTAAGGCCCAGGTTGAAGATGAAGAAGACTTTTGGGGAGAGACTCGGCTTAAATCCAACACCCTAGATCTGGAGGAAGATTGGGGAGAGTTCTAAAGTATGGCATAGGGCGATGGGGCTCAAAAGTTTCAACTTACTTTGAACTAATAGAGAGAAGGAAAGTTTGGAGATTATTGGACAGGCCTTCTGAAGAATTCAAAAAGATTGGGTTTAGACTTGGAAATTTCTTAGAAACTACGCTTTAGCCTCCTTTGAAGGGGAAGACCCCTAGCTAGTATGGCTTGGTGGTAAAAGTGATTTAGTCGTGGTCAAGGAAGCTTACAAGGAAATTATGGCAACCACTCACCAAAAGGAGGAAATTTTCCCCAACAAGAAGGTTTGGAAACATTGGGCTTCAAAAGGCTAACATTTTTCTTTGGTTAGCCATCCAAGAAAAAGCTCTAGCCTAGGTCAAGCTAATGAAGAGGTGGTTTTATGGCTCATCTATTTGTCTTTTTGTACAATGAGGCTAAAGAAACTACTAACCATATTTTTATTCATTGTTCCTTCTGTTGAAACCATCTGAGACTTTGCCATGAAAAAATGGTATCTCAGCTTTGTTTTCACAAGATCAGTTAAAGAACTAGTGGAGCAATGGAAAGTGAAAATAAAAAATGAAGATCTCAAAATTTTGTGGAGATTTTTCCCGACAACAATTATCTAGAATATTTGGATTGGAAGGAATATAATAATTTTCAAAGAGGTTTCGCAATCCGCCGAGGAGGTTTGGGTAAGAAGTGAGGTGTTTATTTCCAACTTTAACAACAATTTGGATGAAGAATAAGAATGCGTTTTTGGGTTATGACGAGGTCTTAAGGAAAAGTGTGGCCTCTCATCCCTTGGCCTTCATTTTGTAGGTCCCCCTATAATGTGTTAGGTTTTGTTTTCTCTAAGAATAAAAATGTCTTATTGTTACCTCCTCGGCGTAGTTTCATAAAATTCAACTTTGATGGGGCCACAAAGAGTGACCCTAGCCTTATTGGAGGTGTGTGTGCATTCAAAAAGTGTTAGGGACAACCACTCCTTGCTTTGAATTTTGGCAGAGATACTAATAATCGGGAAGAAGGATTGGCTTTGCTCAAAGGCTTGGAGGTAGTTGTTGTGAAAGGGTAGAAGAATTTGATAGTGGAAGATGACTCCTAAATATTGATATAGGGAATAGGCGGTGTAAAAATTCATTCAAGGAAGCTAAAGGCAATAATTGAGGAGATCAAATGGCTAAGGCAGCAATTTGAGGCCACTGAATTTCCGTATTCTAAAAAGATCGAATAACAAGTTGACAAACAAGCTAGCTAATTTAGGGGTCAAGTTTCTTTCACGCTCTAGTAACCCAAATCAGGTTTGGTCAGGCTTCATTCCTAAGGAGCTAAGAGTTTATTGTTAATGATGTAATTGAATTTCTAGGTTAAATCTTACCAGCTTAAAAAAGGCAGAAAAAGGGAAATTCAATTCATTTGGAAAGATGGCGGTGGTTTTTTTAATCATTATTGGTATAATCATTAATCTTTTCCCCTCATGTAAAATTTACTAGAGCAATCCCTCAAACCCCACGCTCAACCCTGTAAGTGTGGTGGCAGCAATGGCTACAGATAGATGCAAAGAATGTGGAGTAACTCAGTCAATGGTGACTTTGGTAAGTCAATTACTCCCCTCCCTTTCCTTTGCATGACTCCATTCTGGGAAAGAAAGAATGCTTGATGGCTTGTAGGGGTGTGGGATGAGAAGGGGGTAAGTTTCCCTTTTGATTCCTCAATGTCAATCTGCATTGATCTAGTGGGCTTTCAGGGGAATGGGTTCTAGGTTTTGGGTGCATTTTCAGGGAGTTTTTTTAAAATTGGGTGGGGTGAAGTAAATTGGTATGGCCTTGCTTGTAAAGTGGAAAGAGTGAATGGCTGAAAGTATTTTTCCTTACCACTGAGAAATTGGTCTATTCCTTATTAAATTGAATGATAGGGCTAGGTGAGCAAGAAGTCTTGGTTTGACCACTGAACATGCTTCTTAGATTGCCTTTTTAGGATTTTGGGGCAGGCACATGGGTAGAGGGGCGGCGCTGATTCCTTTTAATTGTATTATGGATCCTTGATTTCCAGCCAGTAAAAGGAAAAAGGGACTTTTGGCCTAGTCTTTAATCTCTCCTATTTTGAGATTAGTCTTTTACCGAATGGAAGAAGAGAAGGATTTCTCTTTGAGTTGCCACTGAACTTGTCTAGGAAAGAAAGAGGTCGATGTGAAAGGCAATAAATTGGTTGGGGATAATTGCTCTAAAGCTGGTGATGCAGGACCAAATGTAGATAACCTCATGGCCAATTTCGTATCTACTTTGTATAGACTAGTGCATCAAGATGTGGTGCGAACCTAGTTGGTGGACTGTGTAAAGGTGGGCAGAGAGATGGACAAAAAGGATGTGGATTCAGTAAAGTACATTAAGTCAGTGATGAAAGATCATGAGATCACATACGGTTGTCGTAACTCATTTGATGTCATGCATGATATGGCAACTATGACTCTAGTGGACATCGCAGGGACCTCTTATCCCCTCAACCATAGTGCTGTTATGTCATAGACGAATGGCAAATTTAACCATAAAAAAGAAGCCCGAAGGGTACCAAGGAGATCATCAAACGTATCAAATATCTCCAAATGTGTTGAAGCCTTGGCTGATGCTATTCGTGTTATTCTGCCATCTCCGCCAAATCCAGATGCACAAGACTATTACAGGCAAGAAGTTGGCCATGTTAAAGCCAACGTGATTTACTGATCTTTTCAAGTTTCTTTTTTTATAATTGCATATGAATGGAGATTTTTTGGGCCTGTGTAATTTGCCCCAAACCTCGAACTACTCTCTTTTTTAATACACTATTCTCAATCTATTATATCTATAACAGAACGGCAGACGTTTTAAGTTTTTGAAGTTAATCTGATTTTCACTGCCCCACATAGCAAAGAGCTTGTATGTGGTTCCTTTCCTTTCTTAAATGGCTGTAAAGAATTTTCAGTCTTCGGTCTGAAGATTTTGATGGGATTGTACACAATGTTGGGATCCATTACCAAGGTTTTGGTCCCTCTCTAATTTCAATTTGTTGGGTATGTGGCATCCATGGTGTTCATCTGTCTACTAGTTGGTGTGATCTCCTCGGTTGACGGACATTGTGGGTTGGCAGGATGATTTGAGCAAGTCATGTCTCTTGGTGTTTCTCATACTCCTCCATGGCATAATAAATATGTCTTTTATTTGATTGGAAAGTTGAGCCTTGGCAAGCGAATCCCACAACTTTGACATTTTTTTCAGGCTATGGCCCTCTCCCTAGGTATCTTTAGCCAAAAAAAAGTCTTAAGAAATGAATACATAGTTAGACTACAACCTAAGGGTTGCCAGATATTAAAAGGATCACATTGTTTGTGAGTGCTTTATTTTTAAGGACTGCTCTATTTTTAATGCTCCAAGCACTCCGCTCACAATTTTTCCTCGTATTAGCAAATTCTTAGAGGTGCTTAAGTGCTTTGTGATTATTCACCAATGTCCATGAATTAAGTAGTCGGAGAAACAAATGCTTTAGAGGTGCTTGTGTACTTTCTCGGTCGTTCTAGTTAAAAAGTCGTACTCACTGAAAATAGTCATCAAAGTGATGACTTGAATATTAAAAATACTCAGTGAAAAATTGCACTAAATTAATAATGTCTAAAAGATCAAACACTCAAAAGAATGAACCGAAACAAACAGGCATGCAAATGCAACCACATAAAATTGCTATGTGCAAAAACCCTCTTTTTTCAATATCCTATAACTACATACGTTGGGGGTTTAATCTATGGCAGTAAGATGGACCGTCTTCCATGAATTATCTACTATAGATACAGTTCTATTCACTGACAAAGTCCATAATAATAGTTCTGTTGCGGTTTGATTATTTCCTTCATCACTGCACACTTGTGCTCGATGTAGATTGCATATTCGCACACTTGTGCTTGAGGCAGATCATATTCTCCATCTTAATGTACATAATATTCTCTTTATGTTAGTCCTTATTTGGCTGAAGGTTGATGGTGAGATATTTGGGCATGCATGTGATGATATGACACCAGGCCATTCTCACTTGCAAGGAACGACATTGCCACTAAACCACAGCCCCAGAGACTGAAATATGAAGTCTCGGGTTTCTTACCCAAACAAAAACGAAAAATGAGTACATTATTGGACCACACTGAGTGTTGCCATGAAATTAAAGGATGGTATATTCCTAAAATGTACAGAAACAATTAAGCATGCGAATGCAACATATAAGATAGAACTATGTTTTTTAATCTTCGTACTAATAAGATGGACTGTGTCTTCCATGAACTACAACCAAACAAACCACTTCCTTCAATTCCTCTCCCCTGCCAATCTACAATTGCATAACCAATCAAAAAAGCAACTACTTGCACTTAACAGAATACCAGTCAGCTCACCCAAAAATACTTCTAAATTGTAAAGACTGGGTATTCCAAAATATCGTAATTAATGGCAGGTCCATGCAGAAATCCATGATGAATATGCAGAATCGGGTTCAAGGTTGCTGGATTCAACAGTCGCTCATATACCAGCACATTATATTTAACAGCTACTAATCTCAAAATGAAAGAAAATGTGTCTGTCATACAAGTGAAGAAATTTCAAGCCTTGACAAGTAAAATATATTGAAACTTCAGCAAGTACCCTTTTAGTTTCTCATTAAAATTTAAAATCTATTCTTCTCAAAGGAAAATTTTGATAAACATGAGAAGATTCAGTATGCCACAGAATACGTTTGGCTATACCTTTCAACAAGTCCAAATAAGAGGATTAAAACAATGTCATAGACATGAGGCAGACAGAGTAAAGCAAACTAAACAAAGAGCTCGGATTATTTCAATGATCAATGGCATTACACAATATCATGGTGCCTGGGCATAAATGCCGTCAAAATATTTCCTTCTTAGCACTAAATTTATTCCAGCTAGTTCTAGCATCATACCCTGGGATTGGATTAAATATCCTGTTCGCGTTTTTTCCCTGTCATTCCTGCAACAACCTGTGCATATAAAATAGCAAAAAATACTTGATCAAACTTCACAAAGCAGGGAAAAATATTTCATAATTCTTTAAAACAAAATTACCATGGAAGGATGGAATATCACCTCATTTAGACCTGGATGTGGAACTGCCTTTGCTGTTTCCATAGAATCCAAAATGGGCCTAACAAATGCTGGAAGAACCAACCCTGCAGAAATACAGAAGGGAAAGCTATATCAGTAGTATTTTTTAATCAATTTCTTTGTAATCATTTGAAGTTCCTGTCTATATACAAAACAGTATTCCACGGAGATGCAACCCAAGGATCTAAGTGATGCCCTAGGGACATCCCCCTCGGCCTCAAAAACAATACAAAAGGAGGTTGTCCCCAACCAAGGGAGACATTCCCTTTTCTTTGAAGCAAAGTCAGGGACACCATGACGTCCCCTAGAAAGACGAGGGATGTCATGGCATCCCCAACGCCTTCTCCCCAAAAACAAGACCCCCAAAAAACATCTCTCGTCTTAAAAAAATATTAATCCTTAAACTAATAAACCTCAAAACCTAAAATCACCCTAAAATACTTTCTATTAAACCGAAGAGCAAGCGCAAAAGGGTTTCCAATTTTAGAGTTTGACATTGTACTATATAATTTTTAGTAATGAAAATCATAATTTATTAATTTATAATTCACAATTTCAGATTACCAGACGGATTATTGGATTAATGGTTTTATAATTTATTGTTTTAAAATTCAGCGTTCAGTTATTGTTTTCAATTTATTTTATTTTAAAGATTTAAAAATTAATTTTTATATCTTATTTTAATAGCCATCCACAAAATCCGATAATTTTTTACCACCCTGGAAACCTTGTATCCAAGATGCGTAGAACACTGATATAAAAGTACTTTGTGCTTTAAAGATATTTAATATATTGTTTAGCTATTCAAGTAATTTAAGTTATGAATTTTTTTAGTCTTTAGCATTTGAAAAGTTTTTTTATAATTTAAAGCTACCTTTAATATATCTATTTGCCATTAAATGTAAAGCACAGTTATATTTTTGGCTTTTTACTTTCAGATGTTCAATATATTGAATTAAAAAGTAGACATTCTGAGCAATTGATTGAGTCACAATAACATATCAAGTTCCAACTTTATATTTTGCATGAAGTTTTGCTGTAATCAAAGAAAATTTCCAAGAATAGTCCATCATAGTGACTTTTTTAATCTCTGAAAGGTTGAAGATGCAAGAATAAAAGATTGCAGGATGTAGCAACTTATTACAATAGGTTTTGCACAAACTTTTGCAGCAATCGAACAAAGTTGAATGGAACAAAGTTGAATGGATAATCATAATAGTTTCTGTATCTCTGAAAGGTAGAAACTTGACAATGTAAGAGTAACAGATTGCGGGTTGTAGGAAGTGATTAGAAGACATGACACGGAATGAATACAATTTAAGAACAACTTTTCACTGGCGGATCCAAAGTGGGGAGAGAAAAAGGTTACCACAATGGAGGTTGGTAAACCTTATAACAAACACAAGATCTCAAAGAGGCATGCCCTATATCGATCAAGAAGCTGCCTCAACTTGGCAAAGGGAACCCGCACCAGTCAATCAGATGATGATCTCCTAATTCCAATCCCTGTATAAGCTGAATGTCGCCCAATAAACTTTATCCATGTAAAGAAGTAACAAATCAGTGGTATGGAATTTAATTTATAGAATCTCAGATGTCTAAGGAAGAACAGTGTGATGGGAAACAAGCAGTCACACAAACAGTTGAATCTTTTAGAGAATTTAGCAAGTAGTAAAGAGAAAAAATGTTTTCCTGCAAAGAAGGATAAAGGATTGTTAATCTCAGATTTGATATTGAAAAGAAACCATTTCATGACAAAAAAAAAATAGGACCAGCAGCAGCAAAATTTTATCTCATATAGGTGGGAGCTCATAACACTAGTAACGTACAAGTTAGATCAAGGTAGTACTTGATTAAAGAACACTAAAAAATTTCTCGAATTCCATAAATAAAAGGCAATATCTAACAGAATACACTAAAATAACCAGGTAATATGTCACAAAAGAAGGGATAATGAAATACTTCGAGAAATGGAAACATATTTAGTCAAAAATGCCTTCACAAATGCCTAAACTGCAGTCTTACTCTAGGTTTTTGCTATACCAGAAAGTAGTTTGACAAGCTGTTAACATACAGAACTCTGCCAAAGCTTTGTTAAATATGGTAAGTGACAAATCGCCAAGTTGGAATGGACTAGCAGCAGTCTAGCAGATTTTTACAAGGTAACTCGGGCCATCATTGCGAAAGACCTGTGGTGGATGGTTAGTGCGGTTTATCAAAACCGAGCAATGGGACTTAAAATTAAATAAGACATGAATAAATTAATTCCCAGTAATAATAGCTTGGAATAAAATGGGGGTAAGGCTCTGATTCTGTGCATCCATGCCAGCAGTCACTTCAGATCACACCCCCATGAACTTCCCTGGAGCTCGGATCTGAAAAAGGAAAGGTTTCCCTGGGGCTTTTCTGTCATTGTCCATTGGCTCCCTTTTCACTGCTTTTCCTGCCTGGTGTAGCTTTGATACAGCCTTTATCTTTATCTTTGACTGTTTAGGACTGTTCTTTGCCATATCTTGGGAGAATGGCATCACCACAAACTGGCCTAAAGGTGTCCACATGATGTGCAAGCTGCAGAAGTGAAGAATCTCTAATTCTGTGTCCTCTGTTTCATAACAGCTTAGAGATGGAGGGCTAGCTCAAACTAAAACTGCATTGGAGGCCTTCCTTTCAAATAAGCTGTTGGTCTCAAGCCTCTCCTAGCTTGGATGGCTCCGGCACTTCCGCGTCTTCTCCTTTGTGTGTATAAATTTGCAATTACCCCTGAAATTATACTGAACCTTGCAGAAGAAAGGAAGGAATGTAACTGTTTTGCTTCATATTAATAGTTTCTGACCTTCACATTCAGCTTAAGGGGTTGAATTTTCAAGACACGGGGAGGATTTGTAAGTATGAGTTTTACCTTCACCTGTATTTTACAATTTCAATAGTGCGGTTCTTCTCAAATGGTGATAGGAGTACAGAAGATGAACGCTTATTTAAACCCTTCTCCTTTGCCATGACCTCTATTCTAGAGTGATTGAAGCTTCCAGGCCTGTCTCTCCACTTTTAGGTCTGAGGATCTTCAATGTATAGTTCATCTCAGCTTCCGAGGATTCTAGAGACAGGTAAAAGAACTTTTGAGTTGTTTGCAAGAACCTTCATTGCGGTTAATCTAGGCAAGCGTCCTCCAAAGGATATCTTTTAAAGCCTAGAAATCACCCCTAGAGAGTTCAAGCTCCTGTAGCATATCTTTTCCCTTTCAAAAAGGTGGTGATTTCCATCCCCAAGGAAGGGTAGATGAAGACAAATCTCTTCAGAGGAAAGCCAATCAGATGAAGATGGTTTCTGTAGGAACAAAGCTCCAGAGAAAAAGGTTAAAAAAGGGAGCATCGTGGGATGGATGAGAAAACCCAAAATTAAACGCTCCAAACTTATAAAAACTGGAGCCAGACAGGGAACATTCAAATACATATTAAATCATTGTAGAGCAGATCCCTAGAGAGACTACTTGGTATTTCAAAAGACATGAGGAGCAGCTCACATTTCAGCAGAAAAAAAGAGAGGATTCCATGCAAAGCTATGAGAGAGCACCTGTGAGTTCCCAGCACAAAGCAGCCATTGATGTTCTCAGACAAAATGCTGAGATAATGAATTAACAGACTGTATTATTTGGAGGATAGAACCTCGAGTGTCACTGTTTGTAGAATTAGAGGCAACTTCTCTCAGGCCTACATCCAAAATGAAAGGAGCGCACATAAACGGACATACAACAGCACCACTTCTAGCTCCACAATGGCTAAAGCAACAGAATTTGAGGTGCCTGTTTTGCATTTTAACAAGATGTCGTGCTTTCAAGGATATGATCACCCATTGAAGGATTATGGTCCCTCTCATGGCAAACTTTCCAATCATCACTTAAATGGAGAACTTGACTAAGATCCAGAAACTACAATCTTTGTTGTTCTTATGCATTTTACTCGATATTTATCTTTGCTGCTAGTGCTATACTATATTTTTCTTTATTCCTAATTGCTAGTCGGTCTGGTTATGTAATGGCTGCTCAACCTCCTCAAGCTACTTTTCTGTATTCCAACTTTGAAAGCCTTTTGTCTACTGTCCTGAAGGATCTTCTCCTCGATGATCTGATTTCCCAATCATAAGACCTCAGGATGTTTTGTACCCTTCTTCCTATACAATATAAATAATTATTTTTATCGGAAAAAAAGCCCCTATGAAGATCCCATTGATCAAAGGGAGAAGGTGATCCAAGTTCATACAAGGGAAAGGAGAACATTAAAAAAATGTATAATTCAGTGGAGTGTAAATGATGCAGATCTCCAATCCTATAGATGATAGTACACTGCTAAGGTCTGGCAAGAAGATTGGATCATCCCGTTCTCTCGTCTCTTTCTATACTGAGAATTTTGTAAACTAACAAGGGTAGGCACAATTCCTGGTGATTTTGAGAGAATAGATACCCCCTCAGTAGTAGTAACTAAGTTGAAGGTAAAATCCACTTCGTGATTATGTCATATACAATTTTTTTTAATTAATAATAATACTAATTCCCAAATATTGAAATAAACACAGACTACGAGGATAGATACCAATCACTCTGCTAAACAGAAACTACAAAATATGGGCAGCAAAAATCATCCTTTTGTAGAAAATTGCTCTTCTAATGGGTAGATAAAATATATAATTGATAATAAACTGCTAAGATCTGGGAGGAAGATTGGTTCATCCTGTTCTCTAGCATCTCTTTCTATACCAAGAATTTTGAGAACTAAACAAGGATAGGTGCAAGTCCTGGTGATTTTGACAGAATAGACACCACTCAACAGGGATACCTAAGCTGAAGGTAAAGCCCACATAATGATTATATAAATTCAATTAAAAAATAATAATAACAATAATTCCCAAACATTCAGATAAACAGACTATAAGGCTAGACACCAATCACTCTACTAAACGCAAGCTAAAAAATATTGGCAAAATGGCATCAATAATTGTGCCTACAGCAACAAACATCATCCTACCAGATCAAATTCGTTTTCTAAAGCGTAGAGACACATTATGTGTATAAACCTAATATTTTTTATTTTTATCACTTCATTGAAGGTTTCTCTTGCAGGGGCTTGTCAGCACATCAATCTCCTTGAAAGCACATCCTAAGAAGTGCACTGAGAATGGGGTGGGATCAGCTCGTGGTACGAAACCCAGAGATATTTACATACTATTATGTCATACCTTCATTACTACCAATTTTTCACCTCCTTTGAGACTTACTCCGTCTTACCTCCCCATCTACTTTCCGTTCAGTTTTGCTAGCCACCCTATATTCCTATTGTATCAGCAAGGTATATATAGTCTATTTCACGCAGATCTTTCCCTGTACTGTATCGGTCTAGCCCCTACAGTTCTCATTCTTGCCTCTATCAATTGTATTGTATCAGCCTAGCCCGTATAGTTCTCATTCTTGCCTCTATCAATTGTTGCTAAAAGGTCTTTGAAGCTCAATAGGAGTCATGCCAAGGAGGTCTTCCAATCTTTGGAGTCCCCAACTAAGGATATCTAGGTCGTCTTCTTGGCATTTGAGGTTTTCATCCTACAACATCTCTTGCAAAGTGCCACTTGAGCTAAAGGGGTAGATTGATGTGCCGACAAATCTACCCAAAGGTAATTATCTCTATCCCTATTCTCTTTCATTTTTTTACTTAGTAGATAGATTCACTTTGGTTATTGTTATAATAGATGCATGTTTGTGTATCCTTGTTTATGCTCCTCCTTATCCCAAATAAGCTACTATAGCTATAGGATTGTTTGGGCTTGTCATTATCACCTTAGGTTGCATAGACTGCCCATTGGTTGACCATTGCACCACTTACTTTCTTATTATTTTAGTGTTACAACTATCTTGGATCTAGGTTACCCTAGTTTGTCAGTTCGTTGCATACAGTATCCTTATTATATCCTTGATACACCCCTTTGTTACCATTGTTACGAACATTGTTACATCTTGAAGTCTAGTGAGAGCCATACTTTGTATGATAGGTGTAGGCTTTGAAACCCTATCCTCTTGACATTTGGGTGTGGCTTACCCTCTGCTAGGTCTGTAGCTATTCTAGGTCATTAACCACTAATCCAAGTATATCCAAGCTTTATTATTATGCCCTTGTTTGTATCCTAGTCTATTAAGAGAAAGAAGATTATTATTGGTCATCCTAACATACGCATACATTTTGATGAACCCGACGTGAATCCTATCCCACTGTTGAATTGTCTTCATGTTTCCCATTTGCTTCTTAGCATTATCTTCACTTTGGCTTCACCATCATAATACATTCTAGAGAACCTGACGTGAATCCTATCCCACTGCTAGTAGGATTGTCTTCACGTTTCCATTTTCTTCTTAGCATTATCTTTCTAACGAGCCTCAACACATTCTTTTTTTGCATGGGTCACTTGTTTCTTCCTTTTACCATGGATGGCAACTCCTCGTGATGCAATCATTCTACTCCATTTCCCATGGCCGAAGATCCCCATGATGATCTTCTCACTTATAACAATCCTAACATGATAGAGGATCCCCTTTCTTACACTTATAATATGGTTGAAAATCAATATCATGATTTTCCCATCTATGATGATGACTCTTATGACAGAGGTGAAGACCCTAACATGATAGCAAATCTTCCCATTATCTTTGACAACTCTAACATGGTTAAAGATCAATATTACGATTTTCCCATCTCTGATGATTAGTCTTATGATAGAGGTGAAAGACCCTAGCAATGATAACATATCTTCGCATTAATGGTTATCCCACCTTCGACACTTCTAAAATGGTCAAAAATCAATATCACGATTTTTCCATCTATGATGATAACTCTTATGATAGAGGTGAAGACCCTACAATGATAGCGGGCATTCCCATTGATGACACTTCTAACTTAGTCGAAAATCAATATCACGATTTTCCCATATATGATGATGACTCTTATGATCGAGGTGAAGACTCTAGCATGATAGCGGATGTTCCCGTTGATAACACTTCTAACATGGTCGAAAATCAATATCACGATTTTACCATCTATGATGATGACTCTTATGACAAAGGTGAAGACCCTAGCATGATAGCGGATATTCTCTTTGATGACACTTGTAACATTGACGAAAATCCTCATAACAATTTTCCCATTTCTCACATAATTTGTAGCGATCTTCCTGCCTATGATCCTGATGATCCTTATACTAGGGCTGAAGAAGATCCTCGTATTGATGATTATTACAACATGGATGAAAATTCCTCTTATATTTTTCCCATTTCTACCAACCCTTACTGCAGCTCAAGCAATGATGAGCATGATTTCAACTATTCACACCCACCATCTCTCCCGCCCTTGGAATATTTTGTGGATGAATCATCAAACTTCAACTCACATTCAAGCTTATTCTATACAACCAACTTTTGTCAACCCCTCAACTTATGAAGAGCCCTTAGTTCAAATGCCTATTTCATTATGCATTATAGGTCATGATGATTCTTTCCTGCATTTATAGGACTACTCAAACCTATCTTATAGGTTCACTTTCAGTTCCGAACTCTTACAAATCATCTAAATTTGTACAATCACTTATTTCCAATTTTATAGGCCATGCTGACACAATTCTATTACACTCAGCGCAATCTAACGGTATTGGCCAGACCGATACCATTTAGTTACAACCAATTAAAAGCAATTGCATCGGCCATGATAGAATTTGTAAATACATTTCCAAATCACATTGCAGTGAATTGCACCGGTCGTGACCTAAAAGGTGTCGATACAATTATTTTTGCTTTATCCAATTGCATTGACCACGACCCAAAATGTGTCGATACAGTTCTAATTCAATCTCCTTTTACAAGCAACTGCACCAACCATGACACAAATGTGTCGATACAATTCTCCCTGTTTCAAGCAGCTACACTGACCACAACACGAAATGTGTCAATATAGTTCTTGTTTATCTAACTACACCAGTGATGACCCAAAATGTGTCGATACAACTCACCCTATTTTATCTCACCGTACTGGCCATGACCCAAAATGTGCCAATACAGTTCTTCCTATTTTATCTCACTGCACTTGCCATGACCTAAAATGTGTTGATACATTTCTTCTTGTATCTAATTGCACTTGCCATGACCCAAAATGTACCAATATAATTCTTGTTTCTTCTAGCTGCATCAACCATGACACAATGTGTTAATACAATTCTTCCTATTTCATCCAACTACACGAATCATGACACAGAATGTGTCTATATACATATAACCGTCACTTGCTACTAATCTTATCCTCATTCCATGCTAATTCCATTTATTTATCACTTTTATATCATTATCCATAATTTGCTCTAATATACCATCCTAATATGCCCCGCTTCCACATTTCCCACATCACACACTAGCCTTATAACATCATCTCTCTCAATTAATTCTTCTATTAACACTTCATTTGTATTCAATCACCACTTACACAATAAATTTTAAATTCCTACTAACCTACCACCAACTAGCTCCATTATGTCTCCTACAAATCACTTCATTAATCGTCGCCTAATCATCATTAATTTTACTCTAATAGACTCTAGAAAGCTCTAAGCTTCCTAGAGCCCCTCACTCATTCCTCTCTAAAGAATTCTAAGAATTTTTATTTCTTATTCTCAACTATCAAATCCTCACACTAATTCCTAGCTCACATGGCTAAATCTTATCCCTCCATTCTTCCATCAACCTCCTATAAATCCAACCACAACTCCTTGCAAAATTCAATCATTAAGTCCTTGAAAAAATCTTGCCATCACCTTGCCAATCAAGCATCCATTACTCTCATGTTGTTGAAATCTTGAACATTGTAAGCGCAATTAAACATCCATTATCAAGCTTCTAGCATGTCCAAGTCATTTTGAGCACATCCAATCTTGTCAAGGTGGAAAATTCATTGCACTTGAGGTATAATTGTGGTTTATATTTCATTCCTTCGCCTCACATGGCTAAATCTTAGCCCTCCATTCTTCCATCAACCTCCTATAAATCCAACCACAACTCCTTGCAAAATTCAATCATTAAGTCCTTGAAAAAATCTTGCCATCACCTTGCCAATCAAGCATCCATTACTCTCATGTTGTTGGAATCTTGAGCATTGTAAGCGCAATTAAACATCCATTATCAAGCTTCTAGCATGTCCAAGTCATTTTGAGCACATCCAATCTTGTCAAGGTGGAAAATTCATTGCACTTGAGGTATAATTGTTGTTTATATTTCATTCTAAATTTGCATGTAAATCTCTTATTCCTCCAGCTCAATCAAAGGTGCTTGTGAGTGGGTTTAGAGTAGGGATTTTGAGCTTATTTCGTTGTTCCATTGTATTTTGCTTTAACACTCATTTTCAAAACACATTTTTGGCAACTAAAGTGGTAGTAATCCCTTAACTTGTGCTTGTGAGGTTTTGTTGTGCTCTAACAAGCTTGCAGGTTCCTTTGTGTGAGGATATGATGGCTAAAAAATTCAAACTTTCGTGAAATTTTCACTTCCAGACTATCTGAGGTTTCGAACTGTGTAAGCATGGTTTCGCACTGCGGAAACGCAACTTTGCTTTAGACAGCCTCGATTTTGCATTTGGCTAATAGACTTTCCCACCGTAGCATACTTAATTGTATGACATCTCTACCTGTTTTATACAAAACCGTTTTTATCAAATCTGCGATTTCGTTTACTCACTAACAATTTCGTTATACTTTTAGTGAATTTGCACCTTTCCATTCTCTGCCTGTGTGCAAGTTGCAAAGACATTACTGCATACACAACTTTGAGATCAACATCCACGGCTTCGCACTGTCTAGACGTGGCTTTGCCAAGTTCATACATGGCTTCGAGGTATACTATTTTTTTGTGTTTCTGTACTAACGCGGCTTCGAGTTTCTCATTAGCGGCTTAGTTCTACAAATTAACGACTTTGTTATATTCTATATCAGATTTTTTATTTTCAGTGTTTTAGTTTGTTTTCTATATACACGACTTTGCTTCTATATTCACAACTTTGCTGTCAACAGGGACGACATTGATCCTCATTGGTTTTCTGATTTTTAATTACCCTGTTTGTCTTAGCAACTTCGCCCTTTGCAGAAACAACTTCGTTTTGCAATTAGCGGCTTCACCATGTGTAGAAGTAACTTCATTATGCAATTAGCAGCTTCGACCTGTTCAGATGCAACTTTGTTCCTTAACTATTTTTTATTTCTAGCTACCCTGTTTTGTCCAACGATTTTGTTATGTGCAGCAATGCATTCATCCTACAAATCAACGGCTTCGCTTTGAGTAGCAGTATCATAGTAGAAAAACTCAGGAACCGCGGTTACTCGGCAGCCAAAAATTGTGACCCGTACTTGGCACTCGGCAATTACCTGGGAATTACTTGGCACTTCTATCGCTACTTTAAAATATATATAAATTCATAAAATACACTAAAATACATATGAAATTGAAATTAATGTAGAGAAATGATTGTAGAGATTTAGAGAACACATAACTCAAAGTCATAAACATATTTTATATTAGTTTTTAAGCAAATAAGAATGCACTTCTATTAAATTATTTAGGTTGCCAGTTTTTGGCCAATTACCTAGAAAAAAACCGTGGTTTTTTTAGGGTAACCATTCTCAAAAAACCGCAATTTTCAAAGGGTAACCAGCCAGCAATTACTCGGCCATCTACCCGTTTTGCAAAAAAAATCAGGTTTTCCGTGGGTACCAGGAGGGTGCCCGAGTTTTTTCATACTATGAACAGTAAGTAGCTTTGCTTTCTGACTGTGTTTTTTTTTTAAGGTTGCCCCTCAAGAGCTGAATTCAAACTACTAACTCGTGTTTTGCAAGTCCACCCGTCAAAGAAACATCAAATCAAACATGTTAAAAATACCTTTTTAATCATATCAAATTAATTAACTCTGTGTGTTTAAAATTGTCATAATTTGTGTTGCTTGCTTGTTATACCCGAAGCTAAGGTTGTGTATGCTCTCCCCTTGCACCCATAGGGCAACCTTGGGGATCAAAAACAGTCAATAAACCTCTTTCCCTTTTTCTTTTTCTAGGGACAACATGATGTAGAATTAATTCCCACGCACTTGTCATAGTCTTTAGACGGGTTGTGACACAGACTTCATCACCACGCACTAATCCAAACTCCATATTTTGACGGCGTATAAATATCAAAGACAATTGTCATAAAGCTAAACAAATTTTCCCATAAAGGTTTTCGTGGAGGTTACACTCCAATACTCAGGTGTCAAACATCCTTATATGCACTCAGGCCCAACATACCGCAAGGTATTTAAAGGACTCCCTTAGAAAGCTATGTTAAGCCTAGATTAAGACCTTTGGCCGCAAAAAACTTCCAGTGCAAGGGAAGCAACGTCCTCAAAGTTTACTCACCATATACAGACGTAGAGTGAGGGTTGGGAGACCAACCTAGTCACCACTTTACACGAGTAGATAGGTCCACATATTGATGCTATTGTCCAATCCATCGATTGCATACCCTACGAGTACTCGTCGGTTACTCGATACTCATTGTTAAAAACCTAAAACGAATAACTACTACTTGAACTTGCCATATTTTTTTTATCGCCGTTTTTTTATTACTCGTCGAGTACTCATCGTATACTCACAAGTGATTGCGAGTACTGGCGAATACTCGTCTGCAAGCCTAACACTTTCTTATAGATTCTTGTTGTATTCGCTTTAGTATGCGATTTTGTACTTTATTTGTATTCAAATCTAATAGAAAACACTTTCCTAACATTTTACAGACTCATCTAATACATTATGGCATTATGCAACTGTAATCTCTATAAAATTTATGTTTTTTTTATAAATTTAAGTATTTTTTGCCTTTGTCGGTTATTCCCGATCATTCGGCCAACCCTGTTGAATACTCTCCGGTTATTCAAAATTTCCCCTTGGTGAGTACTCACCGACTACGGGTATGTATACTATGGTCCAATCCTCACATCAATCAATCTTCACCTCGTCACCATCTAACCACATCCCTTTTACCCCATCTCCTACACATTCTCTCATGAAATCTAACCTTGTCCAAAATCACCCTCATCACTTAACGTCTTAAACTTGTTTGAAATCAAAACCATGGTCAACCCACTTACATAGTCAAACCTCATCGTCAACTCACTTGAGCATATCCCATCTAAACACTTTATTGAGCTAGTCTAAATCAAATCAAGTCAACATCAAAATTCGAGTCAAACCATGACCTAGACATCCCTTCATCATCCCAAATAAGTAATAAGTCAACCTCAATCGTAGTCCAAACACCTAGTCCACATAATGTCCGTTAGTCCAAATATACATCGACCAACATCCCTTATCCAACCCCCAACAAGTCAACATCCTAAACAATGTCCAATCCCATCATTACCGCTTTAGACCAAACCTCATATCGTCACCTATAGTCTAAGCTTGTCCATATCCATACTTGTCAACCAATCATCTCTAATCCCATCAAGTTTGCAATCATCCCCGATTACCAACCAAATCAACCATACACTTGCCTTGGTTCACATAGGCAACAACCCCTCCACATGTCAATAGTCACCATCTTAAGCTTGCTTGAATCCAAGCCTATTCAAGTTTGAATCATTCACCCAATCAAATCTTATCATCCACTTAATCCAATCTAATCATCCAAGTCATCCAATCTAACTTGAGCAAATCAAATCAAGATCATTTGGTTACTTGAGCTAGCCTAATTACGCCCATCCAACATAGTCTCAAGTCATTTGTGACCTAGTCAAACATCCTCAAGCTAGTCAAACCTAGCCCTCGTCTTAATCAAATCCAAGATCTTGTCTTAGCTCAACATCACCAAACGTCAAAGGTTATCAAACCCTAATCAAGTCCAGACGTCAAGAGTTTAGCTAGCTCACATCCAAATCAAATTTGCTCAAGCTCATCCACTTGACACCTTTCACATCCCATCAAACGTCTCACATCACATTGATCCAAAGTCAAACTCGAGATCAAACTAAAGCAAGCCTTCGTCAAAAGGTCCAAAATCCAAATTTGTTCCACCTCAACCAAACATCCCACTTTCATCTCTCAATCTTTTCCATTCAATCCCCCGCACCTATCAATTGGGCCCGACAAATCACAATATCCATCTTTTTCTCCCATCTTGATCCATGGCCTCCAAAACAAATTTGGATGTCGCCCTATTTGAGAAATACATCTTTGCAAATAAGGATACATTCCTTTTGCAGCTCCTATAAATGGGAGCCCGACTTCCTACAAACTTTGATCCCATAAACCTAAATTCCAACATAAGCAAGAGTCATCCAGTCCTTCCACATCAACTTCAATCTACTCCTAGCCTCCACGCTCGCCAGTCACAATCAAACCTTATGTCTGCTAGTTATAGCCTTTGTCATAACATCCCCTATCACACTAGCAAAGGGAACCCTAAACCCTGAGTGTAATGACCCTTACTAATAGGATCACTAAAAACACTGATTTTGTACTTATGAAATTTCGTCAAACAGTTGTCTTGCAAACTGCTCTTGACTGGAAATTGTTGTTTTGTTTTGTTTCTCCCTCTTGGAGTGAGGATACCACTTAACTAAATATCATAGATGACTGCAAATTAAGGCTTGGTAATTTTCTGACTTTCCAAAAACTATATGAGGTCTGAGAATGAATTGTAATTGAACTAATGTGCATCTACAGCGAATAGTAATTTTAACAAACATTTGTCTTGCCAAGTCTAAACTCCATTATAACAAAAGATGATAGTAATTAGCAATTACAGCTAGGAGACATTATGACAAACAGTTGTCATGCAACCCCGAACTCCAATATATTGCACGAATACAATGCTCAGAATGAGCTTACAACAGTTCAGATTTTTAATATTGTTCTTTATAACCCGGTTACAACAGCATTAATGATTCATAAGCAACAAACACTAACCTGATCTGTAAGTGGCGCCCAGCAAGCTGTCCGTACCCTGCTGACTAAAACCCTTGAAAAAAATGACCAACTTCCTTGCTAAAATGCTGAGAAAAAATAGACTGCACATGCCAGGTAAAGGATTGCAAACTGTATGCAGTATTTTGTGATTTTTTTGACTTGCTGCTGCTGAAAATCCCATCTGTACGGAAATCCGTACGGCCGTACGAATTTGTGAAAAACCTTCAAAAATCCTCCCAAATGCTACAAAAAATTATTAAAAATTGCTTTCTCCAAGGGTTCGATTTTTCTATGCCAAAATTATGCTTCTCCTTGCCCAAAATTGCTGAAATACTGAGGATTTCTTAGCTGAGAATAAACCACTAAAATTCTCCAATTTAGCACACTTGAATTCGCTGAATACCAATTCCTCCAAGCAACCCTTCAGAGGATCTTTCACCTCCTCAGTTATGCAATCACTTGAGAGGTATCGTTCTCAAGGATTAGACTAAAAATTCGCAGACCATCAGGTTCTACAAATGCCCAAGAAGCCAAAATGAGAAAATAAACTTGGATCCCAAATGAGAGACTCATGGGGTCTATTTATGCACTTTTTTTGGAAACTTTTAGAAGTTTCCGTAATACATCTTGTAAAACCTCATTGTACTTTTCTAAGAAGTTACTAAGAACTTCTAGAAGCATCCGTTATAAAATCTCATTATAATGCACTTTATAATAAAATAGCTTTATAAAATAAAAAGTGCAATCTCAACTTAAAATTATAACATGTAGGCCCGAAAATCACATAATACTGAAAGTAGGCTCAACAACATCTCTCCAACGAGCAAATACGACCGACTAATCTCCAAATAATCAACAAGATGACTCTCTCACCAAAACCATCTGTCTATGAGAGTCCATGATAGGCAAATTCGGTAAACAATGTCAGCCAGAATGGGGACATGACAGTCTGCCCTTCTTGAAATTGCTTGTCCCCAAGCAATCGCTGAACAATAAACCAATCAATCCACCTGGATCCCAAATGTAGTCATGATCTATACTTATATCAATCAACGCAAGCTCCTGCAATATCCTCTGAAATATAATCAAGAGGAATCCATAATCAAACTGGCAAATACAACTCAACCAAACTCCAAAATCACAACTGCCACAGTCAGGAACCCATGAGAAACAAACTCTCGAAATATCAGAACCCAAGTAGAGTGGACATCCCAAACTGCCAACACCGTAAATACCATCAACGCATCCCACTAGCCTATGTGGAATGTACAATCCAACTCTGCAACAATGGTGAACACTCCCGAATGAAACTGTACCAAGTATGGAGAATCCACACATTGTACAATACCTGTAGTCAACACAACTCTGCAGATCACTGGCCACTGTCTCATAACCATAACTCCTATGCATCGCTGATAATGAAGAGACATCACATGCTAGATAGCAATAACACAAACCAAATATGCTTGCCATCAACTTCTGCTCTAAGTCATGCACCAACAAGCTGTTAACCCCAGCACCTATCACCATGCCATGTCTATCACAACTCTCATCCCATGGCGTCAAACCATCCCATAACTGATGCCAAGCACTTATAGTGTAATGTCGATAAAATGCGCCACTCTCAATCAATGGCTCAGACTGCAATCCAGAAGAAACTAACTGCAACTGATCACTAACCAAGCCCGAACCAACTACTACCTCCGAAGACACCTCCAAAGGAATAGTATCACAAACAGGAACCAAACCAACTGCTGGCTCACCAACATCACAACCTGATCCCTGATACAACCTCACTAGTCCCCGTGCTATCAGTAGTAGAGACCATCACCATATCAGGCTGACTACCATGCTCAACTGCAACACCCAACTCAACTGAATCTAACTTCAATGGAAATGAACCAGATAAGCCAATACTAGCATCGAGGATAGATATATGCTCATCTCCACTGTCTCTAACGATCTCGACTATGGACATCCTCGGGTCACCAGATACCACAACCTGTGACTGTACGGACTCTGGTAAAGACTGAAGTCGCTCTAACTCCATGGTCACCTCAGCCAAATGAAACTGTGACTCCTCGAAAGACAACTGTGTACTCTCAAGAATCTCGGAAGTCACCTCGAGTTGCTGAGTAAGCTCACTCACCTTATCTTCCTTGACCAATAATGCATCATATGCTGTACTGCCCCACTCCCTAAGATAATCTCTGTCAGCTACCAATCGCATATAATCCTGTCTCAGAATTCGGATAGCCTCCCATAAAGAGTGGATCTCTGTCAAAGAAAAATAACTGCCTCCCTGCTCATCACTAGTAGGAGAACCCCACCCATAAACTGCTAACAACTGACGAGCAGCATCGAAATGCTCACAAGCGATAGCAATGTCTCGCTCACTAACTCTCAGCTGACTAGACACATGATTGTGCTGGCTGGTCGAACTCCTATACTCTACCCCTGGCACACTGTCCAAAGGAGTAACCTCAAAATAGTTATCTGTAATACTGCCATCCAAATTCGGCAGACCAACTGTTGAACTCGTATCATCAAACGGAGTGACTAAAACATCCACATAAACCTCCGTATCAAGGGAACCCGCTGAAGAGACTAAGTCCTCAACACTGTCCACAACATCCTCCTGGATGTCATCTACAATAATCGGATCCTGGGATTCTTCTATAGACTCTGCCATATCTGAGAGATCATCAACCCATTCCAACATGAATGGTTCACTAGATACTTGAACAATGCCCAACACAAGTGTATAAAAACTAATTCCAGCATCAGACAAGCTGTTGGCATGGATGAGAACTACACCTGGTAAACTACTAATCAAGTCCATGATAGCGCAACAGATACTACTACCAAAGAAGGATAGATATCTCTGGTCAAAACAATCCCAAGTACCAAGATAAGGATCCCAACATCCAATCCATGAACGGAAATCAACTGGCAATTCAAGTAAACTCCTCACCTGAGTAATGTGAACAATACCAACTGACTTCACGCCCCTGTCTCCTGTACCCACTACAATTTCTGAATCCGGAGTGTGAATGCTAGACATACTCATATCATCATCATGTGACCTGACTGTAAAAGAAAGCTGAGTTCCTGCCACATGCGCTAACTCCTGAACTAAACTCACCTCAAGACAAAGCTCATCCACATGTCTCTCAAAATCCTGAAGAGCCAAGTGAGTACACACCAACGAATTCCGAGTATCCTCCAGCTCATGAGAAAGTCGGTCAACCTCCTCTTCCTTCTTCTTTAATGCATCTAAATAGATTCCCGCAAGATTAAGGAGATGATCGCGATCTGAAAGTAAGTGTATGTAACTTACCTTCATTGCCTCCATGCCCTCCTTGATCTGGTGTAAGTCATCACTAGAAGACCCTGCTGTGACTCCTTTCTGTCTCTCCTGCAGTTGAATCATCCAAATGTGATTCTCGATCAATCCATGCATTCTATCATGATGAGATAAAGCCGCGACAATATCCTTTCCCCTTGTCTTTAGCTGGCTCGCCAAACCACGAGAAGAACTACTAGCCTCTATGTCATGTGAAAAAGCATCCAACTGTGCCTGATACTCATTTTCTACAAAGACCTGAATGCTCACTTTTTGATCAACTGTACTATCCTCAAACATGACAGTATCTTCAACTGTTGTAACTTCATCCGGACCAACTGTACTGGAATCACTATCTGTGTCAATCATGCAATCCGGTGTACCTGTGATATCACCTTTTGATGCAACTGTCTCAACCTGCACAACATCTTTAACCGCTTCTCCCTGTGAAGATGATGCAGATAAATCATTACCTGAAGATGTGTTAATGTCTCCCTGTACTGGATCAGCATGTCTATCAAACTCATCATTCAAGTTTCTACCTGTCATAGGGAGAGTACTACGATCCTTAGGCCTATCAATCAAACTCTTTAACCACGTACGTGCCATAGGTGACAAATTCCTCTCTTTTGTCCAGACATACCATAAATCTTCTGCCACTAATTTAGAAATTTCATCCTCTTCCTCAAACAAGATTGTGAACATGATAGAGTGCATCGATGCTAATACATCGCTGGAATGAAACTCATCCATAACATTCCAAAATGTGTTAAACATCCTACGAATGTCACCAATACAACCTAATGACAGCATAATGTTTTCAAATCTACACCTTGCAAATACTTCAAGTAATCTTGCCCTCTTTGTGAAATGAGGGTCCCTAATGTCATCCAATTTTTCGAAGCTTTTCACCATGGCATGAAGTACCTCTCTCATAATCTGATCATCATAAGAATTAAAGCCAGCTATTATCTTCATGATTTCACTAATGCAAGAGAGAGCTGCAAGTCTTACCACCTCATCATGATGTCTCAATAATCGGGGCTTCACCAAAGAACCAAATGCTGGAGATAAAGTTGTTTGCATAGCATAGGAATCTGACTGATCAACCTTGCCTAAATAAGTTTCCAACTCCTCCAAAGTTCTTAGGAGGTCCTCTGTTCGCTGAAATGGATGATCTAATTTCTTCTTTGCATTGTGCATTCTTTCTTCCAAATCTTTGTCTCATGTTAAAGCCATATTGATAATCGAATTCAATCTGAAATAACCCAATCAGGTGGGCAGGAAACTGCTCTGATACCACTGTAATGACCCTTACTAATAGGATCACTAAAAACACTGGTTTTGTACTTAAGAAATTTCGTCAAACAGTTGTCTTGCAAACTGCTCTTGACTGGAAATTGTTGTTTTGTTTTGTTTCTCCCTCTTGGAGTGAGGATACCACTTAACTAAATATCATAGATGACTGCAAATTAAGGCTTGGTAATTTTCTGACTTTCCAAAAACTATATGAGGTCTGAGAATGAATTGTAATTGAACTAATGTGCATCTACAGCGAATAGTAATTTTAACAAACATTTGTCTTGCCAAGTCTAAACTCCATTATAACTGAAGATGATAGTAATTAGCAATTACAGCTAGGAGACATTATGACAAACAGTTGTCATGCAACCCCGAACTCCAATATATTGCACGAATACAATGCTCAGAATGAGCTTACAACAGTTCAGATTTTTAATATTGTTCTTTATAACCCGGTTACAACAGCATTAATGATTCATAAGCAACAAACACTAACCTGATCTGTAAGTGGCGCCCAGCAAGCTGTCCGTACCCTGCTGACTAAAACCCTTGAAAAAAATGACCAACTTCCTTGCTAAAATGCTGAGAAAAAATAGACTGCACATGCCAGGTAAAGGATTGCAAACTGTATGCAGTATTTTGTGATTTTTTTGACTTGCTACTGCTGAAAATCCCGTCTGTACGGAAATCCGTACGGCCATACGGATTTGTGAAAACCCTTCAAAAATCCTCCCAAATGCTACAAAAAATTATTAAAAATTGCTTTCTCCAAGGGTTCGATTTTTCTATGCCAAAATTATGCTTCTCCTTGCCCAAAATTGCTGAAATACTGAGGATTTCTTAGCTGAGAATAAACCACTAAAATTCTCCAATTTAGCACACTTGAATTCGCTGAATACCAATTCCTCCAAGCAACCCTTCAGAGGATCTTTCACCTCCTCAGTTATGCAATCACTTGAGAGGTATCGTTCTCAAGGATTAGACTGAAAATTCGCAGACCATCAGGTTCTACAAATGCCCAAGAAGCCAAAATGAGAAAATAAACTTGGATCCCAAATGAGAGACTCATGGGGTCTATTTATGCACTTTTTTTGGAAACTTTTAGAAGTTTCCGTAATTCATCTTGTAAAACCTCATTGTACTTTTCTAAGAAGTTACTAAGAACTTCTAGAAGCATCCGTTATAAAATCTCATTATAATGCACTTTATAATAAAATAGCTTTATAAAATAAAAAGTGCAATCTCAACTTAAAATCATAACATGTAGGCCCGAAAATCACATAATACTGAAAGTAGGCTCAACAACATCTCTCCAACGAGCAAATACGACCGACTAATCTCCAAATAATCAACAAGATGACTCTCTCACCAAAACCATCTGCCTATGAGAGTCCATGATAGGCAAATTCGGCACGCTAAACAATGTCAGCCAGAATGGGGACATGACACTGAGCCACATCAAATGCCATCATCCCACTATGTCCTGCCATCACTACACCAAGGACAAGGATCCGATTCAAAGTCAAGTGCTTCCGCATCCGATTCAAAGTCAACAATATACTCATCTCAGTGAATCCTACCAACATGATCAGTTGTCTACCTGTTCACCAAGCCTCTTGATCCGACCAAACCTAAGTCGTCTTGGTATAGGGAAGGCCAATAGTATCAATACCATAGAATCCAGGGGCATTCTACTAAAAGATGCCTCAATTTCATCAATTATGTCCAAGACTTGATCGACTATGGTGACATCAAAATTCTGAACGAATCAGATGAATCCACGTTCGAGAGTGAGCAAGAAGGGATATGCCAAGATTCCATTCTAGACCACAATCAAACTCTCCCATTTCCAAACCAAGATCAAGACCACAAACCCATCTTTGACAAGCCCATCTTCGATAGAAACCCTGACTTTGATGAGCCTCTTTACGACCACCCATATACCCTTGGATATCCTATTTTCAATGAGCCTAGTCTACCTATCTTTGAGGAGTCCCCCTTTGATGAGCCCATCTTCGAAGAAACAATCATTGACCAATTGTCCACCTTTCATCCATCAAATCAAATCCCTCATTTCCAACATTTACTTCATCCTAAAGCCTCTATCACCAAGCGAAAAGTGAAGAAGGTACTTGCACGCAACGCTATCCAACATGCCCTCCTTGCAGCCACAATCCAAAAATTATCTACCACTAGCATCACAACATCAACATCGTCCAAGGCAGCATCAAAATCAACGTCAGGATCAATATCAACATCAAGATCCGTCCATAGTCTTTACAAGGATTTGGCTACCACCAACCTCTTCACGAACATCTTTGTTTGTACCGTCAACCGGAAGGCCACCAGAAAAAAGACACGTTTACAAATCCACTTCAAGGCAACAAAGTCATGGTAGAATTTATGGGACTTCAAGATGATTTACCCACTGTCGATTATAAGAATGGATTTGACATTGTCTTGGATGCTTGTCTTACAGATGAATGCAACAACCTCAGTGATCCTTTCGCGATTCTTAAGATGGTTTTCTCTGGCATGGAAACAGGTCCTCTTAGTAACCTCTATGAGGATCATGTTGCCCTCCAGCCACTCATTGAGATCACCAATCCTTCCTCTTATCCCTATTACATCACTAATCCTCATCCAACTTTTATTTATTAATCCAATTCAAATCCCAATCCAATTGTAACTCATGGATTGACAACATAACCTCATATCCATCCCATTCGCTGCATCCAACCCAACCCCTCTTTCTTCTATCCAAGCATTCCACCCCTCGTTTTCTTATCGAGTGGCCATTTGTCTTGTCCCTCCTCACATGACCCCTTAAAGGGGGCATCACCCATCCTAACTTACTAATTTTTGCTACCGTTTTCTTATTTGAAAGATCATTACTTTTTCCAGTCGCAATGCCCTTTCAAAGAAATGCAAAATGTATACATCTAAAACTCACCACTCCGTCACTCGCTACTAATCTCATCCTCATTCCTTGCTAATTCCGTTTATTTATTACTTTTATATCATTATACGTAATTTGTTCTAATATACCCCCCTTCCACATTTCCCACATCACACACTAACCTTATAATATCGTCTCTCTTAATTAATTCTTCTATTAACACTTTATTTGTCTTCAATCACCATTTAAACAATAAATTTAAATTTTTAATTTCCTCACCTACCACCAACTACCTCCACTGTCTCCTACAAATCACTTCCTTAATCCTTTCCTAATCATCATTAATTACTCTAATAGACTCTAGAAAACTCTAAGCTTCCTAAAGCCTCTCACCCATTCCTCTCTAGAGAATTCTAGGATTTTTTAATTCTTATTCTCAACTACCAAATCCTCACACCAATTCCTAGTCATTGATCTTCACCTCACATGGCTAAATCTTAGAGCTCCATTCTTCCATCAACCTCCAATAAATCCAACTACACCCCCATGCAAAATTCAATCTTTGAATCTTTGAGAAATTCTTGCCATCACCTTGCCAATCGAGCATCATTACTCTCATATTGCTGCAATCTTGAGCATTGTAAGAGCAATCAAACATCCATTATCAAGCTTCTAACATGTCCAAGTCATTTTGAGCAAATCCAATCTCATCAAGGAGGAAGAATTCATTGCACTTTAGGCATAATTGTTATTTATATTTCATTCTAAATTTGCATGTGAATCTCTTGTTCCTCCGACACAATCAAAGGTGCTTGTGAGTGGATTTAGAGTAGGGATTTTGAGCTTATTTCATTGTTCCATTGTGTTTTGCTTTAACACTCATTTTCACATCACATTGTTGATACAATGATAATTCTACCTACTGTCACAAACAATTGCACCGGCCATGACACAAAATGTGTCAATATAGTTATAATTCTATCTCCTATTACAAACAACTACATAGGCCATGACCCAAAATTGCCAATACAATTTTGTCTTACCCAATTGTATCAGCTAGAACATAGATTGTCCCGATACAATCTTCAAATCTCTTCCTATCAAGTTGTATGAATCAGCCCTCTATTTCAACAAACTATATCCATCAAGCCAATACAATCGAAATCAGTTAACACTTGCCTAACTATATCAACCACCCTAATACAATTTAGTGCAATTTTGTTACACCAGACTATATCAGCCAGGGCAACATCATACAACACTATTTACTAACACCTCCCAAAAAACTCCACGTTGCTCTAAATGCCACATTCCCTGCTATAACATAGATTTATGCAAAACCTGACAGTATTACTAGGCATGTCAGTCTTGAGGTAAGTTCCAATCCTCCTACATCCCACAGGGTGGGGCATCTTGAGATGCCATACTTTTCTTATCACATATGTTGGGGCATCTTGTAATTCCCATCCTTTTCTTATTGTACATGTTGGGGCATCTTGTGATGCCCACTCCTTTCCTATTTCAGCCTTTGGGGCATCTCTAGATGCCCATCCTTCACTTCATGCACACTTTGGAGGCATCTTGCGATGTCCATTCTCATTCTCTCGCCTTCTTGATACCTCATGCTTACAATATGAGGTAACAATCAAGAACCTTCCACATCTTACAAACAAAAACATTTAAATTCAAGAAACCTTCCAAGACAAATACGCTTGCATTTAACATGTTTTGCTTTGATGTTACATTCTCTCTAGCATATATCTTGCTTGTTTTGTTTCATAATTCTTTACTTTTTCCACACTTTGCTTTCTTAGCATAGTTTTTATATTTTTGTGATCATCTTCATAATCGGCCTTAGTTTCCCTTTTGGATCTTTGATAGCACCACCAAGTTCCTTAGCATCAGCCCTAATACCTCTTCTTGATCCTTAGGTCTTTTGTCATCTTTTTACACCTCTTGATTTTTCAGTTTGTGAGTTGCATGATAAGACCTAAGAAATCAACCAAACCCTCCTCACAAATGCCCATCACCTTTACTCTTATTATTATTTAGCCATTGTTTCCCCTGCGATTCTTCGGTTTCTCTATTACACCTTTGTGGGTTTTGACATGCTTTCTATGCTTCATAGCTTTATCTTTTTTATGCTTCATAGCTTCACCTTTTTCTATGCTTCATAGCTTTATTTTGTTTACACTTCATAGCCTTATCTTTTCTACGCTTCATAGCTTTATTTTATGTGCGCCTCTTGGCCTTTTCAACTTGTGAGTTGTACAGTAAGCCTGGAGAATCAACCAAGCCCTCCTCACAAATGCCCCTCATTATTCATTTTGCATCATAGATTGTTTTTGGTCCCAACTTTAGCTAAGTCTTTTTTTAGAAAGATAACGCAATAGTCGAGAGTAGCGTTTTTTCACTTAAAGTCAATTATATGGTCTTGTAGTAAAACTATAGCAATCTATCTTCATGTCCTCATCCACATTCCACCCTCTTATGATGATGTCTCAACCTACTTGTCATTGCACCAACTTCCTCTATACATTTTTTGTGATTGGGTGTTTTATGCTCACTTCCATGACTTCCTTATTTTTCATTCTCATTTTGGGCTCACCAAGATTAATTGCAAGATTGCACTCTTTTCTAAAGTGCAAATCTAGGAGTATTCAAGGCTCTATCTCTTGGTTCCCCTCTCTAGTGGTTAGGTGTAGGCTCTCTGGTGTTAGTCATCTTTATCACCCATGTTTGGTTTTTCCAATTCTGTATGGAGGAAAATAGAAAATGCCAAAAGAGTCAGAAGCCATACTATCATAAGAAAAAACAATGTTAAAAGACAACACGTATTTAAAATTCAAATCAAATCAAAAGACGTGATCTTCTTGGCACACTCCCTATCCTAATTCAAGCTCAAACTTCAACTTGCTTCATGATAGAGTCAAGGTCCATTAGGGTGCAGTAGGCAAGAGACTAGGGTAGGAGGTCTCATCTATATCTTAATCGTACATTTTAGTGCCACTTACTTTCTCATGCAAGTACCCAATCTTCACAGTAAACCGTCGGTTTTGTAAGTGGTCTTGAGGAGTAGAGAACACGTTGTGGGAAGGTAAGATCTTTTTATTTTTCATGCATTCTAACCTTCATGGGATGACATTTATACTTCACTAGTTAACCTAAGCTTATGTTTTTAGTGTTCCATAGGGACGTCCCCAAGACGCGGGGACATCAGAGGGCCGCCCCCCAGCCGTTCCGCCACCTCTGCCACACTCCGTCGTCATCCTCGGGACATTTTCCTCTAAGAGGGGGCATCTTCGGGACGTCCCTTCAAAAGGGGGGCGTCTTGGAGACTATGGGACGTCTAGGGGACGTCCAAAAGTCCCCCATCCCCTCAAGGAACACCCAGGCGTCCCTCGCGCAAGTGGATGCCATAAAGTGCAATTTTTTTAAAATTAAAAAAAAAAAAATGGATTTTTGTGCTTTCTACCGTAACCTAATTGCTAGTGGGACCCAGCCCAACCCACCAAGGCCTCGCAAAAGCTTATAAAAATCCCTCTCCCTCTCATTCCAAATTACACAAAAACTTCATTGAGTGAAGTAGAGAGCTAAAAGTAGAGGCAGCAAGCTAAGAGGGAGTAGTTTGCAAGAGTGAGAGAGCATTAGGAGAGGGAAAGTGAGATCAAGAAGAGGATAGAGAAGTCATTGCCAAGAAGACTCAAGATTCTTCAATCTCATCATTTCACCCACAAGGTAGGCCCTATGATTCTTTCAATTTCTGATTTTTAATTTTTAAATTTTTGTTTCATTGAATCATTATTCATTTGTAAATTGTTTTGTTTTTCATTCATGTCATTGAATCATTTGAATTTCTAAATTGAAAATTATTACATTGATTTGTGATTCTCATTCATTCAAATGCTTAAAAATAAATTTTTAAAATTTCAATGTTCATTCAAATGATACATCAAATGTCTAATTTTTGAATCTTAAGAACAAGGATTTCTATTTGTGTATCATCTGCTTCCGCGCTTCGAATGAACTGAAGTAAGAAAAACAAAAAGAAAATCCTTGTATCTTAAATTTTAATTTAAAATTTAAAATTTTTTCAATCTTTATTCAAATCAAATGCTTAAATTTTAATTTTTAAATCTTAGGAACAAGGATTCCTATTTGTGTATCATTTGCTTCCGCGCTTCAAGCGAACTGAAGTAAGAAAAACAAAAAGAAAATCCTTGTCTTAATTTTAAATTTAATCCCTTACATTATGTATGGTTTGAGTTTTTATTTTTTAAATTATAAACTTAAAAAATGAAAAAAAATATATCATTTCTTGCAATGTCATTATGAGTTCTCATAGCATGAGTGAGAATGAGGTTCAACCTCAAGGGGTTGAGGTTGAAGTTGAAAGTGAAAATGATTCAGATTATGCACATGATGATCCTAGTTTAGGAGGGAGGAGTGACCGTGAAAAGCAAACTAGTTCTGTTGGGAGTCCCAATTATAGTTGCCCTTCACAAGCCCTTCAACAATATGCTAAGGGTTCCTTTGATCCAAATAAACCTTTACAACAATTTGCAAGAAATGTACCATCCAACCCTGGGACATCTAGGGGCACTAGGAGATGGAATTGCAATCTATGTGACCTTGAATGGTTTGGCAGCATGACTAGAACAAATGCTCACCTTCTTATCCAAGACAAAGGCTTAGATGTGTGTGAAAAGGTGGAAAAAAATCCGAAATTGAGGGCTGAAATATGTAAATTATGGGGTGCCAATGAAGAAGATGCACCTTCATCTACTACTTTGCCACCAAGGGGGAGGGGTCATCAGAGACAAAGTTCTACTTCTAGTACTTTGGAGAGGCCAATGGCAATGAATCCATCTAGTTCAGGGGAAGCAGGGCCTAAGGGGAAACGCAAGATGACTAGTGATGCTTCAAATCCACTGGTAGATTTATTCAATGTGCAAGCAAAGGATGAGGCAGATGATGCCATTGGCAAATTCTTCTTTGCCAATGGCATTCCATTCCATGTGGCTCACTCTCCTTATTATAAGGAGGCCGTGACAAAAATAGCAAGAGCAGGACCATCAATGTGCCACCAAGAGAGACTAAATTGAGGACAACAATCTTGGATAAGAACTATTCCAAGATTAATATTTTAATGGAGAAAATGAAGCATACCTGGGTCTCAAGTGGATGTAGCATTGTCATGGATGGGTGGACGGACATTAGGCATCATCCACTCATCAAAATCATGGTTACAAGTACAGTTGGCCCTTATTTCCTTAGGGCTATTGATTGTTCAGGGCATCGCAAGGATGTTGATTTTCAGTTCCAGATCCTCAAAGATGCTATAGAGGAGGTTAGGCCATAGAATGTGGTGCAAGTCGTGACAGATGCAGCCCATGTGTGCAAAGCAGCTAGGAAGTTAATTGAGGTAGCCTATAGACATATTTGGTGGGTGGACTCCTTGTTGTGTCCATGCCATGAATAATGCACTGAAGGACATGGGAAAAATCAGCTAGATCAAAGCAGTTGTTAATGATGCTAGAAATGCGTAGATGTTAATCTGCAACCACCACACTTCACATGCACTCTTCAGAACCTTCTCCAAGAAGGAATTCTTGAAACCTATAGAGACTAGTTATGCATCATACTTTATTCTCTTGGAGAGGATGCTTGAGTTGCAAGAGGCATTGCAACTAATGGTTATGACAGCAGAATGGAATCAATGACCTGAGTCGAAGACAAAGAAGGGGAAGAGGGTGAAGGAGGTGGTGAAGAGTGATGTTTTTTGGTTTGATGCCAAATATATTGTCTCCATCATAAATCCAGTCTTCACAGTGATTAGATATGGGGATGTTTATGCACTTACCCTTGGAGAGGTGTATGAGTGCATTGATACTATGCTTGATCAAATGAATGTTGTTGTACGAGAGGACCCCACATTGCAATTCTACACAGAGCATATCCAATTGATCATTCATAGCAGATGGGAGAAGCTCAACACTCCCTTGAGCATGGTTGCCTATGCATTGAATCTGAAGTGGTATGTGCAAAGCCCTGGTAGACTTACACCTATACAAGATGCTGAGGTGAAGGCAGGGTTCATGAAGGCCATTCAGAAAATGTATGATTCTACAGAGGCCAGCATCATTCGTACTGAGTGGACAAAATTTGCCACTCTTAGTGGATATTCGCATGAAGCCGAAATAGATAGGGAGATAATGGCACAAGAGGAACCAATTTTGTGATGGACTTTGCATGGGCCTCGTTCTTTGACTACCGATCTAGCCATTCGTTTGATATCCAAGGTTTTGAGTTCTTCTGTTGTTGAGAGGAACTGGTCTACTTATCGCTGAATCCACTCCATGAAGAGGAACAGGCTTACATCTAAGAGGGCAAAGAAGCTTGTGGCTTTACATAGTGCCTTGCTATCATTGACCACAACACACTTGCGTACAAGGAGAGTCCAGCAGCAAGATGAGATGTAGAGCCAGAGGAGCCAACAAAAATTGATGATAATGCTACACAGAAAGGGCTTGTTGGTATTAGCTTGGAGGATCTTGAGCATGTGGAGTCCAGCAGCTCTAGTGATGAAGAGTTCGACATTGGGGATGCTTGGCCATTGACTCATTGAGTCATTTGTATTTAGTATTTAGTATTTCACTATTTTAGTATTTTGTTTTTGAACATTGTTGATACTTGATTGTAATCATGAATCATCATTATGAAATTTTGAAAATTCAATGTTTAATGTTTATTGTTTAATGTTCAATGTTCAATGTTCATTAGTTCAATGGATCAAACTTAAAACTTAAATGATTAAATCACAATGTTAAGTTGTTGATGTTCAATGCAATATACTTATTCCTTATACATCTTTTTATAACTAATTTTTCAAGTACTATATGTATTTGCATCGCCCCACCCCTGCCGCCGCCCCCAAACTTAGGCCCCCTGTCCCGGAAACCCATCCCCCCATTAGAAAACTCCATGGAACTATGTCTCTAGGGCCATCAATGTTGAAAACTCTTAGGCTTGCCAACATGATTAAAGAGTCTTGTTTCCAATAAAGACCATGTTTTTGCCTTGGTGACGCCTTTTTTTCCCTCCCTCCATATTTCCCCCTTAACATATAGGTTTGTTTCTAAATCTCTCCCAACTTTATTTCTTATTTTGCATCTCTTTCAAACATGTTAGCATTATGACAACATTTAGCATTTTCCTTGTAAGAATAGAAAGTTGCATCTTTGAGTTGCTGTGAGATGCTCTCTTGGTCACTGCCTTATCTTTCTCGGATTTCTCTTAGTTATACTTGGGACCTCGAGTTTTATATTTGCCTTTTTACACACCATCGAATCCCTTTTCTTCCTTCCATTCTTTCATGTTTCACCTTTTTTGCAAGCCATTTGGTCATGTTTCTACTTTTCTTGTTTTCTTGGATTCTTTGGTCCTATAGTAGCCCCAACACGATGGCTTGCCAATTTTTCCTTAATTTTTATCTTGTTTTCTTGGGTTTTTTAGTCTTGTAATAGCCCCTACTTGTTGGCTCATCAATTTTCCCTTGATTTTAACTCTTTCCTTGGACCTTTTGGTTCTAATTTATCCTTATCAATCTCAGTTTGCCAATTTTTCAAGGTTTTACAATCATTTATGAGATTTTTTCATTTAGATCCATTTATTGACTATCCTCCATATGGGAGCATTGCTTTTATTCCATTTTTAGCCTTGTATCTTTACGATTTGCAAATGTAGTTACTGCACACGCCATGATTGAGACTATGGTATTTAGATGCATCATTTATGTGGAAAGGTAAGTCAAGGTATGTATGTCTCTTTCAGTTATTCATTTTTCAGCAGTTCTTTTAGCATTTCATTTCAGTTTTGCTTGTGTTTTGCTATGTATCTTTCCTAAAGCATCATCCCGCGTTACACTATTCTGACATGTGATGAGCTTCAGATGGGGCATATGTATACACCTGGGATTTTTCACTTCTATCACTTTACTCACAGTTTCTCTTGCAAGGGCTTGTCGACACATCATTCTCCCTAAATGCACATCCTCAGGGGTGCACCAGGAATGGGGTGAGATCAACTAGTGGTACTTTGCAAGAGATGTATGCATACTATTATGTCATGCCTTCATTACTATCAATCTAACGTCCTCTAAGTTTCTTTTTGTTTTACCTCTCCATCTACTTTCCGTTCAGTTTTGCTAGCCATCCTATATTCCTACTGTATCGGTCATGTTGATACACTCTGTTTCACGTCTGTCTTTTCATGTATTGTATCGGTTGGACAAAACAGTTCAAAGTCTTGTCTCTATCAGTTGTACTATATCAGACTGACCGATACAATTATGTGTCAACCGACATCTTTTTAATTGTATCGACCTGATCGATACCGTCGACTTAGAATTCAGAGTTAGTTTTGGTTATTGCAGCCGTATATATAGGGGTCATATTATCATTACCAAACATATCACAACAATAAACTGCTTTGCATGCGCTCGCATTTCTGTTCTTAAGTAGTTAAAGGAAGAGTTAGGCATTAAGGTCTTCTTCTTGGAGGTCTAGTCTTGCTAAAAGGTCTTTAAAATTCAATAGGAGTCATGTTGAGGATGTGTCCAGTTTTCTTGCCATTTGAGATCTTCATCCTACAAAATCTCTTGCAAAGTGCCACTTGAGCCAAAGAGGGAGATCGATGCACCGATGACTCCACCCAAAGGTAAGTATCTCTATCCCTATTTTCTTTCATTTATTTACTTAATAGATAGCTCTTGCATGTTTATGTATTCCTATTTATGATCCTCCTTATATCAAATAAGTTGGTATAGTTATTGGGTTGCTTAGGCTTTTATCACCTTAGATTGCATAGACCATCCATTAGTTGACCATTGCACCACTTACTTTCTTATTAGATTAGTATGTTACATCTATTTTGGATCTAGGTTACTCTTGTTCATAAGTTTTGTGCAAGCAGGATCCTTATTATATCTTTGATAAACCCCTTTGTTACCATTGTTCAACCATCGATCCATTTTGAGGCCTAGTGACAGCCATATTTCGTATCATAGACACAGGCTTTAGAACCCTATCCACTTGACATTGAGTGTGGATTACCCTTTGCTAGGTCTGCAACTATTCTAGGTCATTTCCCGCTAATCCAAGTATACGCAGGCTCTATTGTTATGACCTTGTTTGTATCATAGTCTATTGAGAGAGAGGATTGTGATTAGTCATACTAGCCCGCGGATACATTATGTATAATTTAATACTACTTGGTAAGCTAATTTATTAAAGGCAAACTAAACAAATTGCCTCATAAAATCTGATGTTTGAGAAATCCTACAACGTAATAGACTGGTAGTTCATCATATGCTAGAAAAACTAGGTTTTAACCAATCATTGAATTAAATGGTTAGCATTCTCTTCTAAAATGCATCAGCTAGGGCTTGGACCATGGCTCACTATCAACACAACTAATATAAAAATATTTGTCAAGCAAGGGAGTCTACTAGCTCCACTCTTTGTTATAGCAGCACACAATTTAGGCTTCCTTCTCAAGAAGCAATGCCAAAATAGTTAAAAGGGGTCCATATTCCTGATGAATTAAAGTTCCTAAAAATGCATTCATGACTTTATCAATGCTGCGACACTCACTTCCATCCTAACTAGAAAATAATTAGCACACACTGCATATGAGTGCCTTTTGAATACTTAGTATTTAGCCTAGAGCTCTAGGCTCAATGGCACCAAAGGCCCAAAATACATGTTTTTTTCACATAATTGTGAAAGATACTTCACCACTTTGGATACCACTAAATGAAACTGAATTAAGTCGGGGGTGATAGATATGCAGGCAGTTCCTTTGGGGTAGAACATTAATCCTTGATGGAGTCAAAATATGAAATGGACAGGATGATAAAAAAAATATAGAAAAATGAAGGTACGCCAATTTAAACCCCATAAGGAGATGATGCCCATAGGTAGTAAGGATTAAAACATCACATACCAAATTACACACAATAAAATAAAAATCTAAATTACCAACAAAACAAATTCATCCACATACCCACAAATAACACATCCACAAGAATGAGACAAAATTCCTTTGAAACTTCTCTCTTCAATCAAATCCAAGTTACACTACTACTAGCAACTTACATAATGGCAGCTCATCTACTTATATAGAATATCCTACAAGCATTTCTAATTACTACCACCATCTATCTAGAGTAAATTTATACCACATACTCTATGCACATTATTACGCTCTCTGCATGTGGACCCAACTCGACTTATCTAACAAGAGTTCTAACATGCTAACATAAATAGCACTCTTAATCTATCCATGCATGACTTTTGCAATTTTTTTATATTAAATATTTCTAGACTGAGTGAACTGTAGCATACCCTTGCATCAGGAAGGTCCCAAATTTACGCCCAAATAGTTGCGGCAATGCACGTTTATTGTTCAATTAATTAGATCCCATCCAAATCACAATATCGAGAACCAACAAATGTAATAAGGGCCTTCTTTTGTGGTGACAATGAAAAACAATGGCAAAGAGCTACCACTAGTGGCCTGAAACATAAGCATAACCCTACGTCATGAAGGTCCCAAATTTATGCCCAAATAGTTGCAGCAATGCATGTCTATTGTTCAATTAATTGGATCCCATCCAAATCACAATATCGAGAACCAACAAATGTAATAAGGGCCTTAGAAAAAATATTTTTGGTTCCACCATGCACAAATTTAAGAGTTCCAACATTTCGGATACAATAGGTGTATCCATCATCAGGCAGAAGAAGGCCAGGAAAAATATAATGTAGAAACCTAGCTAACCAACCACCTATAAATACAGCTTCACAAAATACTTTGAGTGGTTGGCTTACACAATCTTAAAAAACCAGCCAACAAGCAAACCAAAAAAATTGCGTTTTATCTTTTTAAAAATTTAAAATAGGTCTCCATGAGCCTCCAATGTCACTTCCACCATCTCTATTCATATTTGTGGGTCTTTTATCTATCTCAATGGCCTTTCTAATTTTCCTTTCTGAATAATTATCTTCTCTGACAATAATTTTGGCTTGGTCCATACGTATATTATTGTCAGAGAAGATAATTATTTAAAAAGGAAAATTAGAGAATCAACTTGTAAGTAAAGGTCCGTATATGTATGGACCAAGCCAAAATTATTTTCAGAGAAGATAATTATTTAAAAAGGAAAATTAGAGAGGCCATTGAGATAGACAAAAGACCCACGAATATGAAAAGAGATGGTGGACGTGACATTGGAGGCTCATGGAGACCTATTTTAAATTTTTTTAAAGATAAAACATGAATTTTTTGGTTTGCTTGTTGGTTGGTTTTTTAAGATTGTGTGAGCCAACCACTTGAAGTATTTTGTGAAGCTGTATTTATAGGTGGTTGATTAGTTGGGTTTGTTCATTACATTTTCCCTGACCTTCTCCCTGATGATGGATACACCTATTGTATCCAAAACGTTGGAACTCTTAAATTTGTACATGGTGGAACCAGAAATATTGTTTCTAAACAATTTACCCCATGGAAACTTGAAAGATTTTAATAAGGGCCTTCTTTTGTGGCAACAACGAAAAACAATGGTAGAGAGCTACCACTAGTGCCCTGAAACATAAGCATACCCCTGCATCAAGAAAGTCCCTAATTTATGCCCAAATAGTTGCTGCAATGCATGTCTATTGTTCAATTAATTGGATCCCATCCAAATCACAATATCGAGAACCAACAAATGTAATAAGGGCCTTCTTTTGTGGCGACAACGAAAAACAATAGCAGAGCTACCACTAGTGGCCTAAAACATAAGAATGAGGGTGGTTAGGGGTTGAATGCAATTAGAAAATGGCCAACTTTGATGACAAAATTGGTGGTAAGAATTTCACAAGGAAATGAACTAAGGAAGCTAGGCCTTTTGAGTATAATACGAGTGAAGATATTTGCAAATTGCTAATAAAACATATCACATCTAAATGTGGCCTATCATCCTCTCTTGATACTGACAATGGCACATCTTTCAAGAATAAAACGGTTAAGAAGAGTTGTGATAAGTGCAAGATTGAACATACATTATCAATACCTTATTATCCACAAAGGAATGATCAAGCAGCAACATCTAATAAAACTATTGTTAATATTCTATCAAAGACAATGAACAAATATGGAGATGACGGCATAATCAGATACATTAACTTTACAGGCTTACAGAAAAGCGTTAGAACACCTATGGGGCCACCCCCTATTCATTGGTTTATGGAACTGTGGCAGTATTGCCCTTAGAGTTTGAGATTCCTTCACTCAGAGCTTAAATGGATAATTGATGATGACAATTACAGATAGAAGAGATTACTCCAGTTGGAAATGTTGTTGAGGCACATATTCATGCTATTGAGCACCTTATCAGAATTGTCTTCAAAAAGCTTATAATAAAAGGATAAAATCAAGAGAATTCAATGTGGGTGATAAAGTATTATAAGAATAGAAAGACAAGTTCAAGCCAAATTGACTTGGCCCATTTGTTATCACAAAGAAATTTGGCTCAAGGGCATATCATCTTAATACATTAGAAGGTAAGCCTTTGAAGAATCTTTTTGTTATTATGCATTTGAAGCACTTCTATGTTGGATTTTTTGTCTCTTATGTTTTGTTTTGTCTCTTTCCTTTTGATTGTTCCTTTTTATAATTGACCGATCATTTTCTTTGAGTGTTACTTCTCTTTAGTTGTAAGTGCAGTTTATTTTTTTTCCATCTGGCTCTAATAGTTGCATTTTTCTCTTTCTCAGTTCTTTATCATTGTTTCTTTCTTTTATTCCCAAGAGTCTATTGCCTATTTTCCTTATTCTTTAGCACCCCTGCACTTTGTTTTTCTTTGCTTGTCAGCACATGTCTCAAAGTTGGTTATTCGCCATGATTCATATCATGTGGGTGTGTTTCTGTTCTTGGCTATGTTGCCATGATTTATATCATTTATCTATAAGGGGCAAGAATCTTTTTGGTTTCTTTCATTGCTATATCCTCCCCATTTGGGGGCATCTTGTTTTCGCACTTTAATTAATTACATTTGTCTACTTGAGGCTTGTTATATGGGTTTCCCATTTATTGCATTTGCCTACTTGAGGCTTGTCACAGGGGTTTCTCATTGATTACATGTTGCCCGTGAGGGTAATATTGCTATTTGCTTGGATTGCTTACACTTTGACCATGAGAGGCAACTTGTTACCGTGCTTACATTGCTTATATCTTGCTCACTTAGGGCATATTACACTTGTGCTTATATAGATTATACCTCAGGGCCATTCATCTATAACATACAGGGTTTCATGATAATATTTACTATGTTAAACATCAGTGCTTTTATTTCCTATCTTACGCGTGCTTCACAAGTTTGCCCACATCTCAAAGAGGGGGCAGAGATTATCCACTCTTATTTCTATACTAGAACACGAGGCATTTCCACACTATTCGCTCCTCCATGAGAGGGAAATGACAAATTGATGTTCGACATGTACACAACATATGAGATATGTTCCCACCATGCTCTGCCTCCAGATTTAGCACAGTTTTTGAAATTTGGATTTACACAGGCATTTTCACATGTTCCATCCACACTAGCGGCATCATTTCCAGCATTTTTCCTTTTAGATTTCAACAAGCTATATTTGTAAACACTTATCCATATGTTGTTCTCTTATGAGTTAAGGACACCAGCACCAGATTTTGAGATGCAAAAGAGTCACATCGGGATTGCTACAGAACCTAGGTGTATTAGTTTCAGTTCTTTTTTTATTGATGTTAACAAGTCATCGATTATTTAGACACTTATGCACATGTTCTTCATGTATTTGCAGAAGCACGTGTTTATTTCAGGATGTAAGAGTGTGGATGTTTGTTCCAAGATCTTCATAGCCCTTCATGGGGGCAATCCAATAATCTCTCCTTCCTTTTGACTTTCAGTTCATTTTCATTCCTATATTGGCTTCAAGAACTCTTATAGATCTCAACAATCGAGGCATCTTCTACAAACCTTATGGGTAAGCTTGTTTGTTTTACTTTAATATGTAGGCGCACACAACATCAAAGTAAGAAATTATGTAGACACCTAATTCTAGTCCATGGTTAGTTTCAGTTGTCAAAGTTCAAAGGTACTTGGGTGTTTGTCGATTATTGGTTCATATTAGGCTCTTATTGGCACATGTTTTCTCCACGTTTTGGCCATATTATGACTTGTTCTTCTTGTTCCTCTTTCTCTCTGCTCTCTCTTTCCATTCTACTTGTTTTTTCGTGGTTTTGGGCTTGCTGCCCAAAACCGTACTGTGTATGGTTTTGGTGTGAACCATTTTGACCCTTGTTTTGGGTCCCCCATGCCTTGTGCTCCCTGTTTGTTGGCCTTTCTCGCCTGTTGTGTGTCAACTCACAAGCCAATTTGATCCTAATTTGAATTTAAGTCTATAAATCACAGGTGCATTAGTACATATAAGACATGATGAAATACAAGGAATGCGACATGCAAAGAGCAATAAGTGAATGTGAAAAGTAAAGGTCAAGCATTTATTTAAGAGATATATTTTGTTAGATCCAAATTCCAGTATTTAGAGCAGATTTGGATCAAAATTCCAATTTCCAAGCATTTCATTTTCTTAAGCTACTTGTTCATGCTAACATGGAAAGTCATAGGATTAGGGCTTCCATCTATGAATTGTTTGCTGAAGTGCATTGAATGTTGTTTTCTATTTTTTCTCCAAACTAGGGAATTGACAGTATTGGAGGGATAACAAAGAGCCCTCTTGATTCCCCTATTTTTAATGCTTTGTGATGAGTTGTTAGGGTTGCGGAGAAAGAAATCAGATTCCCAAATATTTGGGCATAATTAAGGAAAATGTGTGAGGTTTTCGAAGCCCAAGAGCAGGAACACAGTCATGAAATCATATTTTAGATATTCAAAAGTTCCCCAAACCATTTTTTACCCTATCAAAACCATCTTTGCACTTAGAAAAAAATTCTTTATTCACCTCGATTTTTTTGGGTTTTGTTCATCTCACCTTCTAGACCTATTTTCTACTCCTTGTTTCTGCAAACTGTCCCCATATTTGTGACAAATCAGATATTCTTCTAAAACCTTCTCTTTACATTTTTTGTTGGTTCTAGTATATTCTTTATTGCAATTAGGTTTGATTTTGTTGTTTTATTAGAATAAATTTGATTATACCTAGTTGCATGTTGTATGGGAATATGTGTTACATTTTGATGTAAAACCACTTTTCCCATATAACACAAGCAACTTGAATTCATGACCTTGCGGTTGGGAGGCCAACGGGTAAGCTTTGCACCTAACCCTATATCATTGTTGCTTCCCTTTAATGGATATTCAGTTTGCAATGCACTCTTCGCATGAGACTTATTACAACAATCCACCCCTTGACTAGCAGTAAAAGAACTTGCACCATCTGATCGGGTGACTAAGCACTCTGCACTATCCAATCCGGCGTTGTTGCTCCTTACTGAGCAATTTGGTCGCCCTCAATTCCATGGCTGCTCCTCGAAACTATGATACCTTGAAGAATTCATAACCACTATTGGGAAACCTTCAACAGGGGCTTTGGAAGCCTAAATGAAGGAATTTTTCATCAAACGAAAAATGGACCATTGTTTTTCACAAGGATATCCAAAAATATGATCACATTTGAGAATTTTTGCCTCTAACTAGGGGTTCCTCTAGAAAGAATAATTCTCCTATAAGGACAAACCCTTGCGCCAAAAGACCAAAATGAGGGCATTTTTGGCCTCCAAATCTCACAAGATTCACAAATGTACACCAAACAAGTCCTTTGAACCGTCAAATATGTCAAATCACTATTTCTTCTTCAAATTTTCAATACCTAAAAAAAGCTAAACACAACCAAACACCTCCATGCACCACATGGTTGAAAATGACCAAAACCTCATGGCTTAAGCCCTAGGCTCTAGTACCGTGTGACAATTAAATGCAATATTCCAAGCTTGACAGAAAAGTAATATCCATAAACATGCAAAAGATCATACACTGAAACACACATATCAAGGTGGATTCCCCTAAGGATTCACAAGACAATATAATCAATAAAAGAAGAATCAATCTTTTTGTGTCCATGTGTAGTAGGTGGGAAAATATCACTTATTTATAGACTTGCAACTTATAAATTGAATAATTAAAGAAATATAACTTATTTATCACTTAAATTAAATATCACTGACACACATCGCAATGTATTCTATAATTAAGAAAATACAAAAGGCCCGATGAGATATTTAAATCTACTATAACACATTTACTACCTTGAACACATTGCAAACCATTGCAATGCCTTTGAAGATTATAAGGATCAATAGTGTATGGTAGTGAAGGATTGCTAAATAAGACGAATAACTTTACAAGGAAGGTGATTGAACAAAGTAAAACTTGGGCAAAGTAGGATGTTGTTTGCAGATCATTACACCCAAAATGCATGCTAAGATTATTAGTATGTTGAGCACGATCTATTGTTTTCCTTTGGTGGTAGCACCCTCAAGGATTGCTAATTTCAGACCACGAGGCCCTCCCTAATCCCTAATGGGTTTAGAGTTATATTGTTTGTACATTAATTTTGCAATAAGAAAAAACAAGTCGTGTTCTGAATTACTACTGCAATTTTTTGAAAAAACAAAAGATATGAGCTTTATTGCTCTTTTGAAAAAACAAAAGATATGAGCTTTATTGCTCTTTTGAAAAAATAAAATAAAATGACCTATCTAGTAATAATGCTTCTAACAATAAAGCTAAAATGACAATACTAATAGTACACACAAAATCGTTGAATGGGATGAGCTCAAATGGAAAATCGTTGGTAGTTTCATAGGGAAGACCTGTGTTCAAATCCCTAGGAGACATGTTACATTTTAATAATGTATAAATGTTGAAACTACCGCATCCAATTTACAAATTGTATAAACGACCACATTCAATTTTGGGTGTGGTGTACCCCAACGAAAGAGGCCAAGTGAAAGCCCTGTGTGAATTTGAAGGAAGAGATGTCCCTCGGTTGTGGCATCTAAGCCGAAGGACCAAAGGACAACCTGCAAGGGAAAATTACAACACCAACCAAAAAATAGTATGCATAAAACTGAGCTTGGAAAAAGAAATAAAAAACATTGCAATCAATGAAAAATTTTATATAAGCTGTAATGAACTTACTATATCACATAAGCATAATCACAACAATATATCGTAATATGGTAGATGACATAAGCAGAATAACACATTCACTTACAAATAAGAACAAATCCATGCAATAAAGTGAAATGAAGAGCAAAATAATTGGATATAAAACTGAGCCACTTCAAGGGGGAAACCTCCCAAGTCATTACAATAAGAAGAGACTACCGAATAAATAATTACTAATATCCCAACACTACCTCCTATATATACCCTAATTAGGCTATGAGAAATCTATAATCCCAAATAGGCCAACTACACCTACCAATATTGAACCTAGAGATTATCAAATAATTAAATCAAATGTTATGTGTGCCACAAGTCTACCATACCCAATACAAGCCATAGATTAAGGACATAGCATGCCCCCCCACTTTTCAAACAAACATTGTCCTCGACGCTGACCAACTTTGGATGAATTTGTATGAAAAATTCATCTTCACATGTCGCATCTTCGTTGGGCAAGATCTTCCACTTGATAATTTACTCTATGATCACTCTCGTGCATAGCATCGCAGTGTGTCTCTCAAGAATCTATTTAAGATCAAAGTTTGTTAGTTGGTGACACTCAAGGCACAACATATGGGCAGGCTTCTTAACATCCTTTGAGTTCTAACCTCGACAGTCAAGGGGGCTACCACTCGGCCCCCCCCCACCAACCACCCCATGTGCACTTCCACATTGATCTCACCCGGCCTACATATGATCCAAATGATTTCACTAACACAAGGATGAGAGCAGCCACTATAATTGCTCCACGTTGTGATTGGTAAAGCCCAATTTCCATCACCTATGCGTACCCAACAAGAGGGTTTGCCCTCCCTGATTGAATGTTGCCTCTTCCCTCCTCATCAAGCTCCGATAACTCTGTTTGGGCTAGAATCTTCTGACCATTGACTTTCTTCAAACAAGACACATGAAAGACCAAGTGTATTTTAGTTGACCGAGGTAACTCCAACTTGTAGGCCATGCTCCCAATTTTCTGCAAGATCTAATAAGGACCACAAAACTTTGGTGACAGTTTGTTATCCTTCTTTTGTTGCTTAAAGGACATTTGTTTATATGGATACAACTTGAGAAAGAGAAAACACCAATCTCCTACGTCAAATGTCATTCACTCTTGTGTTGATCTGCTTCTTGTGTCATCAGATTTGTGCCACGACTATAAGTTTTCCCTAAGACTAGAGAGTACCCCCTATTGATGTTAAATATGCTCTTCAACTTCTCGTACTATTGGTCTCACTTTCAAGGATGAGGTGATGGATAGTGGATGATATCCATACAATGCCATAAATAGGGACATCTTGGAAGAAGTAAGGAAAGAAGTATTATACCACCAATATGCTAGTAGAAGCCAACTAGTGCATTGTGCCTACTTATCAAAAACAAAGCAATAGAGATATCCTTCCCAACACTTGTTGCCCACCTTTGTTTGCCCATTAGATTAGGGATGATATAAAGAGCAATGATGCAGCCCAATCAAGAGAATAAATCAATCCAAAAATTACTAGTAAATATGGAGTTAGGTCACTTACTATAATCTTTGGGGTCCCATGTAGCTTTTGAATTGTCTCCATAAATGTTGTTGTTGTCGTGTTTGCAACAAAAGGATGTCACAAAGCATAATAAATAGGCATAGTTTGTGAGTCTATCAACGCTTACCATGATAACACTTCCCCCTTTTGACTTTGGCAATCCCGTAATAAAATCCATGGAGACTTGTTCCCATTGTTGGCTAGGAATAGATAAAGGTTGCAAATGACCTGGAGCCTTAATCATTCTGCCACAAATTTGTGTACATCACCCTTTAGTCCTTCCCCAAAAACATCCTGCTTGCTTTTATGATGTCTTCAAGAATCCTAAATTTCCACCCACTGTAGAAGCATGGAGCTCTTTAAGAACCTTATGCTTAGGGCTCAATTTCTTGCATAGTTATAGCCTATCCTTATACCACATGGTGTCCCTTTTTAATCCAAATTTATTTGAAGTGCTTGGATCTTGTCGAAGTTGTTCAATGAAATATTGTATATACGTGTCCTGTTGCCATTTGGATCTTGCCTCATCCACCTAATCCACCTACAATATGGACATGGCACACAACAAGGCCTCTATGTTTTCACCCCTTCTTGAGTGTACATCTACCACTACATTCTCCTTCCCTTTCTTGTTGATGATTTTAAAGTCATAACCTAGCATCTTCGTGACCCACTTTCGATGCTCTTATGATAATAACATTTTCTCTAAGAAGCATTTTAGACTACCATGATTCGTCTTCACCTTAAAGTGGCTTCTCATTAAATAAGGCCTCCATTGCTTGACAGCATGAAGAATAGCCAACATTACCTTCTCATAAATGGGCCTCAACAAATTCTTACCTTTGAGTTGGCAAATTTGAAAGGCAATGGGTTTGCCATCTCACATGAGGACTGCATCTAGACCATGCCTCAAAACATCACATTTTACAATGAAAGTTTCGAAAAAGTCAAGAGTAAAGAGAACCGAAGTGATGCACATGACCTCCTTAAGCTTCTCAAATGCCATGGTTATTGCCTCAAACAAATGGAAGGATTCCTTCAAAAGAGTTGTGATTGATACTGCTATGCTACCATAATTTTTAACAAACCTGCTATAGTATCCCATAATTCCTAAGAATCCTCGTAGGCTCTTGAGGGTTCTAGGTACTTGTCACTCCACCATGGCCTTGATCTTATGAGGATCCACCTTGACTCCTTTATGAGAGATAATTTGACCCAAGTCAACTAGTGCAATGTAATTTTGTAAAACTTGATCCACATGGTGCAAATGGTCCTCCCATGTTTTGATGTAGATCAATATATAATCAAAGAACACCAAGATAAACTTCTGTCGAAATGGCTTAAATATGGAACTCATCAAACTCTAAAATGTAGAAGGTGCATTTGTGAGAGCAAAAGGCATCACTAGAAACTCATAATGACCCTCATGTGTTCAAAAAGTTGTGTTAAGAAAATTTTCCTCTTATTTTGATTTGTTGATACACTGATTGAAGATCTAGTTTTATAAAATAAACACCACCATATAACTCATCTAGCAAAACATCAATTACAGGAATTAAAAACTTTTCTTTGATGGTGCACTTATTGAGTTATTTGTAGTCTTGAAACATGTGCCACGTGTCATCCTTCTTATGCACCATTACCACTAGAGAAGAATATACACTTTGCCTATGATGAATAATAATTGCTTCCAACATTTTTGGTACAATCTTCTCAATCTCACTCTTTTGCATATATGGGTACCTGTAAGGTCATATGCTAGGTGGTTGGCTCTATGGTACAAGTTGAATGGCATAATCATTCTCACTTTTTGGAAGCAAAACTTTAGGCATATCCCAAAAAACTATTGAATACTTGTCCACAATTCCCTGAATAATGGCCCTCATGTGTTCAAAAAGTTGTGTTAGGAATGTATTCCCCTCTAATTCTGATTTAATGATACCTTGATCATAGATCTAGTTTTATAAAATAAACAACACCATATAACTCATCTAACAAATCATCAATTACAAGAATATGAAACTTATCTTTGATGTTGAATTCATTGAGTTCTTTCTAGTCTATACCCAAGTCTCCATATTCGAATTTGTGGAGGATAAAATTCGTAAAAAAAAATTGTTGCTTAAAAATCAGCTATAAAATTCATGATTAAATTTGACTGAAAGAAATATATACATCTAATATATTTTATACCTATTCGATTAAAAAAATATAGATTCATAAAAATCTATATATAATAAATTTAAAACTATTATACATACATATTTTAAAACTATTAAAGATATATTCTATAACTTATAGTTTATAAATAGTTCATTTGTTGTAGGTATTGAATAGGGTATGCTCGGAAAATTTTATTAAATCACAAAATATTAATCCCAAATAATGAGGCATGCCCTTGTTATTGAACATTTTAAACGAGAAAGATAATAAGTATTTGAATTTAACATCGACAATACTAGAAAAATTACTGACGGGCACCGATTCGAGCAAGTGTGATTGGCAAATAGGGGTGAACAACTTTTAAATCACCGACACGTTTACCAATTAGCAACTTTCTTGGACCTAATAGGCTGGCAGCTTCAAAAGACCAATGAATATCATCATACGATGAATTAAATCGCAAACTATAACAAAAAATATTGTTGTTGCTTGATCGCCAAATTCTGCATTTTTTCCATCAAAATTGATAAATGCAATGACTAAGGTCTAGACACATGTGCCAAGTATCATCCTTCTTACACACCATCACCACTAAAGAAGAAAATGGAATTTGAATATAATGAATAATACTTCCAATATTTCAGGTACCATCTTCTCAATCTCACTCTTTTGCATTTACAAGTATCTATAAGGTTTAATGTTGAGTGGTTGGCTCTGTGGTACAAGTTGAATGACATAATCATGATCTCTTTTTGGAGGCAAACCTTTCAGCATATCCCCAAAAACTATTGAATGTTTGTCCACAATTCCCTGAAGATCTGGCCATGTTAGCGCATTTGATTGTTTTGCTTCTAATGAAAACAATTGTGCCACAAACCCTACCAACCCATTTTTAGTCGCTTTTGCATTTGGTGAGAGCTTACCATTTGTGGCAACTTTGGTTGCAAACCTATCAATTTGAATGTCTTTCCTTCGGAATGAAAAGGCATGAACGGTACTTGAAAATTCATCTCAATCATGCCCAAAGTAGTGAGCCAATGGACTCCCAACACAATATCGGCTCCTCCCATGGGAATGGAAAACATAGGGCTATTCAAGATGTTCTCCCCCATCATGAGTTTAATACTATGGCATTTTCTTGGAAAATTGATTGTACCCCCATCCACAATCATGACCTAAAATTTTGGTTCTAGGTACACAAAACAATTCAAACGTGCAGCAAACGTATTTTTAATGAAATTGTGAGTACTACCTGATCAAATAGTATTGTCACTAATGGAAAAGCATCCAAGCAATCAAAAAATCTTGCATCATCCAAAAAGATATCTTATATGTTTGTGTGCTTGCAACGGCTAGCATAAACTTACATGGACTCAGTCATACTATAGTAGGCCTCTGGAGGAAAGAGAAAAGTAGTTTTAGGCTTAACGCAAAGTATTCTTTGTTTCATAGCAAAACTGTAGGTTAATGCAAGTTTGTGTTAACCAATGATTACAAAACCACTGCTTTGCAAGAAGCGGCAATTTCAACCACGGTGGTTAACCACGACCAATAATGGCCCCAAATGATTCAAGTGCTCATTTGGAGCAAATCCAAGGTCAATGGGAATCTCAAGAGTCATTCCACAGGACACAAAAGAAGGGGGTGGCCTTAAAGTAGGCAGACATAAGTAAAGAAGAAATCTTCCAATTAAGTGTGAAGCTTGAGGAGAAAGCTTAGAAGGTCAGAGATCGGAGTTCAATCCAAGAAGGGACTCTGTAGTAATCCTTTCGTTGTTGTAGTCATAGGGGAGTGAGTGAGTGCGTATAATCTCTATACGTCTCAAGATCAATAAAAGTGTGTTTTAGTTCCCGAATCATACTTTTTGTGTGTGCAGGGTGGTAGGTTGTAAAGAAGAGGTTGTCCTAAATTGGACCCCCTATCCTTGACTACATCAAGTCGTATTAGAGCAAGGCAACAACTCCGAGAGAGTTTTTGTCCTCCATTAGGAAAGAATGGGTAGAGGACTGAGTATTGAAAGGATTGTCTAGAGGAGTGTGTCCTACATAGGTTTGCAAACAAGAAATTTCAACAATAGGTTGTGCTTGAGAGAAAATCCAGATGCCACCAAGAAGAGTGGGAAGAGTGGGAGCAATGACTGCCAATATAACAGGGAGGTTGGATGAGATTGTATAAATGTTGAAGGTTATGCAGGCAAGATTATTTGATGTTGAAGAGGATAGAAGAAGGGAATTCGTCCCAAGGGATGATGTGAGTGATATAGAAAAGGAAGAGTTGACAATAGAAGATGTGGAAGTAGATTTTGAACAATTGGAGGAAGAAGAAGATAGGCTTTTTAGAGCCATTTCAAAGATTGAGAGAGGAGCAAAGGTGAAGGTTCCAAGCCTTGTAGGAACTTTGAATACAGAGGAGTTGATTGATTGGCTCAATAAGATGGAGCAGTATTTAGTATTTGATGAAGTAGATGACCAAAGGTAGGTGAAGGTGGCTCAAACCAAGTTGAAAGGTCATGCAGCCATATGGTGGGAGGTACAAATATGGAGGAATAGAAGGGGTAAGGACAAGATTACCCATTTGGAGAGGATGGTTGCAAAGTTGAAGAACAAGTTTCTATTTGGAGATTATCAACTTGATTTGTTGAAGAGGCTCCAAAACTTGAGGTAAAAGGCGTTGTGTGAAGGACCACACGGAGTAGTTATACAAGATCACAATCGGGGTTGGTCGTAGTGAGATGGACCAAGATAAGGTAAGAAGCATAGCAATATGCTTTGAGAATGGAAGAGAATTTGTTTAGAAGACAACAAAGTGCGACAAGAGGAAGAGGGAGGTGCAACGGTAGTAGGGGACAGCCATCAAATGAAAGCAATCAGCACTAGAATGTGGAAGGAGCTAGCCCTTCTCAAGTGCCAAATCAGCAAGCAAGAGGAGGAGCTACCTCTACAAGGCGAAGGGAAGCTATGGATGAGGGAGAGGAAGAATGTTCATGGGACGTGCTACAGGTGCGGAGAGTTTAAGCATCATGCTTTTGAGTGTCCCCATGCTCAATGTGATGGTGAGAAGAGAATGAATGAAGTGTACAAGTTGCACAAGCTAAAGTGGAATTCGTAGCATCACCTGCGCATACGGAGGAATCCGAACAAGGAGAGCTTTTGCTAGCAAGGAGTCATCTTGGAAGGTTGGGAAGAAGAATATGGAGTTCCAAAGGAGACACATTTTTAGAACCCAATGCCAAATGAATTGCCAGATGAAAATAAAGTGTTGCAATGTTGTGGTTGATAGTGAAAGTTGGGGTAACTTGGTGTCCTTTGAGATGGTCTGCAAGCTGAATTTGGTGTGTACACCACACCCAAGACCATATAGAGTGTGTTGGTTGTTATAGGGAAGTGGGAATACAGGGAGGGGAAGTTGTGAAGTGGAAGTACAAATTGGTAGATATCATGATAAGCTTTTGTGTGATGTCTTACCCATGGATGCCTACCATGTTTTGTTGAGGAGGCCATGGCAATTTGACATGGAATTGTCATATGATGGGAGAGCTAACATTGTGAGTGTTAAGAAGGATGGGCAAAGGTATATCCTAAATCCCTTGTAGGGAAAGGTGGACAAGGATGAGCACAAGAATCATCTTGTGAGACATGTTGCCGAAGAAAGTGAAGGGAGATTCTCTCTTATCTAGGGTAGAGACAAAGGAGGGTGAAGAGTCGTCCACAGCAATTGGGAGGAAGATGGAATATTTGAGGTTGATATCAATTCAGATGTGTACAACAAAGAATGGGAAAGTAGTGGAGAGATGTGGTCGAGGAGGTTGTCCCAATGTGCATGGAGGATGGGATGAGATAGTGTGGAATGTGTTTGGCGAAGGACAATTTGCAATCCAATAAGGTTGTAAAATATGGCACCACATCACATCGTGGAGGGCACATCATGGCTTTTCACCATAAGTCAAAAAGGTGGTTCTACCACCTAGCCGAAGTTTGTGAGCACTATGCTCACAAACTCTTACCCTGGGTGTCTAGTGGAGGAGCATGTAGGCCATAAAGCAATCTTGCATCATCCAAAAAGATAACTTCTATGTTTGTGTGCTTCCGACGATTGCCGTCAACTTAAATGGACTCAGTCACACTAGAGTAGGCTTCTGGAGGAAACAGAAAAACAGTTTCAAGCCCGAAGTTTTGAAACCGCTAGGGCAGTTATGAAATAGCCACTCCTTAGGAAATGATGGTTTCACCTACAGTGGTTAACCATGCCCAAAAACAACCCAAAATGATTCAAGCGCTCATTGGAGCATTTTCAAAGACAGTGGGAATCCCAAGAGTCACTCCACATGACACAAAAGGTGGAAGGCCTTGATGCATGCAAACTGAAGTTGGAGAGAGATCTTGCAAGTGTGAAGCTTGAGGAGAAAGCTTAGAGGGTCAGAGATCAGTGTTCAGTCCAAGAAGGGACTATGTAGCATTCCTTCCATTGTTGTAGTCATACAAAGAGTGAGTGAGTGAGTGTGTGTAATCTCCATACTTCTCAAGATCAATAACAGTGTGTTTTAGTTCCAGTCTCATTTTATGTGTTTGTGCATAGTGGTAGGTTGCAAGGAAAAGGTTGTCCTTAACTAGACCCCCTATCCTTGACTGCATCAGTCACCCTCTATTTTTTCAGGAATCTCATTACCTTGAGTGTTTGTGAGGTACTAATACCAATGAGCACATGGCAAGAGATATTTGGATGTGGATCTTTTAAGGCCTCCTTTGGCTCATCTAATATCTCAACCTCATCATCATCATCTTCTTATTTTTCTTGTTCTTCCATGGCGCCTTCAATGTAGAAGAATTTGTTTTCTACACATTTATGTCCCCTACCACATTTGCTTTCATAGTTAAAACATAACACTTTTGCCATTTATCTTCAATTTGTTGAGGCATTGATTTGGTTGGTCCGTGGAATTATGGTAAAGAGGTGCGACGATCTCTGAAGCTAGGGAATACCTATCCCCTACTCACTAGAAGTTTTTCCTCCATCTTGCATGCCAAGATAATAGAATCATATAAAGTGCATAAATTAAATATGTGTACCCATTGTTGAATGTTTCCTTGAGTCATCCTGAGATCAAGTCATTCATGTTCTCCTTTGTAACCTTATCCACTCTCAAGGATAGGGTTTGAAATTGTTGAATATAATCTATGATTGGGCATGTTTGTCACTACTTGGCCAATTGGCTGAAGTCGTTCTCCATCAAACTGCTACTATAATGTGCTTGTAGCTCCTCCATGAAGACCAACCATGTGACTTTTACAGTCCTTTTTTTCTTTTGATCACAAAGCCATCGATACCAAATGAAATGTTCAAGTTCCAAATATAATGATGCCATTGTAACCTTTTTCCCACACAAAATTAGATGTAGATCAAAAAAAATCTCCATTTGGGTGATCCAATTGAGTGGGTCATTTCCATCAATCTTACAAATGTCCACCTTCGGTAAAAAGTTTCGAGACCTCAAAGTAGTATTAGTCGTGTGTTAATGTGGCAATGTATTTGAATCGAGACTGGGTTGTTCCAAGTATTCATTAGGAAAGGCGGTTGCCATCCTTGTTTCTATGGTCTTAGGAATCTAGACCAATTTTTGAAATTCAACCAACCCCTTGACAAATGTTGTAATCCCTTCCATACTTTTAGTCATGCTATTTTCTAGCTTAGAAATATCCTCTTTCTTAGCGATCTTCAGTGCATCCTTAGTAGCCATGGTAACCTTCCAATGCTCGAACTCCTCTTTTCCAAGCATATATTTCTTCAAATATTTCAGCTCTAATAAGCTATCTTCGACCCTCCTCAATCTCTACTCCCATTAAGTTTGAATAGTTTCTTGGGTCCCGCTAAATTCCATCTCTAAATTTGTATCTTGTTTGTTCGGCATCTTCCCCGATGTGACTATATTCTTTCCCCTTCCTCTAGTAGAACCACTTACCATGCTTTGACCAAAAATTGACTGGATGATTTTAAAATGAGATCGACCTTAAATCCAAAAAGTCCAAGAACAAACCCACCCTAAATTTTTCGCAAGCTTTCTAAAAATGTAAGAAAATCAAAAAAATATCGAAAATTGCGACATGTAGAGCGAATTTATGAAAAAAAACCTAAAATCACAATAACTTGATCAAAAATGATCATAGAAAGCTGATAATTGGAATGGACCTTCCTTGAGTCACTACCCCACTTCCCTGAAAAAATCACAAAAACATTTGCAATGGTTTGCGAGATATGCACAATTCTTCAGAATTAGGGTTTCAACCACAAATTAGGTCAAAGGAATTGAATCCTCACAATGGATCATAATTGATGATGCCTTGAAGGAGATTCCGCTCGCTGCCTTGATGCACCACAAAAAAATTCCCAAATCGAGGCTCTGATACCACTTGTAATAAACTTACTATATCACAAAAGCAATATCACTGCAATAGATCACAATATGATAGATCATATAAGCAGAGTAACACTTTCACTTGCAAATAAGAGCAGATCCACGTAATAAAGTGAAATAAAAAGCATAATACTAGAATATAAAATCAAGCCACTTTGGGGGGGGGGGGGGCAACCTCCCAATTCCTTATAATAAGAAATGAATGCAAAAGATATGATGACTAATATTCCCACACTACCTCCTATATATACCATAAGGCTATAGGAATTCCATAAACCCAAATTGGCCGACTACTACTATCAATATGCAGACTAGATAGAGTTTATCAAATGTTTAAGCCAAAGATTATGCGTGCCACAAGGCAGCCACACATATCCAAATAGAAGTCGTTGGTTAAAAGCGTAACATAAGTCTTCAACCTCACTAAAACTGAGTGCAAAATTGCTAACATTCGTATGACAGACTCAATAGATGAGGTGAGAACTATGAGTACCCACTCTAAGAAATGGAATCTACTTCAGAATCTATAATAAGTTAGTATACTTGATAAAGGTGTTCACAAAAAACCCAAAATGATCATTTCCAAATTGATTCCTCTAAGCTTGGGACACATAATGATAAAACTAAATCTGATGGAGCAGCCAAAGGAACCTAAACCCTGCTGGAGGAGGTGGTTTGAGAGGTCATAGAGGATCCACCTTAATGTTATTCTATGAAGATTGTGGGAAAACCCCTAATAATCCAGAAAAATGTCAATCCTTGATGCAAACTTATAAATAGTCGAGAAAGAGGGATGGCATGACTTTAGCATTGAAGGAGATTCCAAACTTGTGGCTGATGCAATCAAAAAAAGTTTTTTCTCAAACTGGGGACATACCAATATCAATATGGATATTATTGAAATCCTATCAGCCTTTCCACGAGCTCAACTAATGCATATAAGAAGCGGATATAAAGCCACTGATCACTTAGCAAATAAAGGAGTTGGTCTTATTAGGAGTGAAGACATACAACTTAAAGCATCTGGAGCTATATGGGGACCCTTCGTAGATAATATCCTAGGAAAGGAAATGGGGATACTAGATGCCCATAATTATACCTAAGGTGAACATGCAAATATGGCTAAAAGATATAAGCGTAAGGGAAGATATGATAATTCCATCACCCTTCTTGTGAAAAGTTGCCTTCAGTAAGGGATGGATGCAACTGCACCCTCCTCCAGTCATCATGTGGATGACGCAACCACACTCTCCTCCAATCATCATGTGGGAGGGCCTTAAGTGAAAACTATATGCCCCTCTTCATAATTTCACCTTCCTGTTCATGCATTCAGGCATGCTAAAGGATTTGGTGGTGCCAAGAGTAACAGATAGCACAGAATCAATGGCTAGGAGACTGCAATAAAAACATGCAAGTGGTTATTACCAGGACTCTGGTCTGAATTGGGGTCTGAAATTGTTCTGGTATCTGTAGGTGGCTCTTTTCCCTCCCTTAAACTCTGTTTTTATCTTGCTCTGCTTCAAGTATTGCAGAGAATTATGTCAGATCCGTGGAAGTGGTTTTTGTTTGAAAATTGGGAAAGACGATGAAAATTCATGTCTGTTATTGGAGACAATTTGGCCTCGGTATACGGTTTGTGTTTCTTTGTGAATTTGACTTTTACCTCCCTGTTTCCTATCTTGTATTCATGGCCATTTCAAATTCCTTGGATAACAAATTGTACATCCCACAAAAGGAGAACTGTGAATCGGCAAGCACTTTGAGAAGAAAGAGGGTGGCTTAAAACATTGCTGGGGAGAGGATTAAGCAGATTGTTGATGCTGATGTTAAAAATGATAATTTGGTCCAGTCAAAGATGCCAAATTGAAGTAGTTAATTGACGAAGGACTTGCAGCATATGAGGGGACTAGAATTATTGAGGAGATAATGACTTCACCACAGAATACCCTGAGAGGGGATTGCAGAACTTGTTCTCCTCTGTTGGGTCAGCAGCAATATGATGAGAGCCCAGATTTCAGAAAGATTTGGCAATACTAGTGCTGCAGATTTAGTGGTGACAGCTATGCAGGACCCCAGGCAATCCAGTGATGCAGGAGCATCCATGGTCTTGAGCAATCTTGCATCACCAAAAACAGAGTATGCATTCGTTTGCTTTGCTTTATCTTGGTTTTGGTGTGTTTGTGTATTTGGAGGAAGTTCTTGGTTTCCATGCCAGGGATCCTTTTTCTTGGTACCTTCTTCGGTGGTTCACACATTTGCTTCCAACATTCATCTTGCAACGTTTTGTTGCCTTGGTGTTTTGTTGACAAGACTTATTCAAGACTTTAGCAAAATGTGTATCTTATGCAGTTCTGAGCAGGAGCCAAATGATTTGGTCTTGTGCACATTTGAATCCTTCGCAGTAGTAATTGGCATTCAGTTAGTCGATTTGGTCTTCGGTTCCATCAAAATAATTTGTAATTGTGTCCGTAGCTCTATCTCCAAAATGGTCTGCGGGCAGTCCTCTTAGCACTCAACAGTGCTACTTGGAGTCTTATGCCCAACTGGGTCGTGTTTGTTGATGCATTGTTCCACAGTAGTAATCTTTAAACAAAGACCCGAACAGGTCTTGAACGTGGCGTGTTCTTTCCTCTGTGCTATTCGGAGTACACAGCCCACAAAGGTTTTGACTGTCATGGCCTGGGTTTATAGTTCTAACCGGCGAATGAAGCTCCGTGTGGGTCGTGAAGATTGTGAAGGCACTTTGCAGTGTTAACATTGTTCCAAAGCCCAACTAAGTCCTTGGTAAATCCACAGCAGTCTTTGTAAAGACAAGTCTTTACGCAGTTGTGATCGTCATTGAAGAGCCTTATTGGATCTTTGCTGTCTTGAAATGGTCTTGATGGCAGCAGATACCCAACAGGGTCTACGTTGTAAGTGTAAAGAGCCTTCAAAATCCCGTTTTGGTCTATATAGATTAAAAGTGACTCCACAGAAACCAACAGGGCCTGGACAATGCCAAAAACGTTCCATAAAGCTTTAAATCCACTCTAAACGCCTGCACAGGTCTCCAAATGCAAAAGTGTGTTTTATATTGATGACATATGCTTCCACAGACCCGATTAGGTCAGCTGTGTATGCAAAAATGTGATGATGATCTTTCTTGAAGCCGTTTTTGTATCCGGTTGAAGCCAAAACGCCTAAGGAAGTTGAAAGGACGTTGGGGGAAGTTGTAAGACAGTCAATTTTCGCCTATATGAGCATGATGGCTCTCTTTTTCGAGGCTCAGCTGGGGGAATTAGGAATCAGACCAGAATGTATTGTTTTTGTCCTTCTTAGTACATGGGGACTGTTGTGTTGCCCATTGGAAGGCAGAGAGGTTTGTTTATGTCCAGTTAGTGTATTGTAATTGATTCCTCCTTGTTTTTGTAATTAAATAAGCCAATTTGTGGCAGAAATCAGATTGTATTTCTGCTGTGAATTAATGCAAGAATTGATATCTGTCTGTAGTTGTAATATCAATTGTTTGACGAAGTGCCTGTGTGCCCGTTGAACTGTGTAAACCCCTGCAACACGAGAATTGGAGGCAGGCCTTAAATGGTCTCCCCTTACTCGTGCTTGCACCATCAAGTCCCAGAGTGAATATGATAATAGCAGCTCAGATTATGAAGGTGCAATCTGTCCTCCTGAACTCCAGTAACACTTTAGTAATTTGTGAGAATGCTACTCAGATGGAGAGCAGAATACTCGTGGAGCAGGATAAGCTGTGGAAATTTCTAAAGGATTTAGCAGCCTGCACTCAAAAGCAAGACAAAACGTTGAGAGCAATTTGTGAAAAAGCTGGGGTGGAAATTCCTAATGACCGGGTCGCATCTGATTTGCAGAGCCTGATGAAATATGAGCTGCCCCAAAGCCAATTCAAGTGAAAAGATCCTCTCGGGAGGAGCGTAGTAGGCACTTACTGCTGCACTTTTACCAAAATAGACTATAGCACCTGCCATATATGGTAGATTATGATATGTATTCAAAGCAGGCATAGTCTGGGGCCTTCCATTTTGGCTTTCTGCTAACAGAGAAGAAGGGAAGGAATCTGTTAGGTTTTGAAGATTTTGATGACTGCAAACAGAATTCATGCTTCGGGGAGCAGATTTTGAGGTACTGAGTTATCAAAGCAGATTCTGTTCTACAGAACCACATGGTGCTACAGTGGGACAGTCTTTTTGGTTTCAGCAGTACCTGGTGACTGGTGCATTGTGAAAGATGCTGAAGATACAGTTTCGGATGACAGGGGTGGGCATAAAAGCTGATTCAAAGTGCCACGGCTCTTTGCTGGATGTTGTTTGGTACAGAAGGCTTCAAGTTCACCTGCGTGGGTCATGACTTGGATAGACATGTATGGGTTCCGCACTACTACTGATATAGCAGTTTTATTTTAAGTCCTACGGTAGATGCTAGTAGAATTTCTTACTGTAGGCAATATGTTTATGACAATAAACTATATTACTTTGATAGTTTAGTAGCTCTTGCCAGTTTGAGTTCCATCTATAGTCAGGGCAGTGATGTGCTTTGATTGTTTACATATTAAAATTAATAATAAAACGAAAATTTAAACCTAGATAGAGAATAATTTAAGAATGGCAAAGGCAGTTCAAGGGGTTATGGTGTGATAGTAATAGAAGACATTCATAAGAGTAAAAGATCTGTCGTTGCAATAAGGAAGTCCGCAAAGTTGGTGAAGTTGAAGCATTGTCCACTAACAAATATAGGACAACCCAGGTTCCAAATCTTAAAATGTGTGATATGGTAGAGGCAGCAACAAGACAAACACTAAAGAGGAATTCAACAGGTCAAAAACAACCATTCTCTGTGATGTAGGAATTTTGTGGTTAAATTTCTGGATAAAAGATGGAATTTTTTGTTGCTTCAAATTAGAATTGTAAGCAGTCATTTTGTATTTTTTCAATAATTCAAAAGGTTATACGATCAATTGGCCTACAATAGAAAAGAGGGTTTCTAGAGTACCAGCAAAGTTGCAGGAGTAAAATTAGAAGAAATTACCAACGCCGCCAATGAGGCAGGAAGCAACCACAACGGGCTCCCTGACGATGAACACTTTCAACTTGTCCACGAAACCCATTTTTTACACTTTCAGATCAGATGTCGGATGGATAAGGATATGATAAACTTTGTATTCACAAGCCGTATGTAGAATGTTTGTTCAATGCCAAATGTTCGATCAGGAGGAGGAGACAATTCATCCGAAAGGAGTAATGAGTAGGTGGGCGTACAGTAGATTGCGGGCGTAAGGAATGGCTGCGGCGTCGATCTTCTTTCTTCCTTCCTCCTTTCTTCCCTGCTTCCCCGGCATCCAGAGTTTTAATATGACAACCCCTTGTGTAAGCCTTCTTTGGATTCAATTTCCATTTTGATGCCTTCTTTAGGTTATTTGCACTACTAGTTGTTAGGGTACTAGGTTATTATAGGCAATCTGTTTACAATAATAAATTGTATGATTTTGATAGATTAATGGAAGCAACAAGATAGATTATGGGATCTCAATGTTTTATCCCCACATTAGTAACATTATATTGTTGATTTGAATCGAACACTAGAGGTGGAGTCTTATTTTAATCGAATCAGTTCTCATGAGTGAGACGTAATATTTTAAAGTTACACAAGTAACAAACATTGTCGTATTCAAACAAGCTGAATGTAATGCCATATTCTGCGTGAAGCCTAAAACATTTGACAAATATGCACTGCTCTATTAGATAGTGTGTTGGCTCGTTCATATGGTGAACAAATTTAATCTTCCCCTTGTCGATGGTTTCACTCCCATTGTCAATAGTCATAAGCCTAGTCTTTGTAGCAATAAAAATGCATCGTTACTATTAAGTGAGAAACTCTGATGTCAATCAAAATAAATTGTAGATGCATTTTCATCAAGACTCTTGTAGGGAAGACCATCACCACGTCATCAATCATTTGAAGCAGTCATTAAACTTGAAATTCATCCCCAACATAGAACTTATGTGGTGGCAACATCATTGTATTTGCTAAACAAAATACCAAAAAAGGGTTCGTTGAGTGCAATCATCCTCTGCGTTATGGTTTCTGAATGGTTTTTGTTTTTAGCAAAAGAGTTTGGAGTAACTGAATACATAAACTCAAAAGCTCACCAAAAACATGTTCAATAGGTTAGTTTACCTCACCATTTCATACTATTTTTTATGACATATTTCATGGCAAGAACTCAATTTTCACAGTATAATGTTATATATAATCTAAATGACTTTCTTATCCAATAATTATGTTGGAAGAGATGGTGTAATTTTCAGCTTTAGTGATGGACTTGATGAACCATGTGAAGATACACAATCAAAGTTCAGTGACGTGTCACATATTTTAATGCAATCTATAGCATGGACAAATAGAAGCTACAAGATACGCTATGAGACCTCAATGTCTTCTTACCTTAGAATCTTTCACCATTTGCATGTTTTGTATGGCCTTGCCCTTTCTTCCTAGGCTATAAGTATGGTGTTTTCATATGTTCTTAAGCATGATGTAATTTTCCTTGGTGTGAATATATCATAATCATGGATGAAAGGAAGCTACAAGATAGACTATGGGACCTAAATTTCTTATCACAGGATCAATGGCATTGCATCATTAATTCAAGTTATACATGACACGTGGACCTCTACGATAATGAAATTGACTCTCACGGTATCCTCATCCACCATCGACAATAGAAAATGGTAAATATGTTTTGTATGGCCTTTTCATTTCTTTTAGGGGTTTGATCATTATGTTTTCGTATGATCTTAACATTGATTTATCTACCCTACGTGTTAATATATTGGCATCGTGAATGAATGGAAACTACATGATCGACTCTAGGACCTTGATGTCTTGTCCTAACATCAGTGGTCACTTGACAATATCATTAGAATTTTGAAAAGAACATCTCCCAAGATGTGATATTGGAATCTAGTATTTTTTTATTGTTGGACAGTGATAATAAGTTTGAGATTATTTGGCAGAGCTTCAACCATCCCTTAGATACTTGGTTGGATGAGATGAATATCAGTGGATAAAAAAAGACACTCGTACCAACTCTAAATATTTAATTTGATGCACTGTAGAAAATTACTACATATAGAAATATTTAATCTTTGAGTTCATTGTCATCCAAAGCCACACATTCCTCTCTAACAAGGTCTTGGTTTGTGTTTAAACCTAATTTGGATAAGAATCATATTTAGTGGTTAGGGTTAAGGATATATAAATGATAGGGCATAGGGGTGAATATCATATGTACAATAGGCCAATTAATATGCTAAACTCAAATGTACCATATGCTAAATTTATAAAGCTGAGATAGGTTAGTAATGGAAAGTAAAACTATGTTAGATATACAAATGGCATAAAAGAAAGTTCTTAGCTATTTCTGACATTAATATAGTGTTGAATTTAATACAGGCGAGAAGCAAGCAGAAATATAGTTCTAGAACAGTTGTCAAATTATGGATCTGGTGCATTTGGCTCTTTAGACACTTGTGTCAACCTAGGATAGTTGCATCGATGCTAGTGTTTACATTTGATGCTAGTGTATTGTACATAATATGCACTCAAACATGATTCGACCACCTAAATTCTTTTGATTTTGGCTTCACCTTCACTCTAGTGTATTCAAATCTAGATCATGGACTGTCACTCTTAGAGAAATGGCAAAACCCTAGCTTTACATCTTCAATGTGACCTTAGGGGAAAATGGGTTAGTGGGCACATAATGTCGAGTTGACCCACAATGACCTCGATGTCAAAGAGCATTGCCTATATATCCAATACTCTAGAAGAGGGCCTCAGACTCATGTAGTTCTCCCCTACATGTTGGCTTTTGTGTGAATCATGTAATGTGTAGAGCAAGTACAGCAATGACCTAACTTGTAACTTGGCAAATATGACCCTATGATTGCTTATTTAGTACTTCAAACATGTAGATGTGTTGTACCTATGACTGGTGTGTAAATAAGAAAGCTTTGATCAATTGAGTGCTTGATAGAGTGCTTTATGATAAGTGCCTTGGTCTCTTTGGTCTGGAATGAATGAGGGTTTATATTGTATTTATACCAATTCTATCAGGAAACACCTCACATTAAAACACTTAAGCCAACCATTTTAATACATTTCATTTGTAAATTAGATGACTTGAGGGCACTTGATAGTTTCATTGAGATAGGATAGTAATGTCGACGTTACTATCTGACCCAAAAGTTAGTGTCCAGGGAGAAAGAGAGCAAGCATAGGCTCAAAACTTATAGAGGTATAAGATATGTACATTTTAAGCGATATGTGTAAGCTGGGATGTCTATGTCATCAATATAAGGCTAGTTGGACTAAGAGATAGGCTAAAGACACAAGATAGAGCAGATGTGAGGCTTGTGGAAGAAAGGCATGTGTATAACTAAGAGGAACAACTAGGGTCATGAATTTGCCAAGTGTACAAGACTGAGATGCTACATAATTAAAAAATATCATCTACATTTCCCCCTTTTTAATCTAGTAATGTAATTGTTAGTTTAAAGGAAACAAATAAGTACCTGGGTGTGTATACACAACTTGTCTTTGCTTGAGTTGAATTTGAGTGTTTTGTTAGAGCTATGTTTGAATACTTTGCTGGTGATTGACCTACAACCCAGAGTATGTTATAGTGTCTAATAAGTGCATAAACCTAGGTCAAAAGTACTTGAAATAGATTGAAATTCAAAGAGCAAGGTTTAGGAGTGCACCTGTGTGTCAATATAACTGCCTTACCTATTGGTAAGTTTTTTTTACAAAAGATGTATCATTTTAAAGTTCTAAAACTGAGATTAGGATAAATATAGATAATTTTTTTAAAGTGCATATATCCAAGGAGAGAGAGAGAGAGAGAGAGAGAGAGAGAGAGAGAGAGAGAGAGAGAGAGAGAGAGGCACATACCCTCAACTTTGGAGTAAAAGTCAACTACCACTTGACAGTTGAGTTTAGCTCAACCGTGCAACCCAATGATACTCAAACCTAGTGAGTTTGGATGATCAAGTCCAAACTAAGAACTTGGCAAGATTGAGTGATTTAATCACCCCAACCATACCAAAATATGAACCAACTATTGCAATAGATTGGCTTGCTAAAGTCCATAAAACTCTGTTGGGTATCAATACATGCAATAGTTTTGAAATTTGAATTTGATTTGGATCTTGCAATATTAGGCACATGTTGCATAGCAAATGCACCTCAAATTTGTCTCATGCTGAAACTATGTGTAACAATGGTACTATGTATAGAATTATATCATAAATGTGTATCAGAATCATATAACTATGTGTTTTGGCCAATTCGGAAAATTGTCTAGTGTAGAAGACATGCTTCCAAAGTATGTTCCCACTATATATGGAGAAATCTAAAACTAATATAAGTACCGATGTGGATGACATGTTTCCAAAACATGCGCCCACTTTAAACTGGAGATGTTGAAAATTGAGTAGGTGTGGAGAACATGCTTCCAAAGCATGCCCCCACTAAATCTATGAATTATAAGTACCATATTGAATAAATGTGGAGAACATACTTCCAAAGCATGCCCCCCCCTTAAGTCTAAAATTATGAATGTGTGTGAAAGTCATGTCATCATGACATGCCCCAAGGAATCTACAAACTGGTGTAAGTACCATATACTTTGTGAATGTGGAGAACACTCTTCCAAAGCATGCCTCGAGTGTAATATAAAAATTGTGAAAAATGTAGAAGCCATGTCACCATGGCATGCCCCCACTAATATACCCCCCACTTTAAGGTGAGGGAAAAATAGTACCTGGTAGTTATCTCACCTCAAAAGGGTGAGACAACTATAACTATGTGAATGTAACCATGCATCATATAGAAAGAAATATGTATAAGTAGATGTAACATTGAAACGCATATAACCAATGTGATCACATGTAGGCCTAAGATGCATGATAAAGACATTGGCAACATCTAGATAGTAATAGTACAAGCTCAACAAGCAAACAAGCACACACACAAGAGCACTCAAAAATAAGTCAAAATGCAATGGTCCAAGGAGACTACAAATAAGGGGCATGTTTAATGCCACAAAATCAAATGGACATGACCTAGTCAAATGTATATAAAAGCAAGTAATCACATATTCAAATGTCCATAGGATGCAATGACATATTCAAATGTTCAAGAAGGCAAACATAGGCACAAGGGCCATGTATAATGGAACATATTCAAATGTTTGAAAAAACAAGGCAATAGCAAGCCAAAATACTCAAGGAAGTGGGTAAAGGAAAAACATAAGCAACCAACATAAACATTTCATAGTGACCCATGGATCGAATGTGTTAGCAAAAAATGTCAAGTACATAGCATATTAAGTACCCTATGTAATGTATAAACATGGATAATAGGGATGTGTAAGTACATATGTAAGCTCAAACATGATAATGTAAAGTGATCATCAAATCATATAACATGCGTATATCAAGATCGTAGAAGATGGATGCCCCCAACGTCTTAATGACGTGAGTAGAGGGAAGGCCCAACACCCATAAATGTATCATGTGTCTATGTATACCTATGTATGTGTATGTAGCAGTAAATGATATGCTAGTCATCAACATGAAACTAACATGTAGATGCCAAGGAGCCAGTAGAACATGCAGGTGCTAAAAGTGTTTTTCGATTTTTAAATGTTTTTATTTTTTTGGTATTTTTTCAATGATGAGGAAAGATCATCTTATGATCTCATCCAAAGGACGATCATAGGTATCTCCCCACTCGAAACTTGGTGCAAGAAACTAATGGTACTACCAAGGAGCATGCATAGGTGCAATATGTGTCATTGTAGTATCTAAAATGCTCGACGTATGTATAATAGGACTTTGGGGTTGTGAAGTACCAATAGAAGGAAAAGGGGTTCTTAGAACCCATCTCTATGTATATTGTGGTTTATTTGGAATAACAATAGTAAGAACATGTTTAGGTGTTGGATATATGAATATGGTACATAGAAAGCAAGGATTCTGTGGAACCCACTATCTATCTTTGATGTCAAGGTCTCTCAAATACGTGCTACCTAGTAAAGGGGATTTCTTATTACTTACCCCTTTGTGGTGTATTATCCTTAATAGGATTGATAATTAACTACCTAGGTATGAATTTCTCTTGTTCAATAGGATGCTCATATGGAATACCAGAAACTATAATTACCCGATTGACATGAATGTACTTGACACACCCATGCATTGTATAAGGTATTTCTTAAAAAGTTTGTATCTAAGGTCATCCCAACAACATGTTAAAGACACCAATATAATGTATAACTAAGAAAGTAGTAACCACATGTGCAGGACTGACCTATAAGAGCAGATCAATCTCACCAAGAACCTTTTGGAAGGTCCCATCAAATGTTTTGAATGATTTAGTAAAGGGGTGTAAATCATGATGAGTATAACCCAAATGCGTAAGTGATGTCATGGTGCAAACATTTTCTCTTTTACCATTATCAATCATAACAATATGTATGGGGTATTTATCAAGGTATGCTCGAATGAATAGAGAATGAAGATTAAAGTCATTAACCTTAATTTCACTATCATCAAAGGAAATGGTAAGTTTCTGAACCATAGGAGGTATATGTCTCATGTAAGTACCCTGACCCCATCTATTGTGTGTCCATAATATGATGGAGGAGGATGTGCATTAGATGCCATTTGAGCTTCTGGATCTTTTTGAAATGGTCTTGCAAAAGATTATTAAATATTTTTTGTTTATGGTGATCACCTAGTTGTGAGCCTGATTCCTTTGAAGGATCGTCAAATATAATCTATTGGTCACTGATGAGGTCTTATATCTTATATTTCAAGTTAAAACATATGTTCATAGAATGCCTAGGGCCTTGGTGATACTCACAATAAATATTTGCATCATATCCTTTGGGTAGAGGTATATTTACATCAACCTCTATAAGAGGAGGGAGAGAGATAAGATGACACTCTAGTAACCATGTGAGTAATGAAGCATGAGGCTTAGCTAAACGTGTAAATTGTCTCCTTGGTGCATTAGATAGGACAAGCCGATTAAGTTGTTATGTAATTGTGTTAATCATGGTGGTTATTTATTTTTTAGGCTAAGGAGGTTTTACCTTATAACTTGGTTTAATTATAAATTTGGTATTAGATGTAGATAAAACTGGTGTGTTTGCTACATGTTTGAGCTTATTTTATGACATAAGATTCATTTCCTGGTCATGTACAACATGGCATAAGTCATCAAAAGATTCAAACTTTTTGAAAATAATGGGCTCATAGAAAAGAACAAGCAAACTTTGCTTGAATATGTCTTGAAAATCTGTGTCTACCATAGGATTGATCATTTTGGCTAGCATTGTCTTATATCTCAAGACATATTCATTGACTGGTTCATTGGTTCCTTATTTGATCTTTGCAATTTGAGCATAGGAAACCTTTTCGATAATGTTAATAGAAAAGTGTGCCTAAATTTGATTTTCAAGAGGTTTGAATGTTTTCACGGATTAGAGAGGTAAGTCATAAAACTACCTCAATGCATAGTCCTTGAGGCTCCTTGGAAATAGTTTGGTCAAAAGTTTATCATTTGAAGCATAATCAAGGCATGTTGCATACAAGGTTTGAAGATGTCGGTCAGGATCACCCTTTCCATCATAAAATGTGACCTTAGGTGCAACAAATCCAGTTAGCAAAGAGTGTAAAGAGATCTCAAGTGCAAGAGGGTTATGTAACATAATCTTTTGAATCTATAACACGTGAAGACTTTGAACCCTTTTGTTTAATGTTTGTAACCTTATCCTGTAAGGTGTTTATGACTTGAAGGAGCAATTGAACTGTACACCTAGTGGGATTTTGGTTAGCAATTTGAGTAGTCACCAAAGGGGTTGGAAATGTGTTTTGATTAGTAATAGGTAGTGAAAGTGGCATTTGTGTTAAAACAATGAGTAAGTTCATCATAGATGTATCTGTAGTAGCCTAAGAGAACAAAGTTTGGAACACATAATCTGTGCCCCCATTAGATGTATTAATTTGTAATGTGTTTAAGGGGAGGGATGTATCCACTAAATTTTTTGCATTTTTATCTCCAAGTATAGTTTTTAAGATTTTATCATGATCTTCAGGGTTTTGTTTAATGCACTCACAAAGCATTACAATTGCATGCCCTTGGTCATTATCTACTTAGTCATTTTCATTGGTTTCTAGATTTTTATTATCATAATCTTCTTCTATGATAACCCTATCATGATTTTTTTAGTGTCAACATGGGTATCAACATGATCCAAGGTATGAGATCCCTCGTTTGTTTGAGACATCTTGGATGGGTTGAGGGGAAGATTAATATGTTTAATAGACACACACCCCAATCTAGGGCTATGCCTATGTTTCATGTAAAATAATACCAATAGAAAATGAAAAAGGACAACAATCCGAAACCCTAGGAGTAAAAAAAATTGCATTCACATGGATTGAGTTCACCAAATGTTTAACCATAATTTAGATAAGGATATTATTTAATGGTCAGGGTTAAGGATATAGAAATGATAGGGCACAAGGGTGAATATCATATCTACAATAGGCCAATTAATGTGCTAAACTTAGATGTACCATATGCTAAATTTATAAAGTTAAGATAGGCTATTAATAAAAAGTACATATATTTTAGATATATAAATGACATAAAATAAATTATTTAGTTGTTTCTGATGTAATATAGTGTTGGATCTAGTACAGGTAGGAATACAGTTCTAGAATAGTTGTTAGATTCTAGATCTAGTGCCTATGGCTCTCTAGACACTTGCATTAGCCCAGGATAGTTATATTGATGTTAGTATATGAGTTTAACGTTGGTGTCATGTACTAAAACAATATGTGGCCACCTATATGCTTTGGGTTTGGCTTCACCTTCACTCTAGTGCATTTAAATCTGGGTCAGAGACTTTCATTCCTGGTGAAATGACAAAACCTTAGTTTTATATTTTCAATGTGAGCTTGGGGAAAATGGGTTAATGGGCACACAATGTTGAGTTGACCTGTAATGATCTTGTTATCAAAAGGGATTATCTACATAGCCAATACTCTAGAAGAGGGCCTTGGACTCATGTAGTTCTCCCCTATGTGTTGGCTTGTACGTGAATTATGTGATGTGCAAAGCAAGTATAATAGTGACCTAGCTTGTAACTTGGAAAATATGACTTTATGACTACTCATTTAATACTTCAGACCTATATATGTGTTATACCTATGACTGGTGTGGAAGTAAGAAAGCTTTGATGAATTGAGTGCTTGATAGAGTGCTTTCTGATAAGTGCCTTGGTCTCTTTAGTCTTTTTTAGGTGAGAAATGAATGAGGGTTGATATTATATTTATACAAATCCTATCAGGAGATAACTCGCATTAAATAACTTAGGTAAACCATTGTAATATGTTTTATTTGTAAATTTGATGACTTGAGGGCACTGGATACTTGCGTCGAGCCAGGACAGTAAGGTCGATACTACTATCTGACCCAAACATTAGTGTCTTAGGAAAATGAGAGCAGGCATAGGCTCAAAACTTCTAGAGGTATAAGATAAGTATAGTTTAAAATTTTTGGGAAAGATGGGATGTATGTGTCATCAATATAAGGTTGGTTAGAATAAGAGATAGGCCAAGGAGCACAAGATAGAGTAGATGCAAGGCTTGCAGAAGCAAGGCATGTGTAGAATTAAGAGGAATAACCAGGGTCATGAGTTTGCCAATTGTACAAGACTGAGGTGCTACATAATTATAAAATATCATATATAGTTTGATACTTGAGCTATTTGGTTATAATGACATTACTTCACCAAATAAGCATAAATACAACAATAGATCATAATGATATGGAAATATAGCAGAAAATATGAATAATAGATAAGCCACTTTGAGGGGGAAACCTCCCAAATGCTTGCAATAAGAAATGAATAATCTGATATGATGATGAATAACTAACCCTACCTCCTATTTATAGTCTACCAAGGCCATGGATAGCCCATAGGCTGACTTACTAATCATATGAGTGCATAGAGAAATGTAAAATAATATGTAAAAGAGTTATTCAAGCTGCAAGTCAGCTACACATATCCCTAGACACACCAATGGTTAAGGGTGTAACATGCCCCTCCCCTTCAATATAATGTTTTCCTCAACATTAAAGCAATCTCAGATGTTATTGCATGAAGGCTTCATCCTCCTAAGTAGCATCTTCAGAATGCAGATTCTTCCATTTGATCAAATACTCTATAATCATTCTGGATCATAACTACTTAGTGCGTGTTTGAAGTACTACTTCAGGATCAAGAATAACCCTCTCTTCCTCATATAATTTTGGTAACTCAAATTGAGTGGTAACTCTATGTTCAATGACCTTTTTAAGGCAAGATAAATGAAATAGTAGATGAATGAGAGTGGATGGAGGAAATTCCAGTTTGTAACATAAGGTAAAACTTTACCACAAGACACATTTTTAAAATAAAAATATCAAATCAATTTATAATGAGAATTTTTAGTTACTACATTATATAATAATTTTCAGGGAATAAAGAATCAAAGTTTCAATGAAAGAGTGCACCCATATAAACTACAAAAAAACAAAAAATGGTGGAAACCCCTTTCAACAAATGTGTAATTATATAATTTCATACAATTCTAAAATATATTAATTATCTTTATTTATTTAAACACATTATAATTGATTATTTTTTCGTGGACAAGAGATTGTAGAATTCAATAAAACATAGACTTGCATCAGCTTGGGATTTGGAAGTGTGGTTCATTTTATTGTTGTGTAGATTGAATGTGGTTGTATTTACCCATTAAATTTTTTTTACAAGTTTAATTTACCATTACAATGTTGTTTACATGTTTAATTTATCTAGTTTAAAATAACACAATATGTGTTATACTATGTCTTAGATACAACAATTTTTGATGCAGAGTATCCATGACAATGTTCTTTATCAATAAAAAATAATAAAATATATTGACATGCTAGAAAGAATTAAATTGCTATTGATTTAAAGAGTTTTTAATTTGATATGTCTTATTGGAAGTATATGAAGGGGGTTCAACTATTAAGATGTATTATATTTTGATTTGAATTTAGTGATAGTGAACTATGGCTTACAAGAGTAAATCCTATTTTGTTTGTTGTGATGGCTTGCGTAAACATATAAATATGTATTGGTATGCATAAGAGTTATAGCTAATACTTTCATTACTGTAAAAATATTAATAGATGTTGGTTAATCAATATTAAATTCCTATCAAAGTCTATGAGAAATGAGTTATGGCTAAACTGGATTGATTCATATTATGATACATTCATGGTCAAGTTCTAAGGATTCAATATGAACTTTTATATGTATATGTGTCTTACAAAATTGGCAATAAAAATGGTGCATCCATGTATAATGAGTATTATATTTACAAAGTGCCCGAGCATGTACTTATTTTTATAGCATGTACTTATTTTTATATGAATTTTTATAAGATTTAAAGAAATTCAAAAAAAATGAATCAAATGAAATGCATTATGTTTTTATGTTACAATAAGAAATGCAAATCAAAATTGTATCAACAACCAGTCTAGTAATATGTAATTTTTTTTTTTTAACATTTTCATGTTATATCTCATATAATATAATATAATATTGTTAATAAATGATTCATTTCTTTTTTAACAAATTATAAACATTTTGAAGGAGGAGCTAAAATAGACTTCCAAAAAACTATTGATTTTGGGGTTGGATGACTTATTATTTGTTGTGCACAAAACAAAAGATATGCAAATAAATGATACGAAAAAAAAAAAGATTATAAAATTGAAAATATGTCATACTACATTCGAGATCATTCTAAAAAAATTTTGAAGGTAGCAGTGTAGTCTTTTTCTCAAGTTGGCATTTGGTCAATGATAGAGGACAATCATTTGAAGATACTCATTCAAGCCATGGGTTACACAAGTTCAAATTTCATGTTTATTTAGGGGAAAAAATATTCTAATCCGTACAATATAAACATTAAAAATTTGGATGAAGTTATTTTTAAAGAGACCTTCATAGATGTGTTTTCAATTGCCAACATATTGTTCATTGATTATAATTCTCAAAATTATGTTACAAATCAAAAATTGAAAATGAGTTATGTTATGTCAAGTAGATATACTGGAAATGGAAGTTGGAAAGATTTTATAGGTATAGGTCTAAATTATTCAAAATATCCCTATTTACTCAAAATGATCTATGTCCAAATGCTTTTAAATAGTCCAATTTATTTCGAATATAACAAATTTATTTTTAGAGAAAATTCTCTTCACTCCACTTTAGTAGGTATAAGTCCATTTTATTTAAAATAGACCAATTTATTCGAAATGATCTATTTCCAAATGGTTTCAAACACTCCAATTTATATAGAATATATGAAATTCATTTCTTGGAAAAAAAATTCTCCACTCCACTTTGCGGGGTATAAATCCACATTATTCAAAATAGTCCAATTCATTCAAAATGATCTATGGTCCAAATGGTTTGAAACAGTCCTTTTTATTTGGAACATAAGAAAAAAAAATTGGAAAAAAATTTCTCTACTCCACTTTAGTGGGTTTGAGTCCAAATTATATGAAATAGTCATTTTTCTGAGGAAGCATGCTTTAAGGAAGGAAATTTGGAATGTTGAAATGGGAAAAGATTAAGGGGACACAAACTCTATCCGCTTGGTTAAGAGGGAAGGGCAAGCTAAGGGTAGTTCCAAAGGTGAAAGAATTCTACATTATCCTGAATTTATTCCCCCAACTTAGGAGTTAAAGTGGCCTAGTTATTCCCCTAAATTTGTTCACCAAGTTATTTTGTTAGAAATGGAAAAGACTGGGACATCATGTGGGATTTGCTATAACACTTTTAGACCACTTGTTTTCTGAAAAAATGCTTTCAAATAAAGATATAAAGGAAGGAATAATTCTTATTGTTAAGGAATGCAATGATATAATCATTGACATACCACTAGCACCAAGGCATATTGGGGATATAGTTGGAAACCTCACCTTTTTGGGAGAAACATATATGAGGTACTAAAGGAAGCCATGTCAAAGTTGAAAGAAGATGGACATGTTAGGAGAATAATTTTTGAAGCATCCTAGAGAGCTATAAAATAAAATCCAATTGTAAAAAGTGTATTAGGTCCTCAAAGTGGTGACCTTAAAGAATGTGATAAGATTATTTCATAAAAGAAACCTTTTAGTTATATAGAAGGTTTTGCATGGAGACAAGTTATAACATAATAGGGCTATGTTTTTCCTAGTACATTCAGGTATAATTTACATGAGTCTTATTTATTAAAATCTTAAAAAAATGGGAGGACAAATGTGGCCAATGTGAGAGTAGAATAATTTTTAAGGTGTTTTGAGAAACTCTTAAATATAAAGTATTTCATTTGTTCATTAAATCTATTTCAATTTGAAGACAGTGAATTTTATTAAGAAATGTATCATCTTTGGACTAGATCTAAGCCTTTCTGATTTTTTTTACTAAAACTAATTCACATCTTCCCATCCTTATTTTTTACTGAAACTATTTTTTAGTATATTTAAATCATGGGTATTTTCTAGCCCAAGGAACCAGGCCCTTGAACCATAATTTCATCAATTCATATTGTTGGATTCAATCAAAACTAGCAACCATTGAGTCATCATTCTTCCTTATAATGAATCTTTTCCTTTCTTTGTATTTTCTCCCCTACCTTTGATTGAATTTTTTTTCAAGAATGGTTGTTTTGTCTTCTAGTAAAATGTCATTAAATTTTCTTATTATCTAGATAACATACGTTTTGTTTACTAAAGACTAAATAATAAGATCCTTCTCTCATATGCCCAACATTTGTAGGATGAAGATCTTAATTTAAGAGCTGTTAGATATTTATGTGATTTAGATTATCTAATTCTGAGTTAATTTAAAATTACTTTTGTTTTGGATTGAAAATTATCCTTTATATATACTTAGGTGAATTCAGTCTATCATATTCTTGTTCTCAACATATTTAGCTAATACATTTTCTTTTGAAAAATAGTGTTACTACAGGTGGCATCCTAGACAAAGCCATTGACGTTGAAGGCATACAACATTAGGAAATCATGTGATCAGTATCCATTGTGCAATACATTTTACTTTAAAGTTTATTTGATACCTTCTGTGATGCTTGATGACGAGAAAATATGTCTCTAAGCTACTAATTTACTATGAACAGGAGCAAATTGAAGGGTATCATGAATTGACTGCTAAAACCAAGATGTATTTTGGTACTGCTTATGCCAATTGGAATGCAAATTTCTATATAAAGGATTATGATGATGTCCATGTAAATCTAGGTGAGGGTTGTGCCACTTTATTGTAGATTACAATATTTTACATCTGTCTGCACATGTTATAATGCTGTAATTAAATTTATTGGTCTTCATGCACAGTTACTAAAAAATCTCGAAACAACGAACTAAGCCTTAAGTATACATTGGATTTTTTAAGTCTAGCCCTATTCTAGCACATAAGAAGCACACATCGAAAAGAAATACTAGATTCCAAAATGGGATTTTATAATTTACGGGACTAAATGCAATTTTCCAATATCTTTTTGTTCAATGGACTTTGAAATCTTGAAATTGAGATTTCTAAATTCTCACCATCTTTTGCTGCACACTGAACTTCGAAAGCTTGAATAATATAATTACTATTGTCTCTTTGTAGATTTGTGATAAACTTATTCACTTGTTCTTTATGGCTGCATTTTTTTGGTCTTAGAATAGAGGAGTAAGGTATCATGAGCCAAAATATAAGAAATTCAATGAAGTAAGAAATAAATATTTTAGACATGTAATTGGTCAACTTTATACAATCTCAAAGGATCTGGCTCACTACATCTCAAAATTAGTATGTACTGGCATATTTTCTCACTACATGTCTCAAAATTAGTAAGTACTGGCATATTTTCTTAAATAAATGTAATAAAATGAAATACTACTAAGTATGCAAATTAGGATGTTTTTCATATATTGTGGTTTATTCTCTGGGTTAACTTTGAATTATATTACATATTCAAATTAGTATATAATGACTGAGTTTAATATGCACTATTTTTTCGTTGATACACTTATAATGTGTAGATCAGATTGCATAACGGATGAGTTCTAACCAGTAATAAGGAGCAAAAATAACACTAATTACTTGACTATCGACCATCTTTTCTGAACTGCAATATGCCAACCCTGAGTTTTATGAACTGTTTGTATGATACTTGTGAAAAGAGTTCACATTCTGATTGCTATCTCAGTATCATCTTTAGTTTGGCGAACTTGTCATTCGGGTGCCTTCCAATTATTTTCATTGTAGCAGGTGCATGGAGCGCAGTCAAGAAAAGGAAACATCGGATTCCAGCAGGCTTTCTGGTTGTTGCACTTGCTCTTCAGCTTCTGGCGCTCCTTAGCAAACCTTTCGACTTTTCTGCCGACATCGATTTTTCTGATAACGATTACAAGAAAATGCAAGCAGTTCAAGTATCTCCCAAGTCAATAAAGGCATTTAAAGATATATTTCATTTTCAAGGGAATTGTTTGTCAGTTGTGGGTGGGAGAGTGAGTCTGTGCGTGTTAATGGGGTGTTTGTTACCTGGAGTAGCACGCCCTTTCTCCACAAATTTGTGGAGTGATATGACCGCACTCATAATAAGCTCTTCTGTATTTCTCTTCCATGTTTCTTATGAAACCTATATGCTCGCTACAGCTTATCAAAATGTAAGATATCTTAGTATTTGCCACATAAATACGTTTGAATTTGTTTGGTTAGAATCGTGGAACATTTCAATTTTAGTATCAATGGTATTTGTGGTTCTAATTCTAGTCTCTGCTGCGCTGGCCAGTGTCGATATTAGTCTGAATATATCTCAGAAAATACCCACCATGTTTTCAGCTCAAAAATTTAATACCCAATTTTCATGAAAAAGGGTGGAAGAGCAAGCAACCAAATCGTTATTTGTAGCTGGCACTGCAGATCCTCAATATATAATGGCCAGATCTGTTGGGTGAATATTTTGTCACCAGCGTACTGATGAGCAAAATAAGTCTGATCAATTACAACAAAGAAGATTCGTCGGCCAAATGTGCAGATTTACCAAATCAAAAGGGGACAAATCTCTCCTCTCATCAAGGGGAGGTTCCCTATAAATATGAAGGGGCTATATATATATGTTAATCTACTATAAATAAGCTGAAAATAACACTTAGGGGTAGGATAACACCATCCATCTCTCCTTTTTCAGAGATGATGTTCACCAATTAGAGGATAAATCCTAATGAAATGACATAAGGCACTCCTCTTTTTTCAGAAGCGCTGTTCAACAAACAACAAGAACCTTTCGGGTAGTGACAAGTAATTGTAACAGGGTGCAATAACATAGCAGGATGAAATGTAGCACAAAGTCTCCACCTCGACTGCGAAAGAGTGAAATACAAAAGATAATGAGGGCACAAAGTCATCCCAAGATTCTTTACACAGAAACAAAAAACAGACAAACTAAAGACAATTGTGACAGCACAAAGTCTCTCCACAGCCGGCTACAGGGCACCTTCCTGATTATTTTCACTAATTCTACTTATTTAATTAAATGAACAAAAAAAAAACGTATTAAGGAAACAAACATAAGAACAATTTTCCCAACAACCAAGCTATTCCAGCACAAACTCTGAAAAGTCACTTATTTTCTTATTCAAATAACGAAATATGATCAACAATCTGAGCTCAAAGTCTCAGTAATGCCTTTCAATTTGGGCAGAGTTTTGTTTTCGATAACCGAGAGATCTGCCTAAAACGATAAGAGAGAGTCCTATATATAGTGTTCCAAGAAAGATTTGGGCGCTTTGTTTCACAAAAATGATGGCCTATGATGCATTCAATGCATTCAATACATTTTAAATTTTGTCCATGGGCTATGCTGGAATCAGGTGTCAGTTTTAAATATGGGCTGCCTGATGCGTTTCTTGATGTGTGTGTGTGCAACTGTTCATTTGCTTTACTCAATGTAGAAAAATAGGCCGCGCCATTGAATGTTCGTGTTCTCTGATGTCCACCTGGGGGGCTGCTTTACCTTCTAAAAACATATCTTATGCACAGATATTTCTGATCTTTCTCCATTGTTTCCCTTTTTCTTGCTGTATTTTGAGTTCTCGAGTGCTTTATTCTTGATGAAGGGACATGTGGCACTTTTCGCTGTGAAATAGGCAAGGACACTTGGCAGCATCTGTTTAACTTATAGAAGCTTAAGATATCTTTTGAGAGTCATGTGGAAGATGACACATGGCGGTTTCCGCTGAGCTTTTAGAAATACTATAGAAACATGCGGGACTTATTTGGATTCACATGGACGATGACATTTGGCACGCTCCACTTATCTTAGCAACTCACTTGGGGTCCACCACAGTTCTTACTAAATAATGAGACAAAAGGAAGAAACAGTGGACATTGACACTTGACGTTTTCCGTCGAGTTATACAAGGGACACGTGGTAACTTTTGCTGTATTTTATCCATATCTGTGTGATTTGAGCTCTCGAGTTATCTTTTTGGCTGGTCGCTTAATTTGTTCATAGGGTCTGCGTTGTATTTGAGAATTGACAAATATTTCATTATCTTAAATTTGATGTCTATAGAGACGTCAATGGTTCAATCTTTTTCTTAGTTCAATTGCTTTCTCAGTTCAATCGCTTTCTTGATTCAATCACTTTCTTGGTCTTTGATTGAACCATCCCTTTGTCCAGCGCTTCCTTTGATCTTTGAAACAATGTTCTTTACCCTCTACAAGGGCACCTGCCCTTAGTTCATTACTCTCCACAAGGGCACTTGTTCTTTCAACTTTGGGGCACTATTTTGAACCATCCATGTTGAACCTTTGAACCAACTTTGGTTCAACGGTTCAATCTTACATTCTGCTCATTCAATTGACCGCTTGAACCAATCGCTTTGAACTAATCTCGTTTAACCTTTAAACCGTTGAACCTTTCAACCTTTTTTGTTTCAAGGTTTAATCGGTTCAATGGTTCATCCTTTGTTCCATTGCTTCTCTATTTTTCTAAGTCCCTTGATCTCTTCGAATCCATTGAACTCGTTGAACTTGTTGAACTTGTTGAACATTTGAACCCGTTGAACCAATTTGGTTCAAGGTTAAATGGTTCAATGGTTCGACGGTTCATTCCTTTGTTCCTCGAAACCTTTTTTTCTTCACTATCTTGTGCAAGGGCAATTGGTCTTTGGTTCACTTTCCTTCACAAAGGCACCTGGTCTTTTCACTTTGAGACACTCCTTTGAATCGATTGATTGAACCAACTTTGGTTCAATGGTTCAATCGCTTTCTTCTTGTGTTTCACTTGGTTGCTTGAACCAACCGATTGAACTAACTGCTTTGAACCAACTGCTTATTAAACCTTTGAACCTTTGAACCCATTGAACCATTTTGGTTCAAGGTTCAATGGTTCAACGGTTCAAGCCTTCTTTTTCACTATTTTTTGAATCCATTGAACTTGCTGAAGTGGTTGAACCTTGAACTTGCTGACGTCGTTGAACCCGTTGAACCTTTGAACATTTTTAGTTCAAGGTTCAACGGTTCAATCTTTTGTTTGAAGTTTGCCAATGAACCTTTTGGTTGAACCTTGACATTGAACCAACCTTGAAATTGCTTAAGTGTTGAGAGATTGTTTCTTTCCTACAGAGTCCGTAGAAATGAACTTGTAGAGTCTGTAGATAAGAACTGATGGAGTCCGTAGATTCTTGCCTACAGAGTTCATAGAAATGAGTCTATAGATTTTTGCCTGCAGAGTCCATAGATTTAAGCCTGTAGAGTTCGTAGATTTAAGCCTGTAGAGTCCATAGATTCAATCCTCCAGAGTCTGTAGAAATGAATTTGCAAAGTTTGTTAGCTGAAAAAACTTAAAAAATAGAGAATTTGAATGCCCAAAACAATTTTTGATAGGGGAAGAGAGAAATTTTTGGCCTACAGGACCAAAAATAGTTCATATGTTGTCCCAAAATTGAGTGACAAATTTTGGAAACAACTGGCTACACTTGGGGAACTTCTTTTAGTTGAAGACTTGGAACCACTAAGGGAAGTAGAAGCCAAAATCTCCAGTGCCTTGAAGTGTGCCATTGGGCTATGGAGTCATGTTATTCAAAAAAAAGGCACCAAAAATGAAAATGAAAAGCACAAAATAGAATTAAAGACTATACAAATATACATATGTACAGGTAATCTTATCTGATACTTCAAGATTTGAAGTGCTTTAGATGCTACCCATTATGAGGCAGAGAAAAGGGTGTGCCATCTTGGTACTTCAACAGGAAACTATTCTCACCGTTGAGCTCATGGATAGTGAATGGGTCTCTCCATAGAGAATCAAATTTTCCATGCATTCCCTTTTGTTCTCTTCTCTTGTCCCACAACAGGACTTGATCTTTAATTTAGAAATCCTAATTGTTTGCTTTTTGGTCAAAAAGCTTCTTCACCAAAATTTGATGCTATGCAATTCAGTCCACCACCATAGTTCACTGCTCATCCAGCTCAGTTAAACACATGATCCTCTTGTCGATGAAGCTTTCATATGTCTGATCTTCAACTATTTTTGCCAATTTCAATGTTGGGAATTCCAGGGTGATTGGTATCTCAGAATTGAGACAATATAAAAGTTGAAAATGTGACATACCTACTGCTCTCTTGAGCATAATTTTATCTGCCCATAAAGCATCAACCAATGCTTTATGCCATGTTTGTTGGTTGTTATCTACCAGCTTCCTGATGATGGTCACCAGATTCTTGTTGCTCAATTCTGCTTGGCCATTTCCTTGTAGAAAATAATCAGAGTGGAAGAGTAATCCCATAATAAAAATAGAACTGAGTGATATAATGGGAACAGAAACATGCAGCATTGTCCATCACAATTTTGGCTGGGACCCCAAACCTGGAAATGATGTTCTTTTTGAGGAAATCGCATACTACTTCTGAAGTAGCATGTTTGCTTGGAATTGCTTCCACCCATTTTGTGAAGTAATCTATGGCTATGAGGACGTAATCATGTCCAGCACTTGAAGATGAGTTTACAGCACCAATGAAATCGATTTCCCATTGCTGAAATGGCTCTTCTATCACTACTAGTTTGAGAGGTAGGGCTGTTAACTTGGGTCTTCCAACGAATTGTTGGCACAGTTCACACTTATGCACCTATTTTTATGCATCTTGAAACAGGGTAGGCCAATAATACTTGGCTCGTAGAATCTTGTGGGTAGTTACAGGTGCAAAAAAGTGTCCTCCATAAGCTAGATTATGGAAAGATTTCAGAAGTTTGTTCTGCTACTCTTTTTTCACACAGCAAAAGAATACCTCGTCAAGGCTCCTCTTGTACATGCCATTGTTCTAGAGGACAAAATTGGTATATTTCAGTTTAACAGTCATCTTTTTTTTATGAGACAGGTGAGCAGGACACTCACCATAAGTAAGGAAATGAGCAATACTTGAATACCACTCATTCGTAGTGGAGACAAAGAGGACTGTTGGCATGTCTTCTACTTCTTTTTTAATGCATTGCTTCTTCGAGTCTATTGTTATCAATCAATTGATAAAGGCCCTTTCTCTACACCAACTTTGTCAATTTGATAACTAGATCAAACTCCTAGATTTTAGCAATTCAATTGCCCCTTTTGGTTTCAAACTCTTGCTGAGTTAGTATGGATTTGACTGTGGTATCAAGAACCAGAGTAGTAACATGTGAGATTAGGATATAAAAATAGAAATGCTTCACTACCTTGACCACCATATAAGCATGATTCTCCATGTTTGAATACTTCATCCCATGAGATTTAAGAGGACAACTCATGAAGGATATGGGAGATTCCACACTTTCTTCATTCTGTTGAACCAAAATGGCTGAAAGTGTGTGTTAAAAAACATAACTATAAATTATGAAATCTTTGGTATAATCTGGACAAACTAGAGTTGGGGCATGGATAATGGTTGTTTTGATGTCCTGGAATGCTGACTTACCTTCTTCAGTCCAGCTGAAAGTGGCTTTTCCTTTCATCATATCTACAATATGACTAGTCTTTTGAGCGAACTCAGGAATAAACCTTCGTAAGAAATTCACTTTTTTGAAGAAAGAGTGAACTACAGTCTTACTCGTGGATAGAATAAGCTCTTAAATGGACTTGACTCTTTCTGAGTCAATCTTTATGCTTTTTTGGGATACAATGTGTCTGAGAAGTTACCCTTCTGTTACTCCAAAAATAGACTTCTTAGAGTTTAGAGAAATATCATTTTGGTGGCAGCATTCCAGCACTTCTTATAAATGGCGTACATGATCAGGGTGATGTTTATAAAAAATAGTCAAGTCATCAAGGTATACCACAATGAACTTACCCATTTCATCTTTGAAAGTAAGGTCCATTTCTCTCTGAAAAGTAACGCCATCATTTATCATGCAAATGGCATCCTTCGATATGCAAAGGTACCCCAAGACATGGTGAAGGTAGTCTTGTGCTGGTTTGCTTCACCAAATTCTACTTGATTGTATCCTAAGAAGCCATCTAGCATTGATAACATCTCATAATTGGTCACTGTTTGAAGTACTTGGTCCATGATGGGCAAAGGATAGTTATCCTTTAGGGATGATTGATTCAAATTTTTGAAATTCACACAGAGGTGAATTTCGCCATTCTTCTTTCTCACAGGTACTATGTTGTCAATTCTATGGATTGATTGATTGGGAAGATCATCCTGGCATTCAACATTTTTTGTATTTCTGATAGAATAGTACTTGATATCTTCAGATTGTACTGCCTAGATTTTTGCTTGTAAGGTATTAAATCATCCTTGAGAGAAATTTCATGGTGAATTTTTTCAAGCTTGAGCGACTTCAGATCATCATAAGAGTACGCCAAAACATCCATGTAATGGTGAAGTAGGGAAATAAATTTGAGTTTCTCCTCCAGAGTACAACACTTCCCAATATTCACCATCTTGAGATTTTTCTTAGTACCCAAATTTATCTGATCAAACCCCTAGGAGGAGCTTGAATCCATTTGTTGTTGTTTGATGAACCTGTCATTCTTGTCAAATAGTTTCTCAAGAGAAACCAGTCATTTAGAAATTTTATTCCCTTTTAACTACAAGAATTCTTCACCTGTATCTGAATTTATTTCAAGCGCTGATTCGAATTTATGGAACTTACTACCTTCGAAGTGAAGCTATTTGAAGCTGTCTTTTTGCTCCAAAAAGGCAATGATTTGGTTGTCATTGTTAAACACCTACCAATGACTAAAATTATTAGGTATGCTTGGTCAGAAGACCAGCTCTATAGTGTATTTTTCTCCTGTGAAGTCTAGATGAGGGACTAAGAGAGTTGCTAAAACAGCTAGTGCATCAACTCAATCATTGAATTCTCTAGGTATGAAAGAGATGCTAAAAGCATCAAAGCTTTCAATTTGATCTCAGACTAGATTACGGTAGTGGCACAATCTCTCATTTTTAGTTTGGTATAGGTTTCTCACTTGACAAACCACCAACTCGATATCTCTTTTGGCATGAAGGAGTTTGATGTCTTTATCTCGAGCAGCCTTCAATCCAAGCAATAAAGATTTGTACTCAGCTATGTTGTTGGTGTTGCTGAACTGCAACTTGTATGAAGAAGAAAAAATATCTTTTTGAAGAGATATCAACACAATTCTGCCCCTGAGCTAGTAGAAGAATTACTTCCATCAAATTCTAAGATCCAAACATCATCAGAAACTGAATTTTCTTTAGATTTTTCTTTACTTGGAAGGAGGAATTCTTTTGTGCTTGTATTGTGCTCTATCATGTCTTCTGTTGTTCGATCTGAACTAATTTTTAAACTGTCATTTTCAAAAGTTTTATCAACTGAATTATGAGTATCCTCTGTGGTTAAGAAATAATTACCCATGTCTAAAGATTCAAACAGAATTTGGGCTTTAGGGGCTAATGTCTGAGTGACAACATAGTTTAATTTCTTTTCAAGAAGCAACCTCTTCATAACACCTTTGACTGGGATCCTCGCTTCAGACAGGTCCATGCTTAATTCGCTGCCAATATCCTTGCAAAAATTTTGCCCTAAAAGAATGCCGTATGAGGCTGGAACATCGGCCATCAGGAATATCATCTTAATTCTTTTGTCTGAGAATGCTGCAAATGCAAATTAGGCATCTTTGATTTGTCCTAACAGAGGTACTTGTTTATTCTCCATGGAGAAACATCTCCCAAATGTCTTGGTCAGTGTGAGAATAAGAGATTCTGCCACCTTGGCAGGCATGATATTGTCAGATGCACCTGAGTCTATGGTGCAATTGCTCAGTTTGTGACCATTTATCAATAGAGAAACATAGAAAGGCTCTACTTTTCCATGGAAAACTAGAGGAGTAATGACAAGATTATTTGGAATGGACATGTTCTTTGGAGGATCATGAGTTACTTTTTTAATATCTTATCCTGCAGGGACAACTTTATTCTTCACACACTAAAATAACATATCCAACTGCTCAGGATTGGATTGCAAGAATTCAAATTCAGACATTTGAATTTTGGTCTTCTTGACATGGTCGATTATGTCAAATGACTAAAATAGACTAGAAACAGAGGAAAGCAGTTCATCCTTTTGATTTTTAGAAGGGGGAGGACTGGCCTATGGATTTGAATTTGGAGGTGAAGGCATATTTGAAGTACTCACCTTTTTAATAGTCACTGGGTCCTTTGGTTGGAAAGACAGAGAAGTTATTCATTTGGCAATTGAAATTGCAGGCTGAGAAATTTCTCTTATTTTTTCTTTATCAGCTTTTTGGGTTGACTAGTTCTGAGACCGGGTGAATACAATATATGATCCATCAACTGCTTCACTTTCATTTCTAGGTTCATCTTGGTAATTCAGGAAACCAATGTTGGAGTCGCTAGCTAATTCTTCTTAGTCTTTTGTAAGGAGATTATCATCATTTTTTTGGTTCAATTCAGGTTGAAAAGAGAAAGCAGATTCTGTTTCAAGATATCCAACTGTTGAATTGATTGGGAGTGCTTCAATGACAAGTTTCCCCTGTGGGGAATGCAGATGATTTGGTTGCCCTTGACATCTGGCAGCATTGCCTTGATATGAATAATTGGAGAATGTCCTCTTTGGCATATCTCTGTACGAAGGAGCTGAAGATATCTTTTGTGTCATTTGCTTCTTGAGAGCTAGCAACTTATTTTTCAACTTCTGCACCATTAGATTAGTGGTACCTATAGATGGATATTCAAAAGTTGAAGAAGATTTACCTCTATTATGATCTCTTCTTATCTTTCCTGCCAAGATAAGGTCATCTTCTATCTCAGTGGCCAAATCCTGAGCTGCAGCAAGGTCTATTTGACCAGCACGTCTCAGTAGAAAACTCACTTCAGGTAGCTAAGAATTGATGAAGAAACATTTGAAGTTTTTAAGTGTTGGCTAAGCAATTACAGGAATCATATTCCTCAACTTGTTGAACTTGGCTATGAAATCTCTTATTGGTTCATGGGGTTCATTCTTCATTTATATGAGTTGAGCCAGCAGGGCATGCACATCTTTTGCAAGCTTGAATCTAGCTTTAAATTTAGCTTTGAGAATGTTCCAGTCAGTCACTGATCGAGCTTGCAGGTGGTAAAACTAGTCTACAGTAGTGCTTTACAATATTTTCATGAATAGTCTAACTGCCACATCCTCAAATTCCACGCCTATCACACTGCAAGCTATGCTGAAGCCTGTAATGTGTTCATCAGGGTGAACCTTTTTATCACCATAGAACTTGGAGAAAATCTTCTTTGAACTGTATTGTAGCTCATGTAGAGGTGGAGTTAAATTGAGTGGGCCAAAAGAGTTACCCCAGGGGCTTTGAATTGCCATTGTATGACTATGGAAAAGTGGAATAACAAATCTCAGAGGGGTAAGTATTGTCAATGCTTTATTAATAGTAGAAATAGATGCTTTGCCCGGTAATGGAGACTTGACTTTAGTAGGAGGAAAACTCCTAGTTCGTTAGAGGTGAGATGGTGAAGGAAATAGATCAAAATTACTTTGCTCTACCAATTCGAATACAGGGTCAATAATACATTTAGCCCTTTGGCTTCGCATATACCTTGGATCAGCCAGAGTGTAAAAATAAAAATAGAAAAAAATTGGCACTACTTCAACTTGAAGCTTGAGGCTTCAAACTGTGCATTCTTCCCAGTGGGATAAATGGATAATGCTATAATGATAATGGGTAAGACACATGTGATGTTTCAATCTGAAGCTTGAGGCTTCAAATTGCACAAAATTACTATATCCCCAGCGAAGTCACCAAAAACTATTGGGTGAATATTTTGTCATTAGCATATTGATGAGCAAAATAGGTCTGATCAACCATAGCAAGGAAGATTGGTCAGCCAAATGTGCAGGTTTACCACATCAAAAAAGGACAAATCTCTCCTCTCATCAAGGGGAGGTTCCCTATAAGTATGAAGGGGCTATATATATATGCTAATCTACTATAAATAAGCTGAAAATAACATTCAGGGGTAGGATAACACCATCCATCTCTCTTTTTTCAGAGATGATGTTCACCAATTAAAAGATAAATTCTGATGAAATGACATAAGGCACTCATTTTCTTTTAGAAGTGTTGTTCAACAGACAACAAGAACCTTTCGGGTAGTGACAAGTAATTGTAACAAGATGCAATAACATAGCAGGATGAAATGTAGCACAAAGTCTCTACCTCGATTGCCAAAGAGTGAAATATGAAGGATAATGAGGGCACAAAGTCGTTCTAAGATTCTTTAGATAGAAACAAAAAACAAACAAACTAAAGATAATTGTGACAACACAAAGTCTCTCCATAGCCGGCTTCAAGACACCTTGTTATTTTCACTAATTCTACTTATTTAATTAAATGAACAAAAAAAATGTATTAAGGAAATAGACATAAAAACAATTTCCCCAACAATCAAGCTATTCCAGCACAAAGTCTAAAAAGTCACTTATTTTCTTATTCAAATAACGAAATATGATCAACAATTTGAGCTCAAAGTCTCAGTCATGCATTTCAATTTGGGTAGAGTTTTATTTCTGATAACTGAGAGATCTGCCTAAAATGATAAAAGAGAGTCCTATATATAGTGTTTCAAGAAAGACTTGGGGACTTTGTTTCATAAAAATGATGGCCTATGATGCATTCAATGCATTCAATACATTTTAAATTCTGTCTATGGGCTATGCTTGAATTGGGCGTCAGTTTTAAATATGGGCTACCTGATGCATTTTCTGATATGTGTGTGCACAACTATTTATTTGTTTTACTCAATGTAAAAAAAAGGTCGCGCCATTGAATGTTTACGTTCTCTGATGTCCACCTGGTGGGCTGCTTTACCTTCTAGAAACATATCCTATGCACGGATATTTCTGATCTTTCTCCATCGTTTCCCCTTTTCTTGCTGTATTTTGAGTTCTTGAGCGCTTTATTCCTGATGAAGGGACAGGTGGCACTTTTCACTGTGAAATAGGCATGGACACTTGACAACATCCGTTTAACTTATAGACGCTTAAGATATCCTTTGAGAGTCATGCGGAAGATGACACATGGCAGCTTCTGCTAAGCTTTTAGAAACGCTATAGAAACATGCGGGACTTATTTGGATTCACACAGATGATGACATTTGGCACGCTCCGCTTACCTTAGCAACTCACCTGGGGTCCACCATAGTTCTTATTAAATAATAAGACAAAAGGAAGAAATGATGGACATTGACACTTGGCGCTTTCTGCCAAGTTTTACAAGGGACACGTGGTGACTTCTACTGTATTTTGTCCTTCTCCATGTGATCTGAGCTCTCAGGTTATCTTTTTGGCCGATCGTTGAATTTGTTCACAGGGTCTGCGTCGTATTTGAAAATTGACAAATATTTCATTATCTTAAATTTGACATTTGTGGGGATGTCAATGGTTCAATCACTTTCTTAGTTCAATTACTTTCTTAGTTCAATCGCTTTCTTGGTCTTTGATTGAACCATCCCTTTGTCCAGCGCTTCCTTTGATCTTTGAAACAATGTTCTCTGCCCTCCACAAGGGCATGTGCCCTTAGTTCACTGCCCTCCACAAGGGCACTTGTTCTTTCAGCTTTGGGGCACTCCTTTGAACCATCCACATTGAACCTTTGAACTTTTGAACCAACTTTGGTTCAACAGTTCAACGGTTCAATCTTGCATTCCGCTCATTCAATTGATTGCTTGAACCAATCGCTTTGAACTAATCTCGTTGAACCTTTGAACTTTTTTTGGTTCAAGGTTCAATTAGGTCAATGGTTCATCATTTGTTCCATTGCTTCTCTATTTTTCTAAGTCCCTTGATCTCTTCTAATCAATTAAACTTGTTGAACCCATTGAACCAATTTGGTTCAAGGTTTAATGGTTCAATGGTTCAACGGTTCATTCCTTTGTTCCTCGAAACCTTCTTTTCTTCACTGTCCTACGCAAGGGCAATTGGTCTTTGGTTCACTATCCTCCGCAAGGGCACTTGGTCTTTTCGCTTTGAGACACTCCTTTGAACTGGTCGATTGAACCAACTTTGGTTCAACGGTTCAATCGCTTTCTTCTTGTGTTCCACTTGACTGCTTGAACCAACCGCTTATTGACCCTTTGAACCCGTTGAACCATTTTGGTTCAAGGTTCAATGGTTCAACGGTTCAAGCCTTCTTTCTCACTAAGTCTTTTGAAGCCGTTGAACTTGCTGAAGCGGTTGAACTTTGAACTTGCTGATGTCATTGAACCCTTGAACCCGTTGAACCTTTGAACCATTTTAGTTCAAGGTTCAATGGTTCAATCATTTGTTTGAAGTTTGCCGATGAACCTTTTGGTTGAACCTTGGCATTGAACCAACCTTGAAATTGCCTAAGTGTTGAGAGCTTGTTTCTTTCCTACAGAGTCCGTAGAAATGAACTTACAGAGTCCATAGATACTAACTGGCGGAGTCCGTAGATTCCTGTCTGCAGCGTCTGTAGATTCCTGCCTGCAGAGTCCGTAAATTCAAGCCTGTAGAGTCCGTAAAAATGAACTTGCGAAGTCTGTTAGCTGAAAAAGCTTGAAAAATAGAGAATTTGAATGCCCAGAACAATTTTTGATAGGGGAAGAGAGAAATTTTTGGCCTATAGAACCAAAAATAGATCATATGTTTTCCCAAAAATGAGTGACAGATTTTGGGAACAACAAAATCAATTCTCAGTTCATCCATAGCATTTGTCATTAGCATTTGCAATGGAAATTTGATTTGTGAAACACAACACATTAGCTACAGCTATATTTATATTCAGCTTGACCTTTGGTTCTATCTTCGTTGCGGGGTCGTTGTAGTGGGATCCATTGTCATATACTGGAGATGTATTACAGCAGTGGTGTACTACCCAGTAACTCTGGAATGGAGATTGTCTAGTCTCACTCAATATTTTGAGATCGAGGAGTTTTGGAAAAGTCATTTGATCGACTTGATAGAAAACTTCAACACCCATGAAGACATTGATGGAAGCGTCCGCAAAAAATTGACGATAAGGTTGTGCATATTCATGAAATTGCATAAGCTGCTACATGTGCTTCTTTGCTTACAGATGTTTTCTATTTTGCTCAGCAAATTTGGTTGGTTATTATCACAGCATTTACTATCCAACAAATATTTAGGCAAGCTTCTCATAGGTTCCGCATATGAAGAGTTCTCCCATCTCTACAAAAACAAAAGCCAAATAAAAATTCTATCAGGAAAAGGCTCTGATTATCATAAATATTTTAAATCATTGGTAATCATGCACGGC